>VWZY01011272.1:93167-112579 GCA_013399075.1 Chloroceryle aenea | reverse complement strand
ACAGAGGAGAGGTCTCCAGCTGGGAGCACGTGTAGGGCACCCAGCCCCAGTCTGTCCCCATGGACAGGGGCCAGGGCACAGGGTGGAGCTTCCAAGGGGGTCTCATGTTTGCTGAAGGGTGGACAACTCACACAGCAAGCCACAAGCATCGCTCTCAAGGTGAACACAGGCTTTCTACTTCATACTTACTAATCTTTAGTTTCTTTGTCCCATTCTACCACTAATTTCACATGAGCAGTTCCCCCCTGTCCACATGACTTCAATGCCCTGGAGAGAGGAGCAGACAGAAGTTAGACCACCTTTCAATCTGAACCTTACGTTACCTTTCACACATCACCTCCCTCCACTAGCCCTCCACCCACCACTCCCCCACGGTTCCAGTTTGCAAAGAGGCAGAGGAATGGATACAGCAAAGGGCAGGGCAAAGCTGGCAAGCTGCATTTACCCAGTTCTGTAAACAGATGTACACTTGTTTACAGAACAGGTATCTACAGCAATTGCTAAACAAAGTTTTGAATGGGAGGGGTAACACTTCCATTCTGCTCTCTGCTTCCAAAGAGGACAGACTCCAGATGGTATGACACAGCTGAGCAATCCTCAGCCAGCTTCTTCAGGAAACTCCATTGTTTCCCAGCTCCTCAGGCCCAAAGTCCATTCCACACATCCACACCAAGACTGTCCCATCCTGCACAGCCACACACAAGAGCTCCCTGCTGACAAACCTCTCCCCACTCCCAGGAACGAGACCAACTCACCTTTCCACTGTGGGATGGCAGAGGGGTCGCTCCTCCTGAGGTAGCAAGTACGTTATCCCTACAACACTGACCACTCGCAAGCTGAACGGGCAGACCTGCAGAGAGCAGAAGCCACCTCGGTGACCAAAGCCAACCCTCCTATGTGCACACCTGCTCCTGGCACTGCTTGATACGTACTTTACCCTAGAACGTGTTTCACATGGGAAAGTAAATGCAAAAGTTCTCAAATGTGCCTAGGCCAAGCAGCTAACAGAGGTGTGAGATACAGCAACTGAGGCTTTGTACCCAACATCTCTGTGGTGACCAGAGGAGACACCCCCTGCCCTCAGAGGAGGTGCTCATCAGAAACACACAGTCCCTAAGCAAACATTTCAGTGTTTTCAGGCAAACACCACCAACCAGAGGATTTTCAGTGCAGAGAGCAGCACTAACCTCTCCCACCCTCACCCATACCCTCCAGCAAACAGCAGACAAAAGCACAGAAGAGGTGGAGTGCCAGAATTGCACATTATTGCACAGAGAAGTATTGGGAAGCCATCAGTTCAGTGTGTGCAGCACGGTCCTCTCTCCAAGTAACCGGCTTCCCCTTTAGTCCCCATCACACAGAGCTGGAAGCCTCAAAACAGGAGCCATTTCCCTACCTGCAGGCAGGCTGCAGGCCGCAGGAAATACTGCATCTTCTCCAGAATCTCCTTCTGCAGAATATCCCAAGCAATTGTTTTTTCCAAATGCAACACAAAGGGCAAGCCAAACCTACAGGAAAGAGCAGCATTTAGGGGAGCAATTAAAAGATTCCTCTCTTCAGCAGTCAGATCCCCAAACAGGGCCCCTCTCCTCTGCACTCAGCTTTGGAGGAAACTCCCCAGAATCCAGGCAGTTAAAGATTTGTCTTCAGAGGAGAGATGCTTAACTTTGAGGAGATGCTGCTCCAGCTGCCCACGCAGAGGGCCCTGCCCCGTGCTCAGGCAGCTCGCTTGGGGCTGCAGGGCTCTGGAGCCCGGCTGGGTACGCGCTTGTGAAACCAGCCTCAGCGCCGGGCCTGTTCTCAGGCCGTGGTCGGTACAAACACCTTTGCTGTGGTTGTTTCCCACCACCCCCCACACCCTGTTTGCCCTCCCACACCACAGGATCTGGCCAGACGTGTTCACTGCTCCCCGAGACCAGACAGCTCTGCAGGGAGGGGGTTGGTCCCTCGGACTGGTCTGCGCTCGCAGCTTCCCAGGAACTCTGGGCTATTTGACACTGACCAGAATTAGGAGTCTTTTGCTGCATTCGTTACTGGGTTTTGATCAACACATTCAAGGAATGGAAGCTGTGACTCCTCCACCTTGTGCTCTCACTGCACGAGGAGTAAAACCCAGGTCAATTGAGGAAGCTGCCAGAACAGGAACTGACTGTGGAGCTCCCAGTCACCTTTTGCTCTGCTGTCCAGTGCACGCTCTGTTACACACCAGCAAGACAATCTTGTCGTTGGCTGCTGGTTTAGTAGAGGACTGTTCCAGTTTTCCAGACTTCACTGTTCCTTGAGAGTAAGATATTGTTCGGGAGTGCTCAGTGCCACATTTCAAGTTATTCAGGTTATTGTTCACATGTATTCCTGAAAAATTAGGAGAAAAGAAGCCTTTTGTTATGTCATTTGCCTTTAGTGCCCTGACACCCACCTCAGGAAGCCCTCCTTCAGCTGCAGAGGAGCAGGTCAGTATGGCATCAGGATGTTTATCACTTGCATGAAGGCTTCAGAGAGCAATCACTTCTCACAGTGACTGCTTCTTCACAGGAAGAAATTCTATCCGAGTGCTCACCTCCCCGATTTCTCACCACAACTTGTACAAGCACTCACAGCTTTGTCTGCCTGCAAGAAAAGCTAAAGCAACACAAACCCTACTTGCTACTTCCAGCAATAAAATCTGCCTTTGATTATGCTCCTTCTCAATTATTCCCCTTCACTGAGGGGGAGCCGCGGAGAAGCTGAGGGGCTCGAGCTTTGGAAGAGAAAGTGTTTGTTCATTCCTGAGACTGTTTATTCATCACCAGCAGCCTAATTTTAAATAACACAATTTCAGTGGCTTCATCTGATCCCCAGCAGGTCTTTAAATCAAACCTGACAACAGATTTCACATTCAGGAGGCCTGGCCTGCAGAATCAGCCCCGGGAAGGGAAGAACTGAACGGAGTGTACATCGCTGCTTGATAACCTCCTGGCTGACAACACCATTAAGTCTGCTGGAACAAGTCTGGGCAAAGTCAGAGCTGAAATCAATACACTGGAACATCAACCACTTGAGGGACTTTTATCCTCAAGTATATCCTTTTCCAAAAGAGGCCTCCCTCACCTAGTCACCCGAGGTGGGCAGTCGGCGGCGTTATCGACTTACCTCTCTGACTGAGGATTCCCTCGGGACGAAATATCTCAGGGGTCTCAAAAGCAAAAATGCAGTCACTCTCATGAATGGTGTCCAGGTCATCAGTATCGCAGAAGGAGCGATGGAAACCATCATAGTACATCTCTGTCAGCACGATCTGGAGTCGGCAGAAGCAAAGCAGAGCTCACTAAACCACGCGTGCCCGCTCCAGCTGAGCCTCCCTGTCTCTCAGCTGGGGTTTTCCTAAGGGATGGCATTCCGCAGAACATCCTGGCATCGGCCAAGAGCGAGGAACGGGGAAAAGGGCTGCCATAAAGCTGGGGCAAAGGCAGAACACGGAGAGGTTTTGGGGGGATCCGACAGCTTTCCTGAAGCTCTTGCTCCAGAGGAATTCCCCCCAGGTGCCGATGGTTCCCTCAGTGGCAGCACACACAGATCCCTGTGTGCTGAGGCAGGTGGTCTGCACGCTCCACTGGAGGCTACCACAGCATCACTAGGTGTCAAAAGGCCAATGCCCAGGAAAAGCATGATCCAGATCCCCCCACCCTGCTGCCCCCATTCAGTCACGGGCAGCAAAGCTGAGCTCCCACAGACCCAACAGGGGACGAAAGCCTCCACACTCCCACACACTGGAGGGAGGGCACGTGTGGGACAAGACCAGCCCATTACCTGCTCCGTGGGTATCTTGGTCTCCGAGGAGACAGCCTCCCGCAGCCTGGCCACCGTTCCGGAGATGGGCACCGCCACCCCGATGCGCATGCAGTGAGAGCACTTCCCCTGGTACACCACGGTGATGTAGAGCGGCCTGCGGACAGCACAGGGGCACTGCTGGGGCTGGCACTGCCATGAGGAGAGCCAGCCCACCCTGGGGGCACCCAGGCTGCCCATAAGCCACAGCCCAGATCCACCTCACGCTGCAGTTACGCTTGGCTGCAGCCAGGAAAGTACGTCTGATTCCCTCAGCCTCCTTTCTTACTACAGGGGCCAGTGCTACTTGCTCCCACAAGCAGAACATCCTTCAAAAAAGGCCCAGAGAGTTAAATATATAAGGCTCTGTGACAAGCCAGTTGGCATTTTCCAACAAGGATCCTGCACCACAGCTTAGGACAGTCCCAGGCAGCACTTCAAAGCACTTGAGAGCTGCTGCTGAGACAGGGGCTCCAGGCTGCCCCTCCACACCAAGCCCTGCCTCGGGCAGCCAGCCTGCCAGGGACCCTTCCCCTCCCTCAGCCTCCACTCGGTGGTGGAGCAGCGACCTCTGACTCCAAAGGGACAGTCACAGTCCTTTCACCACTGTCTTCCATTGCTTCCAGAACCCATACAAGTCTTCTGCATCTCCCAAACATCAGGTGAAGGAGTTCTTTACACCGGGGCAGCTTTGCTGTCCATCTCTCTCTCTACTCTGAACTCTTTACCTTGATTCTATTTTTTCCTCCCTGGAGCTTTTTTCTTTATTGCCAACAGCTGCCTTTCAAAAAAAGCCAAGCATTCTGCAGGATGTTCAACTTTACTCTTTGAAATTGGAGCAATCAGTAAGTGTGTTCTAAAGAAAGTTAAAAAAAATGTGTTTCACCCTTTTCCCCTTTTTTAATTTTAAAATGCCATAAATGAAGTCAAAAGCAAAACATTTTGGTTGCCTGAATAAGAGATAATATTTTCTCCCAAAAAACTAATTTTACAGGAAGGGTGGGGGTGGAAGGCCATTCTGAGTCAAGTAAAAGGCTCAATTTTCCAATTTACCTGCAAAGCAAGAAATTAAAGCCCCATATGGTCCTATCTGTCTTTTTTAAAGACTTACCAGAGAGATTTTGCTGACATCTCTCTTCCTCCTGCAGCAAATTAAACACCCCCACACGCACAGGAAGCAGCCCGCGTTAAGTTCCAGACAGTTACGTACCGTGTGTGAGGCAGAGGGATCGGCAGAGAGATGCAGAGGAAAGGGTCGAAGGTGTTGCTCTGCTTCTGGCAATGAGGGCACGTCAAAGAGGACCTGGCACAAGTACCAGAAACAGGGCAGTTACACCTCGTGTCACCAGGAACAGATAAACCATCAAATCACAACCAACAGCCTTCGCCTGTCAACCTGACTGCCCCTTCCCGCTCTTCTTCCACCACGGAGCGCGGCCCTGCAGAGCCTCTGCAGACAGAGCTGCTGGAAATGATGGGATCAGTCTCAATGTTCACTACAGGGCATGCCAGGAAAAGACTTCACTCCACTCACTGAGTTTGGCTTTCAGTAAACATCACTGCAAAACTGCTAATTCCCAGGCAGTAGCTCTGCCATGGAAGGCCTGGAAGGGCTTTCCCTTTGGAGCAAGGTGAAGCAACAGGGAGGAGCTGGCAACAGTGGGTGCTGCAGGGGTGCAGGTCTCCTACTGTGAGGGGAAGAACTCCAGGCATCATCTCCCACATTCAGAATTAACCTGCCCCTTACGCTGGCTTCGCACCGTACACCAGGCTCACACTTACTCCTTTGCAAGGGAGAAAGCCTGGCAATGAAAATCCGTACGGCAGCACGGCCACTTGCCACCGAGGAACATGGGAAACGAGGCTGCTTTCTTGTCTACCTCCTGAGACTGGAAAGCTCACTTCACTTCCCTAGAAAGGTGGGAAACTCATGGGAAACCCTGAAGGGACAGTGACAGATTCAGCTGGGAGCTGCCAAGTGCCAGGACACGGGAGCTCTGCCAGACACCCGGGATCCGCAACTCCCCGGAGCCTCCAGGCACCTCCAGATCCTGCCACAGGCTCCTGCCTCTGCTCAGCCCGGGTGAGCCTCACAGCACAGAGCTGTCCCGAGGCTTCGCTCCAGGAGTGCTGATGTGCGCTCAGGATGCAGCAGGGCAGGGGAGGAAGCAGCACATACTGCAGACTTGCACAGGAGAGACCGAATGGGAAGCACTGAAATCCTCCTCTGGAGCGAGATCTTGGCTCAGACATCATTCCACAGGAGTTCAGCCACACCATTAACACAGTGACACCAGTCTCAACTGTACTGGAGCTAGTGTGAGGGTAAAATTATACCAGGGTCACCAACATGTGCAACAATGCCTCAAAATTTACACGGTCATACCTGTACTGGGCTTGAAAGAGCTCCTGCACGAAAGTACTACTGATTGGAAAGGCTGGTCCCTCCAGCAGCACGTCATCCTCCAGCGGCGGCTACAAGAGAAGAACCAACACTAGAAGCTGCACCGCACCGGGTGGCTCCAGTGCACCTCGTCGAATTTGTGCCCTCCTTGCACAAAACCACCAGAAAGAAGACATAAGATTTTTAACTAACAAGGAGACTCTGCTCACAGGGGAGGCTCTGCAGGAATGCAACGGAGCCAGGGCAGCCTGAGGAAGGCAGGGATCTCCCACCAGCTGATGTGAGCTCCCACAGCTCTTCCAGAGTGGTACGGGACCATTCACAAGTGGTTGTACTGGGGAGCACCGGCCAGGGATCAGGGAAATGGCTGGTTACATCACAGGGCCAGAAACAAACACTATTTTAACCCAAGCTTTTGTTCCACCTGAGCTATCGGAGGTGGGAAGGAAGCCAACAGGGAGCTCTAAGTCAAAGACAGACCCACGCTGGCTCCCAGCAAGGCCCCTTACCTTGAGTGGGGGCATGCTGCTGTAATTCACCACGTTGTTCAGGTCTTCGTGCACTCTGTCCAGGAGCCAAAGCAGGAACTCCTGTGCGTCGTGCTGGGCATTCCCACGGTACTGCATAGCGTTCTTGGACACGATGTTCTGCAGAGACAGAGATGGTGAGCAGTGAGAGAACAGAGCTCTTCCCTTCGCGAGCAGAGCTGAGGCCATTTTTAGTCACACCCATCCAAGTACCACCGGGGCTGAAACTGTTCAACTGATAAAATATTCCCTTTGTTTACCCTGAAGCAAAGGAATCACTTACTCTCCTAACATCCACTCACCCCCAGAGCAGGGGTGAGCTGGACAGGGAATGAGTTATCCCCAAGCCCAGGCACCCAGTGCTAACGTACAAGCCCAGGAATCGGCCAAGACCAGTACAGCAAACTGCAGATGCTCCCACAAACCGATCATCCCAATAATATGCAGGGTAGGGGATTATTCCCCGAACTTCCTTCACATCAGACACTCTTAACACATAAGCAGGATGGCACCCGTACCTGTAGATCACCGTGTAATGTTCTCCACTAGGTGTCAAGCACCCACTACACACAGCTGAACACCCTGAACACCACCAGAACCGTGCTCAGGACACCGACCGAAACGGAGGAACAGGGCACGGGTTACAGACATGGCCAGGCCGGGCCGGTGCAGCTCCCCTGGAGATGCAGCAAGCTCGAGGAACTGAAGCGTCACAGAGCGACCGATGCCAGAGCCGTGTGGGATGGGATGGATGCTGCTGGACCAGCAAACTCCAAACCAGGGAGGCCTCAGCCAGCCACAGCTGTGACCTGCACAGCTGGAGCTATTGTGATACCCGCTAAGAGCCTGGGAAGCATGGCTGATTTACTCTGGACTTCCCAGAAGAGCCATCTCAGAAGGACACCAGCACACCCCAGGGAATTTGCTCAAACCTGTTTTTTTCTACCGGACACAGAGGGGAAGGGACTGAAGCTCAGCAGCAGCTGAAATCTGCCCTTCAAAGATTCTTCCTTACCCTGCAGCTCTTTCACCTTTTGTACCTGGAGTTGGTGCTCCAGCCAGGCCACACGTGCCCCTTCCTCAGGGCATCTCCTCCTCCTCAAGCCACCAGGAGCTCACACTAGGGCTCGAAAGGGCATCTTCCTCACCAGCCACCACCATCAGGAAAGGCTTTGTCTGCTCCAGCTCTCTGATCTCACTCCTACCTCCACAGCACCACCCAGCCAGCCTCCTGCTGCATACCAGGGGACACGCACAGGCTCTGGAGGACAGGAGGCAGGCACCAGCCTCGCTCCGCAGCACTGCGCCGTGGTGGGCTGAGCCAGGGCTCCTTCCTGAACAGCAGATGCCAGCACTGCTGCAGAAAACCCAGCATGTTCTGCCTCTGAGGCGGCATCGGGCTGCACCAGGAGAGCCAGCCCGCTCCTCCCGCTGCGCAGCGAACCGGCTGCACCCCTCTGACACACGGCCATGGGTCGGACGATCTGCCAGTTTCAGCCACGAAGTACCAGGCTTTTCTTGGTAGAGTACAGCCTCATAGCAAAGCTCCCCTCAGCTCTGCAGCAATTCCCCAGCCTTCCCATGCTGCGTGTTACTGGGAACAGCAATCCCGTCTGGGATGTGCCTGTCGGCAGCGCTGCGCCCACAGCCGGCTGCGGAGACAGGATGAGCTCACACGGGGCTCAGACCTCTCTGAGCAGGGTCCCCAAAAAGGGGCAGCGGCAGGGAGCGGGCTGTGCCCGCAGGGCAGAGCCCCAGGGGATGTGCTGCGGCAGAGCAGCCGCCCGAGGAGCCCCGAGAGGGGCCAGGCAGCTGCACTCGCCTGGCTCTGCAGCTCCTCTCCTCAGAGTCTGCAACAGATTTGAGAAATGAGGTTGGGCTGCTCGCTTTATCCCTCCAGAAAATGGGGTCACCAGAAGGGGGAGGGGGTGATGAAAGAGAGGAAAGGACTGATGAGCATGTACTCTCTATCCTCTGTAATCTGTCCACCTGCCTCAAGGCAGCAAAATAAGGGAAAACAGAAATAATTGGCTCTCATTACATAGGCACAGGCCCCTCGGACAACAGATTTACTGCCCTTGCTCAGGGACCAGCACCTCCCACATCAAATATGTGAACACAGCTTTAAAGAAGCCCCTGGTGAATGCTCCCCTCTGCCGCACGGGGGGTGAGCCCAGCACAGTGAACTCGGGATGCTGCTGCACACCCTCTGATGGGGACAAAAGCCTCGAGTAGTCTGGAGGGACTCAAAGATTAAAGAGCACCAAGCAACCTTCTGCACTCCTGGTTAACACTGCAAGAGTTCCATTGGCAGGGAAAAGAAATGACAAAATATGATCCAAAAAATGATCTGAAGCCTCTCCAGGTCTCAGCCCGAAACCTCTCACCCTTCTTCAGCAGAAAGGCCAGCGAATTGTTCATGGGGTCTATGGAATTTAACACCCACTGTGAGAATCCGGTGAAGACACTCACGGGTCCTGGCCCGATCCCGGAACGCTCAGCGTTCATCCTGCAGATACCAGGACAAGATGCCAATGACCTACAGAAACCCAGTTCAGCTGTGCTAGAAACCCCCTGCCCCACGTGATGCCTGGAGACGTGACCTTGCCCTTCACCAGCTGACAGTGCCCACAGACACGCTCAGAACCAGATCTCCTCCTTCCCACCACGAAGCATCCTTCGGCTGAAGACAGGGTCCCACTCCCACCAGCTTCCCAGTGCTGGGCTTCTCCCCTGACTTACGGAACAGCAGTTTCCTGAGCAGGGCACAGTGCCCTCACTGTTGGCACAAAGCTCGGGGCTGAGCCACCTCAGGGTGCTCGCAAGGCAGCTCCTCGCTGTGGGGCACCAGCAGGGCCCAGCAGCAGGTCTGGAGGAGCACTGGTCCACAGACCCAGGCTCTGCCTCGAGCCACTCACCATCCACCCATGACACCATGAGCTGAGTCCGTGGTCCCAGCTAACAGTCAGCTGTTGCTGACAGGATTTAGTAGGTGGCCTAGAATTAGGAAAAAATAATATTGCAAAATATCCAAAGCATCCATAGCCAGGAGAGAAGGCTGATAGAGCAGCTGAACGCACCCAGACCACGGCGTAGGGAGGAATTTAAGACACACGTGGCAACTTCCTTTGCAAAAATGATCTTTGTTCAAAATATTCCACACTGAAAATTAAATTTAGAAAGACAGAAATGTCTGGGCTGGAAGGGACCTCCAGAAGCCATCTGGTCCAAGCCCCTGCTGGGAGAAGGGACATCCTCAACCACAGCAGGGTGCTCAGAGCTCTGTCAGCCCCCCCTTGAATGTCTCCACGGATGGGGCCTCAACGCCCTCCCTGGGCAGCCTGTTCCAGGGCTCCACCACTCTCCTGGTAAAGAATCTAGCCCTTAAATTACCATGTCAAGTTCCCAACTGAAAATCAGCCGCTGGAGTGTGAAGCAGAGAGTCTAGTCCAGTCTGAAGTGGCCACCTCACCACATCCTTTCTCTAGAACCCCTGCCCATGCCTCTGCAGCAACACTCTGGCCTTTTGACAGCCGTGTCCTTCCCATTCCCTCCCGCATGGCCCAGCACACCGAGGTGACAACACACGCTGCCACCACAAGGGACCAGGCCTCCAAAGGCAGCACAGGTCGCAGAGACCAAGCTCGTTCTTCTCAGCAGCAAGCTGACCAAAGAGGGACAGGAGAGAGGTGCTAACACACAGGCACCCCGCCGCCCCCCAGCAGCACACGGTCTGCTCTGCCTCATCAGGCTGCCAACGCTGCCCGGGCGGCGGGCTGAGAGCCTGCCTTAGCTGGTCTGGTTTGGTTTAGTGAGGTTTGCCAGCAGGTGCTACCACTGCACTTTAAGTCCCAGTCTAGACAGAGCTGAAGATAAAAGGGTCTTTAGCATCGCTAGGGGGAAGTGAATCTGGTATTTCAGGTGAGAAAAGGGGGGGGCTCTGTATGGAAACAGACGTGAGGAAGGACTTCAGGAATCCGCACAAGTGTTTCTTACCATCTCTCCCCCAGAGTCACCAGAGTGCCACTTCAGTCTAAACCCCCTCTGGCTTTTACTGACACGCACTCCTGGTGATGTGTCAGCCTGCAGCGAGCTGCACAAGCCCCTAACACCCCAGAGGGGAGTGAACCCCAGGGATCCGCAACAGCCACGTGTCCTGGGCTGTATCCGTGTCACTCCTCGTCCTCAAAGCGACTCCACAATAACCTGTTCTGGTGTCCTCATCACTCTCACAGCCCGAGTGGACCAAGGATAAAGAGCTGCCTGTGGAGGCAGATCACAAGATGCTGGAAGCAGTTCAGAAAGCACTATAAAACATCGGATGCGATTCCCTCACAAGAGGCTCTGCTACAAAACCACTCCAGCAACAGCAGCGTGTTCCCAGCGTTACTCACACTTCCTGCCATCGCTGCCACAAGTGGGTTTGTTGTTACTTAAACCCCTGCCTCTGCTGCTGCGAGACCTTACGTGCCTCCCTCCCAGCGCGCCGGGCGATGCTGGGGCAGCCCTGCAAGCCGAGGCAGGCAGGGAGCGAGGGAGCAGCAGCGGACACGCCGCGCGGAACAGCCAGCACCACAGGACGGGATTAAATCCGGGGCAGAGAAAAAGGTGTTGACTCAAACGATTTAACAACTTGAGAAAAATACCAGGAACTCTTAAAGCGTGGCCCCCACTCAACCAGGTGGCCCAGCAGCCAAATACAGCCCCTCACGCTTCCCAGCTCCAGAGCCAGCCCTGTCACCAGGACAAGGGCAGCAGCTGTACGAACAAGCGCCAGGGTCCCTACAGCCCTGGGCAATACAGGGGACTGTGTCCTCTTGGGAGGCAGACCAGACACTCCTGAGCTGCTCCAGTAACGCCCGATGGTCGAAGTGAGCAAGGAGTAGCTCGTCATTAAGCATTGTCCACCCTGAACCACTCTGTGCTCCTCTTCTGGGACTCCCCTTCCACCCCATCAGCTGCAGAGCCGCAGCCCAGGGCAGCGCATCAGCTCCACTCAGCTCAGCCTGTAACGGTGTGATCCAGGGACATCCCCACAGCTCAGGAGCCACCTCGCTTTAGAGGAGGCCACAACTGCAAGACCCCTCCCCAAGATACCCGCTCAGCCACCCAGGCTGCAGAAAGAATACTTCACACAGAGACAGGCAGAAGTCAAAACATAGCCTCAAACTTTCTCTCCTGCCTCACTTGTCAAGTAAGAGAGGACACCACTTCGTTTGCTTGTGCTGAACCTGCTGCTGTAAAGCCACAGCAACTGCAACTGGCTGCACAAACAGAGTTAAGAAGCAATTGGTTTAAAAAAAACACATAAAGCCACAAACCCACCACATTTAAAAACCCCCCACAGCCTTTAATCCTCTGCCCCTAATCTGGCTCTGTTGTAAGGAGAGGTGGTGCATCTGAACAGCCTCCCTCCATCACCCAAGAGCAGGTCAGGAATGATTTTGGTGCAGCTGTTTCAGATGTGAGACACCAGGAGCAGGTACAGACTCTGAAGCTCCCCCGACACCTTTCCACACTGTACAGCCCTGACCCTCCAGCTCCTCTCCTCAGCTCAGCCCCAAAATGCTCAGCAAGAGAAGGAGCAAATCTTCCCTTCCCCAGATGCGTGAGCACCGGTGCACAGGCACCTGAGTGGAAGGGGCACCCTCTGAAGAGATCTGAGGCAGGGGGGAATCATAATTCCATATTGATCTCACACACTTATCTAACCCCCAGCACAGCACCCTAAACAAGTCCCTGTCCATCTATAAAGCAGATTTATGGGAAAGATGCTGCAGCATTTTTATCAGTCCACAGAAAGTTTAATAATCATCCATCCATCGCTCTAAAGAGATGCAATAAATCCAAACAGATGAACTACTGGCCCCTGCTCTGCTGCTGTTATTGTTCCAGATCACAAAGACAACTAAAGGAAAAAAATGTCAGTCTGTTATTTTCCAGTGTGCCTCTGGTAGGAAGCAGCTGTGGGGAGGTTTTTCTACATGAACGGATGAAGCCAGCTCATTAGAGACCTGACACAATGACACACATGAGCAGGAAAGAAAGGCTACTCACCAGCTCTCATCAAGCACCATCACACGGGGCTCAACCAGACCTTTTTCTGATTTACAATTCACATAGTTCTGCGGTTGGGCAACAGCAGACATCTCCTGCACAGTGTTTATCTAAACTACTCCCTCCACTCACACAGGGAATCCCAGCACAGTGGGGCTGGAAGGGGCCTCTGGAGATGCTCTGGTGCCACCCCCTGCTCCACCCAGCAGGGGCACCCAGAGCAGGGGGCCCAGCAGTGCAGTGACCTGGACAGGTTGGGAATCTCTCCAGAGCAGGAGACTCCACAGCCTCTCTGGGCAGCCTGGGACAAGCTCCCACCCCCTCACACCAAAGAAGTTTTTCCCCAACTCTTCACAGCAATTCCCCCTCTCTGAAGTGAGTTGCCCACAAGCACTTCAAAAAGTAAGCCCAAGAGGAGCACGGCAGAGCGTGGCACGCCAGGACCAGAAGGGATTCTCCACCAGGTTTAACAAGCCTGGACAAGAAGCATCACCCCACCAGCCCCAGCCTGACATCTGTCCTGCACCAGCAGCTCCTCTCCCCCGCCAGCCTGAAGCCTTAGTTAATCCTCATTAACCACCTTTCTCCAGCACGTAAGGAGAGAGTGAAGCTCATGAAGCTGCCACGTTCCAGAGCTGCTCTGGGCACACGCAGAGCTCCCCAGCACCGTGGGGCTCACTGGAGCAGGCAGAGGCCTCACAGCAGGGCCAGCACCTCTCCGTGAGGATAGGAAAGGGGTCTGGACACAGAGGTGGGTTGTTGAGTGCTATGTTCCCAAACAGGCACCTCCTTCCCGGGCTCTCCCCAAGAGCCTGCTGCGAGGCACCGCTGGGAGCTGGTGCCGGCCGCCGGGAGAGCTCGCCTGATGGCCAGCAGAAATCCAATTCTGTTCTACAAAATGACTCTGTCTCCGCCAGCAGAGCACTCAGTGGGATTCAAAAGAGCAAGGGATTAAGGGGCAGAGGAATACCATAAATGTGAAGCAGTTTAGTAAAGGAGAGTCAAGAAATGCTGACTGAGGGGACAGGTTGGGGTTGGGAGCCCAAGGGGCTCATGCTCCAGCTGCCTCAGCCTCTCCTGCTCTCTCCAGGTTTTGCCTCAGGTCCCAGGTTAGAGCACAAGCCCCTCAGACAGGGATCCGATCCCTGCGGATCCGATGAGGAGCCAAGGGTGCTGCAGAAGAACCATTAATCTCCCTGACACAATCACAGGCAAGAGCTGGTTGAGGCAGCACTCTGCAGCAGTCACACGCTCAGATGGAAGCACGAGAGGGGTTGACTTGCATTCAAGCGTGGCCATTTCTGAATGCCAGCGCCGAGCCGGGCACAGAGCAATGCACAGACCCAGTTACGCTGCCAAAGTTCCCTCAGCCCTTCCACAAGCTGCTGGACTCGACACTGCTTTCATACTTGCACCACTTGCATGTCTGTGCAGGCAGCGTGGCAGGAGGGACCTCGGTGCACGGAGAACATGCTTTGGCAGCAAGGTGCTGTCGTCCTTCCAGCCTGGAGAGGGTCCATCAGTCCCAGGGCCACCTGGCAGCAGGTGCTCTGCATGGGGGTCTCTTGCCCTGCCTCCCCCTCACCCTTCCCTCCACTCACCTCCTGTGCTTCTGGAGAGGAGCGGCCGCACCACCTCTGCTTCCCCTCCTGCAGAGTCCCCTCAGCAAAGCAGCCCCCAAGCCCTGGGCTCTGCTCTGCTGGCCTTCTGCTGCACTTGCAGTTTGAACTATAACCCAGAAATCCCCAGGAAAGGCTTTGGATCAGACAGGTAAGTCAGGCTGCTGCTCTAAGGCGACCAGGATCCTACCACGGGAAGCCCTTCTCGGGGGCTTAAGGGAGAGAGGGGGGAAAAGAGCAAAGGACTGTGAGGAAACCTACACAAAGAAAAAGGTAAACCAAAAAGAAACCACCCCCCACACACAGTATAAGGAACTTTCATCTTATTGATCATTAACGTTAAAAATAAAGGCAAAGTCTAATGAGGAAAGAGTGGCAAAGACCTTTGTGATCCCAGTGAAGAGAGAAACATGTCCCGTGATGTCAAGAAGTGGCACAGTAATCACCTACAAAATGTGTAACTCGCTGCTTGCTTCAGGCAAAGTGTGTCAGCTCCAGAGCAGCTCTAGGACAGCTCTCCCCGTGGCAAAGCTGCCACTGGGAGCACAAGGACTGAACTGGAACAAGCACTTCCCACATTACCCGGCCCCACGCAAAGCCCTTGGAAATGAGCACAGGAACCACAGCACAAGGAATCAAGGGATGAGGAATCTCTCTTGGTTTCTTCTTGGATAAGCAGTTGACATAGTTGACATTGTCCAGAATAAAATAACTGATGGCTGTGCTCAGAGGAGAGCACGATAATTAAATACGACCCAGGATCCCATTTCACATCTAACTGGCCCCCTTAGCAAAGCACGAGGGCTCCAGTGCATGGAAGAGCTTGTGCCCGACAGCTCTGGGTGCAGGACTGGAGGCTTCTGACACCCAAACAGCACCAAGCAGCCTCCTGCTGAGGGCAGTGGCTCCTTAACCCACAACAGGAGGTGAAGATCTGAGCACGCCAATACTCTGCAAGAGTTCCTTCAGAGCTCAGGGAAGTTGCTTATCAATTCTCCAAGCAGCGATGGACAGTATTGACAGATGGCTTGTCCCAAGTGCAATATTTACACCAACTGCCTTTGCAAAACACCAGCACCCTGCAACTGTCGGAGTTACACCCAGCTCCCGGGAAATCTCACACTAAACACAGGTTTAAAAACAGACACACAAATGGAAGCCGTGCTGTTAACCTGGTACCATAATCCCTGCTCTACTAAGAGGGATTCGTCCCGGGTTCAGATCTAATTCTGATAATCCAACTCAATCAAGTTATGATTTTGCTGTATTTGCTGTAGACGCTGCAGGGCACGACAATCAGTCAGTCTTCATCTTGTAGGACAAAAAAACTGCAGTCACCACGGTTCTAGCACAAAGAGGGTCTCGCTGAACATCAACACGCTTCAGGGCGCAGCTGCCTCAGCTATGAAGAAAGCCTCAAAACAGAAAGCAGCAGTCGCCCACCCAAACTCCAAGCAAAGGCAGAGGATTTGAGTGAGTACACACGATTTTCCAAGTCCAATTAGTTTAAGTAAAACTCTTCTCGCTCAAGACCCCCATCATCACCTCCAAATGCCCCAGACCAACTGATTCCCCACTACAAAGGGCTCTCTATCCTCATTATCTGACACTCCCAGGAACTTTGCAGGCAGAATGGGACAGCTCCCAGGGAAAAGAAAAAAACACACAACAAACCAAGGGCCAAGCACAGCTACCGCTTACACAATGGATGTTTGTCACCATTGTCACACCATCACAAAGGGGAAAGAGGAAGCACAAGCTGCAATATTGGCCCTTGCTATGAAAGGGCCAGCTTTGTTTAGCAGGAAAATAAAACCCACTGAGCAATAGGAAGAAAAAGGATTGTTAAACTGCAAATGAGCACAGGACCAAGAGGGAAGTCACCCAAAGCAGGGACACAAAGCCAACAGCCACCACCTCCACCATGGTGCTCCTGTATTGTCTGCCCAGGAAGGGCTGTCTGGGCTCCCTCTGCTCCCAGTCCTGGGCCACCACCCAAGGAACCAAACCCTCTGCTCTCCCATCCCGGTCCATCCTTCCCTGACCTACACCTCCTGGGAGAGCACAGGACACATGGAGCTTCCCCGGCGCTTCTGCTGGCCCCACAGCGAGCAAGTGCTCCCAGCCTCTGCCTCAGTGCCCTTCCCACAGCAGCTCCGCGCCCTGCGGAACAGCCGCCGGAAACACTTCAGGCCGCACTTCGCACTGCTCCGCGCTGCAGACCGGGGGAAAAAAACAATAAAAAATCTCTCATGGCAGAGAAAAATGCCAGGTTTAAAATGCCAGGAACTGGCAGAGATCCTTGTGTTTCAAGATCTGCCCAGAGAGGATGCGTGAGCTGCTGGGCGAACACTTCACCTCCCTCGGCGTGCATCACCTCTCCTGCAGGGCGCTCACGGCCCCGCCGTTACAACAAACACCATTTATACAAACCTCTTTTTAGTTCTGTTTTCCTCTCAGCAGCGGGACTCTGATTCATAAACCCGTGGGATGGGCCATTCCTTGAAGACCAGGCGCTAAAAGGGATAAACCACTACCAAGCACTGACAGCCAAGGGCAAAGAGCATCTCAAAACTCACCCCTCAAAGGCCTCTGGCCAGAGGATCCAGAGACACCCTCTTAGAGAAGAGTTTCCTCTGCCCCAAGAAAGAATCCTGCAGATACAAGAATGAGCAAGAGGATAAGTACTATCCTTTATCCTAAAATATGCTTAGCACCTCCAGGTAAGTATTCAGGAATCAGGAAGTGTCTTCATCCAATTACATTCAGTGTCAGAAGAGGCAAAAAAGGAAAAAAACCCAACACATAGATTTCTAAACACACTGCAGAAAGTTTATTGACCACCAAATAAAACCAAAGGCTGCTACTGTCAGAGGGCAAGCACAAAACAACTCTCCTGAAAACACTTTCACCTCTACAGAAATAATTAAAGCAATGAAGCTAGGGAACGTTCCACCCTCTACCCCAGACAAGCCTGGGGAGATGTCTTGCTCGCTTTGGGGAGAAGCTGCGGTTCCCAGAGGGAAAACACCAACGTTCACCCTTCTCGGATGTAAGCCTGTTGTTTACATCCTTAACTGTGCAAATCTGCTGCAGAAAAGAAAATAATTAATTAAGAACACAGCATTTAATAGCAGGTTCGGGCTCCTTAACTGCCTTTAGAGGTGTTAATTTACCATTAAAAGTAATTGACCCTTGTAAGGAAGCAGTTGAGTACTTGACATAATGACAAAGTCCTCCAAGTGAGACAGGGGCTGCCGACGCTGTGCAGCCCGGAACAGGACCTGCTGGGACCAGACCCCCCCAGCAAGATGCTTTTCAAACCCCTCCAGGGGACCTGGCGGGTAGAAGATTGATGGGCTCCAGCTACATCAACAAGGCCTAGGAAAGGTTCGCTTACCGTTAGTGACGCTGGCAAACAACCAAAGAAAGTTCTGCTATAAAAAAAAACAGCTTAAAAAAACCCAAACCTTGGAACACAGCCTTAATTTAATCTAGGGACCTGCTTCCCTTCCTCCGTCTGTCGCCGTTATCCGAACGCCTCTGCCGCAGGCCTGCACAAGCAGCACACCCCGGCCTAGAAAGTGGTCTGCTTTCCCCTTTGATTAGATCAGCGATGCTGGCAAACGAGGATTCTGCTTTCGCAACCTCTTATTCCTGCTGTTGCTCAGGAGAAATCCACGTTGTCTTCCCCTGCCAGAACGCCTCGAGAGCCGGGGGGAGTAGGCTAAAGGCGAGTGCCCCGCGGTGCTGCCAGGACTGGACGTGCTGAAACCGTGGGTGAGCGGCTTGGCTTCCCGAGCACTCCTCCCTGAAAACACCAGCATTGCCCACAGCCAGCCCCATTCCCCGGGTGGCCACCTGCACCCAGCACCCTGGAGGGAGGGAGGGCAGGTGCTGGCACTCCAAAGGGGATGCCCTTGCCCGGTTGCAGGTTGGGATGGACACAAGCGCCTGGAAACACGCAGAAGCCAAAGGAGGAGGTGATGGCCACGAGGTCGTCCAAATAACCGAGGGTGCCAGAGACTGCTGGAGCCTCCTGGACATCCCACCATCCAACAGCCACCAACCCCAGGAGAGCAGACCTGGGCACCTGTGGTCTCTACCGGCCACCGCACCCCATCTGAACCCAGGGCGGGGAGCCCGAGGGTGTGGGCACTGTGTTCTCCACGTATTCTCAGGCATCTCTGCACCCCCTCTCCGCCCTGCAAGAAGAATTCCCCTAAAGCAAAGGCTGAGTTATCGGTGTGAAAGCCACCACCTACCCTCTCATTCCTTCGCACAGCTGTACACGCCAGGGAACCGCTGTTACAATAAAACTTCACAATGTTTTTACTGTTTGGAGAAGCGAGGCAGGCCTGGCACACTCCTAAACCAGTTGGGTCTCACTTCACCCCACAGCATTAGACGGAGCTTTCACGCGGCGGGTGCAACACCCACGCCCCGTGTCACAACCCTTCACTGGGTGAGCGCGTTGCCCGCGGCGGGGCACAGAGGATGGCGCTACGGATGGCACCGCAGTGCCAGGGCTGCGTCGGGGAGAGCACCGTGGCGTCAGACATCAGCCCGTACAAGCAGCAGGTTACAAACTCGTTGTGCTCCTGGCAACACGTTCCCCAAGCCAGGCCAGGTCCCAAGCGCTGGGGAGGCCGCGAGGCAGACTCCTCCCGGTGCAACAACGATAATTAGTCTAACTTCTCTAACGGCAGCACAACAGAGGATGAAACAGCAAAACGGACACTTCCACCAGCAAAAAAGCAGCAAAGCCACCAGAGCCACCAGCCAGCTTTCAACAGGGCAGTGCCCGGACTGCAGGCGCTGGCCTGGGACAACGAGGGGCCGCTGCCAATGCCGGCGGCGTGGGCACACAGCGCTGCTGCCCGGCCACACCATGCCTGGCCGGGGTCTGCTTCCCGGGGAGAACGGGGGGACCTGGAGCAGCTCTCCAGAGCTACCAGCACACGGCCACGGGGATGGATGGCAGGCCATGCGAGGGGTCGG
>VWZY01011272.1:34424-47142 GCA_013399075.1 Chloroceryle aenea | reverse complement strand
GAGGGACAGAACACAGCTTGCTGCAGGCCATTGAGGACTGGCACGCAGAGAGGACTTCTCAAGAGCCACAGGGGCCACAGTTGTCTCAGCCAGCAGCTGCCCACAGCACCCCTGCTTGTCCCTCGGCNAAAAAGTCACCTGCAGTAACCCGCACCTGAAAACAGCAGCTCACTAACCTACATCTGCTCCTTGTGCTCTCAACATTCTTTTGCTACTCCAAAACTTCACAGGGATTTCATGAAAGCTACAGAGGATGGCAGAGCCCAGCTGGCGAGGGCTGGAGCACCAAGAGCATCGATTGCCATCGTAGAACAATTTCAACAAGTACTGGGACCGTACAAAACACTGGGGAAACACAGAAGATACTCCCCCAGCACTGGGCCCCAGTAACGTGCTCGCTCTTACATTGCTGATGTATTCCAGAGGAGTCAAGCTGAAGTTTGGCAGGTCTTCTGTCAGGGTCTCACCAATGCCACCAGAACTCCAACCCTGTAAGGCAAAAAGTGCAGAATGAATCCACAGCCTTCTGAAGCATGACATCAGTTGGTATTCTAGGAGGGGGTCACCCAGTCACACAAACTGTGACTACCCAAGGGCTGCTACAAAGCAGAACACAGATGGTGAGAAAACTGCTTCCCTTGTCCTCCCTCAGGCCCCAAACACCCCCCCCAGCCACACAGCTCCCTGTGGGAAATACAGGCTCACACGGGTCAGAAAAGAGACATCTCAAACAAACAGCAGAGCCTGCAAACACAGCTGGCTGTTGTGAAGGCTACGGGTGAAGGGAGGTAAACTTTTCCATTGAGTGTAGCTCACTGAAGAAACGTGATACCAGAGGGAAACATTCTGAAGAGGAGAAAGGTGAGCAATGCTGGGCTGTCCTCCACCCTGAGGGACCCCCCGGGCAAGCCGTGCCAGCTCCGCTCAGCTCGGCCTACCCATTACTCACCTCCATCTTCGGAACCACTAAGAGCTGCTGCTTGATGCGAAGGAAAACAGAATCAAAAGCCAGGTGGTGTGCCAGCTGGTTGAGGCGGCCTAGGGCGGATCGCGACGAAGACAAGAGGTTGTGGTTGCTGGTACCCTTTTCCTAACGGAGACAGAAACATGTTGGCGTACAGAAATCATGAGACTGGCCGCACAGAAGTTCATTAAGAGGCCTTTATTAGGCCATCCTAATACAGGAGAGCTTTCCTCTGCCACGGCGCAGCTGGTTGCCTTTGGAATGCCCAATTCCAACCAGTTACTCAAGACAGAAGCTGCACACTGCTCGCCGAGACCTGGAACAAGGAACCAGCACCATGCTCTGCTCGTGCCAGGCACCAGTGCAGGCTGGAGAGCGAGAAGCCTGCAGAGATGATGGCAAAAACACCTTCTCCCCAGGAGCACAACTGATACCCTGCATGGAATTAAACAGAAGTTTTGCCTGAGGGCTACCTATGGAACTTGACTATTTAGCAAAGGCCTAAAGTCAAACAGTTAACACTGAAAGCAGAGCTGCATAAGTTGCAAGTAAATTAAGTGCAAAAGAAACCAAAGTGTTCCAAGGAAATGAGAGATGGAACTCACAACCTTGACTTTGCTGCTACAGGTGACTGACAATGGCAAACATAACTTAGATCCACCGGATGATAACCAGAGCCACTCTACCCCGGTCACAGATGCATGCATGGATGGCCCTGCAGAATTATGTTCTGGACCAGACAGGGCACCACAGCCTAAGTGGCAAAGAAAGTCTTGGGAAGCCAGTATGTGGGACCCAGCATTTGAGATGGCTCCAGCACAACCTTCCCCATCTGTTCTGTGACAAAATCTCCCTCACCTGACCTGCTCAGGCCATGTTCACAAAACACAGCCAGGATCTGGGGAGAGATGGAATGAGCCCAGGCTTCCTGGGTTTGGACACTCCATCTCTCAGCAGAGCAATTGGTGTCTCTGTGGAAGACCTGGAACACAGCCCATCGAAGGGCTGCAGCTCCTGTTGAAAGGTTATCGGGCTGCAGGGGGAATCCAGGGCCCAACAGCATCCTGTGGCAGAGAGAGGCTCTCCCAGGCACCAAAGCTACCTTCAGAGTGTAGAGTGTCTCCATAAGGCTGGCATACTCGGAGGGATTCTCCTTCATAAGATAATTGTACTCCTGCCAGGGATTCTTCACAGAGCTCTTTTTTTCTGCGGAACTGGTATCCTGAAAGCCAGAAAAGCTACAAGGGCTGTAGGAGTCCGAGAGGTACTTCCCAGCAGTTGATAAAATCCTGAAAACAAGTACAGAAAAAGCCACTTTGTGTTACTCAAGGGAGAGAGTACTCATTGGTGGCAGACCCTAACTACAGCCACCTCTCACGTCTACTGTGCAACTCAAAAACTGCAAAGCTGCGGAGCAGAAAAAGAGAGGATTGTTCTCTCAGGTCTAACAAATAGGGAACAAACCCAGGCTGCTGCGTCCCACACAACACCAGGCACTCCAGCCCAGCTAAAGCACTTCAGTGTACAAGAGGCTGAACAGGGCACCGCTTACGGGCAACAAAAGATCTGCGGCTGCCTGTGCTTGGTGCTCCTCAGGTTACAAGGAATCGATCAGTTAAGGCACACCTAGATTCGTTTCAGCAAATGATTCATGCCCCGTGTCACAAGGGGGGGTGAGAATCTTGCCAGTTTGATCTGGTGGAAAATTCCTTCCTGACCCCAGCAAGTCCCTTGGATGGGTACCCAAGAGAAAGGACTCTTGTGACTGTCTCGGGGCACGCGAGCGAGTGGAACAGCCCGTGACCCATCTCTGACACTTCAGAGGATGGGGAGGGGCAGCAGGGGGAAACCACCGCGGCTCTGCCTTCCCTCCACGGCCTACACAACAAAAGCACCTTGGGGTTTGTTTCCTTCCAGCTCGGTACCCGAGCTGACAGCTCATGAATTAAGCTCAGCAGCGCTTACCTGTTGGCCAGCTGCTGCTCGAAGTCTCCGCACTGACGAAGGAGCTCCCCGCAGGTAGTAATTATCCTGGGAAAGAACAAAACACCAACACCCGCTGTGAGATCTGAGGCAGATAATGCCAGATCCCCCCCAGACAGCCCATCTCAGACACCCACACGTCACCACAAGCTGCCATCGCCAGCCACAGCCCACAGGGGACACATCCCTCAGAGTTAATCCGGCTGTTAGCTCCGCATCCTTTGGGTAACACACGCAGGTTCCTTCACTCAGCGGCCTCCCCCACGGGCTACTTCTTGTCATCGTGGCTGAGGCCAGCTCAGTGTCACTGGGAAAAACTCTAAGGGGGGCTGGTGCTTGAGGTGATGAGACAGGCAGCCCTGCTCAGCACCTACTGTGCCAGCAGCAACCTGAAACCCAGTCCTCACACCAGTGCTCCCAGCAGCGCCGCAGCGAAGTGAGCACAGCCCTGCTTTCTGCACTCAGAGCTCGTGTCAACCGACCCCGAGTAATTCCCTCTGAACTCTGACACAAAAATCAGTTCTGAGATGGGCAGAAAGAGAAATCCCCTTTACCGGACAGAGTTCTGGAATGCAGTCCAGTCCTCCTGGAAAAGGGAATCTGACGGGACATCATCCAGCTTACATTTCTTTCGGATGGACTGCAGGGTACTTGTGAAGTCGGATGAATACCTGAAATGAGAAGTGGAGCAGAGATAAGCACCAGCATAAGAGAATAGGTTGGAGAGCAGCATTTTTGCTACCACTGCACTGACCACATCTAGGAAAGACCAGAAAAAGTTTATAAAGCTACTGCTGCTCCAACATTACTTGGCCCTTACTCCAGGAACAGTGACAATAATCTCATGAATTTGTTTTCTCAGCTACTCCCCAGATGAGAACATGGATAAAAAGGAGAACATTTTGTTTTCCACACCCCCTTTTTTTTTTAACTGATGCCCGTGAGCTGCAGGCATGCACACTGCTACGTAATTGCCCGTAAAGCGGGTGAGCTCAGAGAAGCCTGCTTCCCTCTTCCCCACAGGGCAGCCAGGTAACACCTTGATTCCTACCTCAGGAGCAGCTCCTTCGATGCCAGGAAAGAGCAGGGAGGTAATCAGCACTGGGGCACTATCTGCACGGGCTGATACCGCCGGACGAGAACTTACACTCACCGGGCAGCTCGCTTACAGGCAGAGCCTGAGCCTGAGGTCACTTGTCCCAGTGCACATGTACTGAGCTCTACTGAGCTCTACTTTCATCACCCTGAACTGTCTTGGTCTTACTCTGTTTTGGGAAACGTTTTCCCCTGCAAATTTATTAAAAATGAAAATTCACCTCAACCAGAACAGAAGGCATCTGAGACAAGTCTTTGGTTTAGCCACCAAAGGCTTCCATTTTCCCTCAAGAAAGTCACTGCCTGAATGCAGCAGGAGAGGGAGCTATCAGGTGATTCATAGTATGGTTATAGATATTTTCCGCTCTTGGGCGTTTTTCACAAACTACAAAGTCCTTGGCCACAAGCTGATATTTGCTACTCCCTTAGGATAAAGCAGCAGTGGAACTAAAAGCACCAAAAGCACCTTACTTGGTGAACAGAGCTTTCAGGGCCTTCAGGAGCCCGCATGCTCCCAGTCCATCCGTGAGCTTAACGCAGTTGTCGATGGCTCCAGAAGCCAGAGCGAAGAGTTTGCTGACTGAATGGTTCAGTTCCTGGACACAGTCAATCACTTCCCCATGCTCCTAAACAAAAACAACACCATACATGAGCCTGACTCTTCCAGTGAACGTCCAGCACGGAGGAAAAGACACCTGGGGTGTGATGTTGTTGTTGTCTCCAAACCCAGGGAGCACCGATGGGAGACCAACGCTCGTTGCTTCACCCTCCTGCACTGTGGCTGTCAACAAAAGCCAGGCTGCCAGCTCCTGTGCCTACCAGGTCTCCAAGGGAAAACACCTCTGCCCACAACTGAATCTTCTACAAAAACGACTTTCCTCCCCCAGATCCTGTTCTTAATAAATTCTATCAAACCCGAAGCAGGTTTTGGGTGAAGTCTTTCTCCAGCAGATCCACACAGTTACTGGGTGAAGGCGGAGAGGAGAGGTACCTCTGTCCTGGCTGAGCTGCTGAAATTATCTTTATTTCCTAAACAAAATTCACTTAACAGTAAAAAAATATACTGCAAACAGGAGGTACTACCAACAAATGAGAGGAGGCAAGAGAGCAAAGACCCTTGTACTTAGTAGAAGCTGCTGAACAAAGACTGCTACGTTACCAAGGGCACGGCGCTGATCTGAATGAGGAGATTTTCTTCTTCCAGGTCTCCATACTCAAGTTGATAGGGCTTGTAGGGGCCATACACAGCTTCCACCAGTTCCATCACTTTTACCAGGTTCTGCTCCTCTACAAAGAATCACCAGGTGTTTAGTCTACAAACAGGCAAGCAGTTTCCTAAAAGCCCCATGTCAAGTAACATGCTGTAGTTCTTCAGTTAGACCATGCTGCCTACACAGGCTTGGAATGCTGCCCAGCAGCTTTAAATCTCAACTACACTGACTTTTCTTTCACTTTTCCAAACCTAAGGTTATCATCTCTGCCTGCTTCCTAAACCCAAGACGTTCCACCTCAACTTCATGGCGTTCATCAGCCAGCGCGGAACGGGGACCACGAACTCAGCACTGCAGAGCCGTGGTGGGGAGCAGGGAGCTGCACACCCAGACACCAGCTCTGCACGTTATCGTGAAGCTTTGACACACACAAACTGGCAGCAAACCGTGATTACTTTGAATCATGGACATAAAAAAACATTTCCACCCTAAGGGCTGCCAGGCAATGGAGCAGGTTGTTCAGAGCCTGCTCTAGCTCCGTTCCGGGGCGCTTTTGAGATCAGACTGGACAATACCATGGGTAACATCACCTGACCTCACAGTGGACCTTGTCTGGAGCAGGAGGTTGGACTGGACCATCTCCTGAGGTCCCTTCCAACACGAATTATGCTGTGAATCATAACTGAACCCTCCCCTCACATACACATATGTAGGAACTGGTTTGACTCTCTTCTGCTGACTCACCTGGCCTTTCCATTCTTGAGATATTTCTCTTCCCAAACACCTTGCTCCACAGCAAGAGATGGAAACAAGGGTTTGGCTGGGCTTTTTCAACACACTCGGGTCACCGTTCAGCAGCCGTCTCCCTGCTCCCTCACCCTCTACCTAATGACACTGTTTTCCCAAGTCCTTTTTAATCATTTCGATAACAAACCACAAATTAAGCTAAGCCAGTGACAGAAAATGACTGACAAGAGCACGCTATCGGGAAGCCAAGAGAGCGAGACGCAGGGACGGCGTACGCCCTGAAATCGCCCAGAAAGCATCACTCTCATCAGCGAGTCAAAATCCGAGTTTAAGCAGCTCAAGACAATGTAACGAGGAACCAAACACAGCAAACACAGCTTCAGGAATGCTCCATTAGCCCTAATTTAGGATTTTCCCATACCTGCTCTTTGAAGGGGCCCTACCAGATTCATACAGGACTATAAATAGCCAGCAGTTCAAGTCAGGCATAAACCTGTGCAAACACAGCACCTCCCTACTTTGTGGTCTGTGGGAATTATTCATCAAGTCACGGCCAGAATGAGATGACAAACATCCCAGGGTAAGGAAAGCACAGGTTTGAATCAACACCGGGGATGCTGCAAGGAAGGAACTGCCAGTGGTTCAGTAAATCATGCTTGGCCCTGACATTTTCACTCGATTAAAACCCGAGCCAGCAGACAACAGAACAACTACAAAATAAACCGTAAGCATCCAATGGATGCAGCTTCCACGCAGCTCCTCTCTTGTTTAGTAAGGTGTGACTTAATTCCAGGAAACTCCTCAGCTTTTATGCTTGGTGATCTTTCACAATGGGTGCCACAGGCAGCAGCTTCCCCGGAGACACTTCCTGATCCGTTAGACAGGAGGAACAGTAGTGCTCCTGAAGGGAAGAGCGATAGGTGCTGTTTACCCTGGGCACTCAACATGCTCAGAGCTCTGCCTCGGTGATCTCCGCCAGAACCCTGTCAACAGCCGCGGTGGCAGAGACAGAGTGACAGATACACACACAGAGGTGCACTGCCACCCGGTCAGTCCTGCAGCAGAGACAATCCCTCTCTCCCTGTAAATCCAAACTAAATCCCACAGCGGAGCTTTACACCGGCGCGGACAGAGCGGAGCGCCAAGGTTCGGGGCGAGCCTTACTCAGGTTTGGCAGCATCGCCGCTTCCAGCCCCTTTGCGAAGTGGACGGTGGTGTCGTAGAGCTCCAGCAGCTTGCTCAGCTTGGTCTCCTGGCCCGCTCTCTCCAGGGCAGTGCTGAGGCAGACAGGGATGGAAGGCACCAGCGCTCCCAGGGTTTGAATCAACAGGACAGTCACTATTTCGTGGGGGTTCTTGAAGACCTGTGGGAGGAGAAAAGCCACTAGCAAAAGCACGTTGCCTCAGAGGAGCAGGCTGGGCAGCAGAGAGCAGCAGATGGCTTCCAGAGAGAGCCCCACCACGTACAGACCACACGTCCCTGCCTCAGCAAAGGCAGAGCAGCCCACCCCAGAGCGAGCCGGGTGTCTGTGTGGGGCTGACACCTCCTGGGCACGTGCTGCTGCCTCCCTGGCAGAAGCAGCCTTCACGAGCAGCACCCCCCTGCAGGGGCAGTGGTGCCCACTGCAGTGCCCCTCGTGCCCCTGCCACAGAGCCCTGGGCTCCTCAAACAGAGGGACACAAGAGGCAGAACAGATGGGCTTGCAAATGCTGTCTGCCCTAACCAGGGAGTAAAGAGTTGGGAGAGAAAGCAGCAGCAGCAGCACAAACTGCTTCTTTCTGTTGAAGGATTAATATAACATTACCTACTGGTGAGAGGCAGTGGTACACGGATCAAGAAGATGACATTTTGTGCACTGAGATCACAGAGTCCTCGAGTGACATGAGCTCCCAACCAAAAGGGAACAAAAACAGATTGGAAAAAACCTCACAAGGGGTAAAAGAGCCAAAAGAGGTCTGCTAAGAGTGTGAGAAGCGTGCTGACCTAGCACGCAGCACAGCCCGACGACAAAAGTCTGGGTCAGTATTTACTGCTGCAACTGTGCTCCGAGTACAGCGACCAAGGAACTGGAAGATAGGACAGGTCAGCATCTGAATCCAGCAGGACACAGGCACCGTAGCAACTCGGAAAACACGTGGCAGAGAAGGGTGTTTGAAACCAGTACAATGGGAAGAGACAGGACTGTACCCCCAGACAAATGTCAGTACTGGAAAGGCTAAAAGACTGTCACCAGCTGAGAACTTTTATTTACATGCACCACGCTCGACTCCACTAGCAAAAAAAGTGTGCTGCAGCCTTCTACTGGGACCTTTCTGTCAGCCACTCTCGCTCCTTTGCTTTGGAAGCTGGGCTCAGCACAAAGAAGGTCCAGGAATTCTTCAGACAGCAGAAGCAGCGCAAGAGACGGGGCGACACGAGCTCTGCCCCACGTGCTGTGTCTCTCCCACAGTCCTCAGTTCAAAGAATATCTGCTCAGATGTAAACTGACATCTGACCTGTAATTCACATCGAATCATTAGGCGGAAAAAATACATTTCAAGGAAGCCCTGAGCTCCTCTGCAGCACAGGCCCAGCACTTGCAGCAGGCTTCGTAGCATGAAGATAAGCATCTCTTACCCTTCATGGATGAAAAACCTCTTACAGGCTCAACAATATGAACTTATTTCTTCATTTCACTACAGGACAGTAACTTTTCTGGTTCCTGCATTGCTCTTGGCAGAAAAAAAGCAAGCGTGCAGACTGCAAGGGGGGAGAGCAGAAGCTCTCAGGTATCTGACACAGAGCGACACGAATCAGCCCAATATGACCTTGAGGGCTTCCTCCAGGCCAAGGGATAAATCAATTCAGGCATTTCAAATGTCTCACAACAGAACACATTTGCAACACCAACAAATTAGATTTAACTTAAGATGGAGATGAAAGTGATAGAGCAGCTTTAATGTCAATAACACAGCAACCTTGCTGTTGGTAGAATATCAGAAATCAAATCTTGTCTGCGAGAGGCGGGCGAGAAACAGAGAGTAAGCTATGAGCCCTGCCCTGCATTGACAAGGCAGAGAGAGCACCGACGGGCTGTCCTGAGCCCTGGGAGACTTTGGAGGGCTGGCTCAGTCCCGTCCCCGCGCCAAGAGCAGTCACTGCACCTGTGCTGCCCACTGCAGCTGCGAGTGCCAGGTCCCAAGGAGCGTGTCATACAGTTCCGTCAGCTGGCGGTTTAAGCTCAAGTCCCTTTGGCACAGGTCCTGCCACGCTGCCACCAGCTGCACCTGCAGGGGTAAAAATAACCCTTCTGAGAGGAGAACCGACAGCCCACACACCCAGCTGTTGTCACTTCAGACCAAGAGCTTCCCCTGCAGAGCGCTCCTGCTAAAACACGCTGCCCACCCGGGCTCCTCTCTGCAGATTTCAGCCCAACACTTCGCTGCAGTTCAGCACTGCAGGAGGAAGAGACTTTCAGCACGAAGCTTGAGGCTGCTTAGTTGATTTGAAGATTTAATTAACATCGGTATTTTACTCATAAAACGAGATGGTAACCGATCCCCCCACATCATAGCTGAAATACTTGGCAAGCCCCAGCCTTGAACTTAATCCTCAGAAGTCGCAGTCATGAGAGAACTGCGAGGATCGGGTTATGGCTACAGAACTGTCTGGAATTCCAACTTTAATCTTACCTGAAAAGAGTTTACAGAGGCCAGCAGCTGGCAGGCTGCTGCCATAGCCACATCCGAGGGAAGCAAAGCAGAGCTAAAAGGCACAGAGAAACCAAGCAGAACGCAGAGATCTTGTGTCTGCTGCGGGAAGGGACACAAAGCCCCGAGCAGAGAATTACATGGGGAGTAACCAAAGCTGCTCAGAGCCAGAAAGAGAAGTCAAGAGAATGAAAGGTGGGAGAGAACAGGATCCATCCTCCCCCGACCAGGAACGGTGGAATACGCGAGGCACCAGCTCCCCCTGCAGCCCAGCCAAGCAAGAATTCCATCTCACTCCTCCAGGTTCAGATGTTACCGAACACCCACCTTGTGACATTTGTAGTAATAGGCCAGAAGCTGGGGCATCCGGTCAATTTCGGTGAAGACTTTAACAAACGTTTTCGCCTGATCTAAACAAAAGACAACAACAGGCAGTTAACAGCCTCAAAGCTGAGGGTGAGGCATTAGCCCGAGCAAGAGAATTCCTCCAGCTGTTCAGTTCCTCCTCGAACAGGAGCAGAGCTGCCTCAAGCCCACAGGCAAAAGCAGAGGCAGCAGGCTCAAGGGCTGAATCGTTCTTAACCAGGAAACACATCCAGTACTAAAAACACAAGCCCAGAGCGTTTCCTAAAAGGGAATCCTCATTCTCCAGACAAAAGCTGCTCTCTGCAAACCCAGCACACACCTCACAAAGGCCTCAGCTGTGCTCTCGCCACTGCCCAGAGAGACAGAGCTGGCCAAGGAGCACTGAGGTGACCAAGGGCTCAGCCAGCTCGCACACAAACCTCAAGGTGCACACGGATGAGAGGCAACAACCACCAGTGTTTTTCAGAAGTGCTGCCACAGGAGAGGAAAGGAGGCCAAAGAACAGTACAAAAAGTGCAGTTTTCTAAAGGAGGGTTTAGGAAACAGCTTTTAGAAGGTCTTATGGAGTCAGAACAGTTCCAAGGAGATTTCCTTCTGGGTGACAACACCAAGTGGTGACAGGAACGCCCAGCAGCACTAGGGTAACAAAACCAGAGGCCTTCTGCTTTCTTGAGCAGCACTTCCCCCTCGCAGAGCACGCAGGTGGCTGTGGAGCACACACCACTTCACGGTGTCCGGCTGCACCAGAAGCACAGAACTCAGCACCAGGAGCCACTGGCATGAACCCTCCACCCAAAGAGCTTTTTCAGGCACTAAACTCTGCCCTGACAGGAAACACCACCAAGAGGTACTGACCTACGGACTGGGAGTTAAAAGCAGCCACAATCTGAGGGCTGGCCATGGCCTCCAGCCGGTTCTTCAGAGCCTCGAGGTGCACGCACTTCTCGGAGTAATCCGGCGTGTCCACCAGCATGGCCAGGCTGCTCTGCATGCTCGTCAGCTTGGCTGAAATCAGGGACACGTCCTGCACCAGGGAAAGGACCCCGTTACCCAGCACGGCCCCGCAGAGCACCAGCACCTGCCTTGTCGTGACATCTCACATACAGGCACTTCAAAGACCTACTTCTAAATGCAGTTTCCCTGGATAGCTGGAAGCAGGACCAGGAAGAGCAATGGGGTATCTACCTGTGTTTTAAGAGTCTCTTCAATGTCTGCACTTAACGTGCTCCATTTGTCTGCTTCCTGCAGTGACTCAGCAGCCAGCTGCATTCTGGATTTCACTCGGTCAATCTCCACCAGGACCTGAAGTAAAAAAAAGAACACATCTAGTGTTGCCTATTAAAATAAGAGATGACAGATGGCTGCCATAGGTGGTTATATCACACGAGTTACTCTGGGCTTGGATTTTAAAAGCTGGGTGAAAAGCTGGTGCTGTTACAAGGAGGAAGGAGCTGGCTGAAAGAGCTGGAGATGTTAAATCAACTTCCAAAGCCAAGCAATAAGAAGTTGGTTTGAATTCTGGATTTTCACCTCTGGTGTCCATCTTGCCTACAACACCTACACACCCCAGTGAACAACAGGCAGAAAGCCGGGCAGAAACTGGTGCCCCCAGCCAGGTAACAGCACCTCTGTCTGGACTGAAATGCAACTGGCTGCTCTGAAACAAATGTGGATTGCAGGGCTCTGTGCCCTGCACAATTTTCCACTGTTAGTGTCCAAAGAAGTGGGTTTGTCTCTCCCAAATCCACAAGATTGTTTAATATGAACAAGCCTGGAAAAGCAGAATTTCCCAAGTCGCTGATACAAAGACAGACAAGGACCCACCTGCATTGACTGAGCTGTGTCTTCTTCAAATTTCTTGATATCTTCTTTAATGAGGATCATTTGCTCCTTCAGGAATGTTGCCTCCTGTTTCAAGACTTCCACCTCCCGGAGAACTCTGGGCATGTTCTGGAGAGCCTGGTGGCTTGTTTCTGCGAACACCGAGCGGCACAGTCAGGGGGTCTGGGGGCCCTTCCAGGGAAGGGGGAGTTTTTCATACTCTTACAGAATCTTCAATACTTCAAAACACCCGACAGAACAACCGAGCAAAGAAAAACAAACACCAAAACTTTAGTTATGTCTTTAAAATTTAAATATGTAGTTTAGCATTGACTAGTTTTCTCTTTTCTTTTTCATGTATTTTTATAACACAGCTGTTTAATTCTAGGAGATCTGGGTTGAGGGTAACCTGGACCAAGAGCATCATAAATTGTGTTAACTGGAAAAGACCGTTAAGCTGATGGAGCCCAACCATCCCCAGCACTGCCTGGGCACCACTGACCCCTGGCCCTCAGCACCACAGCTCCACGGGGGGCTTGGAACCCCCTCCAGGGGTCACGGGGACTCCCCCCCTGCCCTGGGCAGCCTGGGACAGCCCTGGACAGTCCTGCAGGGGAAGAAATTGTTCCTCAGCTCCAACCTCAACCTGCCCTGGCTGGGGCAGCTGCTTCGCAGTGCTCAGAACAGACCCGTCCGGACACGGAGGCTCCCGGAGCACCGCAGGACAGCGGGAGGGAACCAGCTGAAGAACAAACCCGGCACCGCATCCAGCCCGCGACCTTCACGGGTCAGCCAAGGGGCACCCCGGGGATCCCCACCCGGCCGAGCTCCCTCACCCTCCA
>VWZY01011272.1:18569-34322 GCA_013399075.1 Chloroceryle aenea | reverse complement strand
CTGCCCTGGCTTCAAGGCGGGGGCTACGAGGGCTGATGGTTGGTATAGGGTTTTTTTAATCCATCAAGTAACAGGGAAGGGGAAAACTGGCCCAGAAAGCAGCAGGAAACACGTGTATGGAAGAAGCGGGAAGGGTCCCAGGGCTCTGCAATGGTCTCCTATAAATCAGAGCCAGCAGCAGAGCCAGGCTGGGGCAGGGCAGCCCCTGTACCCTCCTCCAGCCAGACACCTGTACAGGCCCCTAAAGGAAGGAGGAGAGGGGGATGACAAGGAGAACAGACGTTGCACAGAGCCCAGGCTGGAGCTGCTGGGACAGTCCCTCCCCAACCACTCTGCAGGCACCCGGCCGTGTCCCAGACAAGTGAACTTCAGCTCTTGCCCCAGAGCTCTGCCGTGGGGAAGTCAGTCACCTCTCCCGCCTCGCTGAAGGGCTGCGTGCCTTGGGTGAAGGCCAGCTTGTACCTCAGGCGGATGGGCTCCTGTGAGAGAGAGGAACAGAGGGGGGGTGAGGGTTGCAGCTCCCTGGGCCCCTCCAGCCTTGCCCCTCACAGCCTCACCGCAGTGAGCTGCCCCCTGAAAGGGGAGAAACCTCTCAGCCCTGCAGAGCCCTGCAGAGCCCAGAAGCTCTGCCCAGAAAAACACCTGGATCTTCACGATTATAGACTCATAGAAGGGTAGGGGGTAGAAAGGACCTGCACAGATTCAGTCCAGCCCCCCTGCCAGAGCAGGGTCACCCAGGGCAGCCCACACAGGAACAGATCCAGGAGGGTTTGGAAATTCTCCAGAGCAGGAGACTCCACAGCCTCTCTGGGCAGCCTGGGCCAGGCTCCGTCAGTCACAGTGAAGAATTTTTTCCTCACATTGAGGTATCTGCCTGTGCTCCAGCTTGTGCTCATTGACCCTCATCCTATGCCAGGGCACCACTGACAAGAGCCTGGCCCCTTCTGCTTGCCCTCCATCCTCCAGATAGTTCTAAACATTCCTAATATCCCCTCTCAGCCTTCTCCTGCTGAAACAGGCCCAAGGCTCTCAGCCTTTCTTCATCAGGGATGTTCCAGTCCCTTCATCATCCTCACAGCCTCCCTTGGACTCTGTAGAACTTTCCTGTCCCTCTTGAACTGGGGAGCACAGAACTGCACATGATACTCCAGCTGNTCCAGCTGTGGTCTCACTAGGGCATGACTGGGAGACCTGGGCCAGCCACCCCAGAACACGCTTGGCAACCAGCCCCTGCCAGCCCCCTCAGCGACGGGATTCCAGACACTGATCTTTAGTTTCCTAACTGTCCACCAGTGCCACAGGACTGCCAACCATTGCTTCTGCCTGGGGTGGCCCGTGTTCCAGCAGCTGCAAACCTGGGCACAGCTCTGCAGGCAGGCAGACAGACACAGAGCTGTGCAGGCCCCTGCAGCAACTGCCCCTTCCAGCCTTCAGATTTCAGCTCTGGGAAGCTGTTCCCAGGACAGCCCAGACCACTCTCTGTGCCCCCTGCCTCTCCCTGCCAATAAACCTCTCCCAGCCCTTCGCCCAAACCCCCCACCCCGCTGCAGCGACGTCCCGAGCGCTCCGCCGTCCGACCTTGTGCGGGTTGGCGAGCAGCAGGACCTGGGACACCACGGTGGGCGGGAGGAGGGGGCTGAAGGCAGGCAGCTGCGATCCAGATGCTGGCTGTAGCTTTATTTTCATGCTCTGGAAGAGAAAACAAAAGGAATGATGAAGGGGCTGGGATTACTGCCACACCACAGAGATGGTTAAAGGTACATCAGCCAGCTTTGTCATTCCCTGCAGACCGCGCCTTTCCCCAGCCTGCCTCTGAAGGCAGATCTGCCTGAACAGACCATTCTGTGCTGCTCATACAGAGGTGGAACGAGCGCCTTGCCCGGGAGGCTCAGGCAGCAGGGCTGGAGCCCTGTCTGGCTGGCATGAGGCCAGGGATATCCTCTGTGAAACACACACTGCTGCCACAGGCACCACCCCGCACCAGGTTCACCCTTCAGAGACCACCAGCCCCACCACTTCCAACCAGCAAGGCAAATCCGAAGCAAGAAATGGTGAACCTTCTCCTCAGGACATTTCTGAGCAGCCTCCCTCTGCTACTCATCACAGGCTTCTCACCTTGGGGACTGCAGCCTGGAATCCTATGTCCCTAATTGGCTGAGGTGATGTGCTCAGCATGGAAAGAACCATCACCAGCACATCTGGTCGGCCAGCAGCTGTGTCTCTGGAGAAGTGGAGCATAGCCTTGAGACCATTCCTGTCGTACACGGTAAGCGGACGGATACTGCCTGCCAGAGACGGAGAGGGAGAAACGAAGCCTGGGTTCCCCTGCCTTCTGAGGGCACAGCAGCCAAGATGGGATAAGGAACAGCAAAAGGAGACACACGTACAAACTTTTCCTTCCTCCAGCAAACTCACGGACCAAGCAGCACAGAGCCCCTGCCTGTGATTTACATTTCACCTCCAGAGCAGAGAAAGGAACCTGAACATCTCCACTGGAGACTCAGCAGCTGCTCAGATTCCAACAGCCAGCACCTGGTGCCACCTCCCCAGAAAGCAGCAGGGGGAGAGAAGAGCTCTGCTTCAGGAAGGGGACAACTCCCACCCCTAGATACATTTTAAGCCTCTGGAAGAGAGCTGCGTGAAGCTCGATTAGGGGTGCAAAGGGCAGAGAGTTTAGAAGCACGTCACAGAGGTTACCCAGAGTGGGAGACACTGGCTGCTCAGCACAGAGGACACAGCATTCCCGTGGTGCAATCCCTAGAGCCTGCTCAAATCATCAGATACATCAAGCCCTGCACAGAACACTTTTCTCCAGCTGACCCACACAGCATGAAGCTACTTTGGCTTGCTCCCCTGCAAAGAGCTCTAGCAAGCCTCTAGTAAGCAGAGCTGGGACACAGAAATCATTGCACTTACTCGGTGTAATTGAAATTAAAGGGACAAAAAGGTTTTCTAGAGAAGCATCATGGGGAGCTGGAGGCAGAGAGGCAGCAGGCTTCAGCTCGTAGCCTAGGCTGGAGAGCGAGGCATCTGCCACTGAGCTATTTGGAAGATCTGGAAAGGGCAATTTCATTGGTGGTAAATCCCTGGAAAGAAAAGCACGTAGAAAGCTCATATTAACTGGGGAGGCTGTATGGTTTGTACCACCTTCTGCATGTCCATTTCTGTCCCAGTCCCTTGCCACTTGTAGGTATGAAGTACAAGCTCACATTCTAGATCTTGAGAAGTTGCAGAACGTCCCTATTTCATGAGGAAGAAGCTGCTGTTTCAGCATCCATAAAGCCAGGCTTTGATGGCTGTTAGGATTGGGAGCCCTTGTTTCAGGGCTGCTCTCACCATGCACAGACTCGCTGCAGCTCTAGTCATTAAGATTAAATGGTAGCTCAGAGACAGGGCAAGAAGCTGGAGTCTCCAGTAAACGTTCTTGGCCTGTATCGTGGCAGACTGGCTAAGTGTATCGTAACGGGCACCTGCTCACCAGATCTGGGGAGGATTAATTCAGTTCACAAACCATTTGGCTTCCACTGAAGGGCTGGAAACTCCTTTGTCACACCCTGAGAAAGCTGGGGAAAGTATTTTTTGAGTCACAAGTTTTTCTAATAAGACCTCTCTGTACAGTTTTTGCTCCTTTAGCTCAAGATCACCTTGTTACTAAGCCTCCCCAAGATGCTGGCCCTTGGGAGGTGCTGCTGTGCAGTTTCACAGGGTGCCATTACCAGTGGCATAACCGGTGCTCAGGAGCCGGTGGGTGGTGGGCAGCCTGCCACCATCACTGTTTGTAGGGAAAGGTTTTGCTAAAACTCTGCTGTAAAACAAACCTCCTGATCTCCAGAGGCAGGTGGTGTTGTGCAGTTTGCTTACACGGGTAACGTCCTGGTCCTGGGCGGTGGAGGGAGAGGATCACACAGGCCCTGAAACTGGTGGCTCTCCGAAGAGCTGTCTTCCCAGCCCTCCTGCAGTCCCAGTGTCTGGACAGCACTCACAACCTCCCCGTATCCGTTGTGTACGGCAGGCTGAAAAATAAGGCACTGCTGGTTCATGCTGTAGAACACTGGCAAAAATCAGACCCCTTTCCCTGAAAAAAACTAGTTTTTATTAGCACTACTTAAAGTAGAAATAACTGAGTAATCTGGTCACAGACTGCAACTGAGAAATTTGTTGCAGAGCAAGAGGACTGGTTTCCCTTCAGAGCAGAGTGGTGTAAAAAAGGCTGCCAGAGAAAGATAGGTCAAGAGTCACCTCTGTTTTTTCTCCTTTGTATGTTATAGGCTGTAGTATCTGAGGATCACTCACCTCTGCTAACTCAAAATCAGGTGGTGGTTTCTGTACAACAGGAGAGTTGCTGAGACCTGAGAAAGATGCCAAAACACCACAGATCAGTTACAGAAAACAAGGGTTCCCCCCAGGTTCTGCCTTTGCTGCCAACAGCAGCTTTACTACAGTGTAACCCCACTACCTAACGACTCCAGCTCCTCGTCGAGCAGGCAGGTGGAGGTTGTGCTGCCGTGGCGGGAGGTGGTGGCCACATCTGCACACTGGTCTGTCGGAGGCTGGGATGTCATCTCCAGTTCGGAGAAGTCAATCAGCGTGTAGCTCTTCATGCGTCTCGGGGCTGGGTGGCAGGCTTTGGGAATAGCGGGAGGAGTCAAAGGGAAGCCTCCTGGGATGAAAGGAACAGTGCACTCAGGGGCTGGGCAGCAGGCTTTGGGAATAGGGGGAGGAGTCAAAGGGAAGCCTCCTGGGATGAAAGGAACGGTGCACTCAGGGGTGCAGGTCTGGCCGAGAGGGCTCATGGGTGAAGAACTTCGGGAATGCTTTGTCAGCCACAGGTAAAAGCTAACGGTGGTTACAGAGCAGTTTCCCTGTGGTATAAGATTTTCTCCACATTTATTCTCAAGGGCACTTCCCTTCCAAACCCTGCTGATGCCCGACACACAGGGCAGAGCTGCCGCGCAACGCTGCAGGACGCTCCTTACCTGGTGCACTGCTGGAGATGGCACCTGAACCTCCTCCACCACCGTCTTCACGGCCAGCTACAGCCCGCCTGCACTGCCCGAGGGCCTGCGCCAGCCTGTCGCTGGCCTGCAGTATCTCAGCTGGGAAGCAGGAGAGGGAACACCACATTCAGGTCTGGACACAAGGGACAGCTCCGAGTCTAGTGGGGAAATCTGCCCTAAGCTGCTGGCTCGTTTTTCATTCTGTTTTCTGAAGTGCAGCATTTTGCACATGCACCTGCTGATTCCAGGCCTCTCTCTCCTTTATCAAGATCACTCTGACATCTGATGCTGTCTCTGCAGCAGTTGCAGTTCCTGCACCTCTCGTGTGCAAGCTCTCCGAGTGTACTGGAGCCTGCAATCCAGCACTGCCCAGCTGAGGAGCCCTGACATTCCGGGTGCCAATGAAACGTCTGAGGCACCTCCGAGCTCTTACAGCTGCTGTCTGAGGTGTCTGCTCAGAAGGCATCGCTTCGGGCAGGTTTTCAAGGCAGGTGGACAAGACTGTGAAATGCAACCCCCAGGAAGGGCCAAGTTTCACAGCTGTGGAATCCAGATTCTGCTCATCTGACCCTCCTCGATATATTACTGCAGAAATTAAGAGAGCCTTCTCCCTTCCATGTTAACAGACAGGGAGAACCTCCACCTCTGCAGAGGAAAAGCCTCAAAAGCCTGCAGTTCTCTGAACACCAGAGCTCCACAAACTCTGAAAACCACCTCGTCTGGGAGAAACTGGATTCACTGCTTAACCTTGGGCTGCGAGTGAACTTCTGTTGCACCCCTGGAGAGGAGTGGGAGGAGACAGAGCTCTCCCCGTGGGCACGGTTTAAGGGTGAACGCTGAAGGCTTTGCCAGCAGGGCAGCGAGGCCCTAAGCACTGCTCTCAGAGGAAGGACCTACCCCGCTTGCCAGAGCAAAGGCAGAGGAAATGAACTGCAAAGAACCCAAGGACAGTGCTGGCTCTTACCTAGGGCCTCATCGTCATCGACTGCCTCGCTGGCAAGGCGAAAGAGCAGCGGCCTGAGCTTCTCACAGCGCTGACACAGAGTCTGCGGAAGGAAACGTTTCGTGTCATTGCTCGGGAGAGCCCAGGCGCGCTCACACTCCTCTGGCTCTCCCATCACCTCTAAGTGATGCTACCTCTAGAAGAGGAAGATGCATTTTCTGCCCAGGTCCAGACAAACAACCCACAGAGGCCTGGACATGCAGCCACCGGAACCAGGACCGCCACCAGACCACGGCTTTGTTCTTACCTACAAAAAAACTGTTGTCTGAAGTTTTTTTCTTTTTAATTTGAGAGTCTGGTAGGCACCCCAGTGGAGTTCCAGGTATCTGGAGGCCATAAAGCTATTGTGACAGCCCTGTTAGGGACATCAAGCGTTTCCTCAGCTCCCTGATGCACATGAGTGGCTGCAGACCAGCGGACTCTGGGCAGAAAGAGGGGAATCCCAGAGACTATAGCACAAGCACTGACAGCTCTGAGCTTCTCTGGTCAGACCTCATCACACCCATCCAACCACACCAGGGCTCAAGGGGATTCCCAAGTGTTACACCATGGTTGGAGGAAGAACCATTTCCCCATAAACCACCACCAGAAGAGCAGCCAGCCTGGGCAGAGGCTGAAACCAGCACGGCAGGAGACGGCTCCATTCCAGCCTCCCTTACACTGACGGGAGGGACTGCTACTCAGAAAAGATGTTGGAAGTGTTTTGTGGCATGGTAAAGCTGTTTCCCTGGCAGGAGCAGAGTGCACCCTGCTGCCCTTGGACCTTCCCAGCCACAGCTGGGCTGAAGAACCTCTTATGCAGGGGTAAAAAAAAATAAAGCATTTACCTGTAGGGTCTCCTGGTCAGATTTGGACAATTCTTGTCTCCTGCAGTTCTCCAGTAATTGATCCATACGTTTAACAGTCTCAGAAACCTCACTGATGGTGTCCACTCTTCTGGACACCTTAGCTGACTTTTCTTGTTCCTTTGATGAAAAGGGAAATAAAAGCAAATGATGAACTGGGCAATAGAGTCAGGGTTTGGCTGGGGCACTCTGGATCATGCTTGCTGGGGAGTTGGCTCCTCCTAACATCTTACTGCAGGCAGAGGTGGCACGAGGCAGGGCAGGTACAGACTCACCCCCCACGGCTCCAGTGTCCAGCCTGCCAACCCCTCCTGCCCTTCTCGGGGCACCCTGGCCAGGGTGCTGGTGCACAGGGAACCCATTTCACCACAGGAACAAGACTTCAAACTGAGAGTTGGAGGCTCCTGCCACACACAACGACACTCCCCAGATGAGCGCAGGGATTTCATTAAACCAAACCAGATCTCCTCTTTCTGCAGAGCACTGGGGTGCCCTTTCAGATGGAAAATGAAAACACACACCGGACGTGTGCACACACACACACATGCACACTGGGTGCAGAAAAGAAGCAGTTCTGTGTGGAAATGGCTGTTTTTCCACCTGGGAACTGGGCTTCTCTGTGGAAAGTTCCTGTCACTGCCATGGCACTGCTGCCAGGGCCCCAGTTACGTGGCAGTGCCCCAGCACACTGGCTGCTGGTGGACACATCCCCTCTTCCTGGCAATGGCATATTTTAGGGAAACAAAGCAAAACAATCCCACACTGAAACTTTAGAATCACGAATGCTGAAAACCATCCCTCCCTGGGGCAGCACGGGGAGGTCAGGTGTAAGAGGAGCCCCTGCCAAAAACTGGGCCCAAGATCGCCCGGTTCCCTCCCACCCGCTCCGGCTGCAACCGCAGCCGCCGGCCCGAGCAGCTCCCCACCTCTTTAATCATGCTCTTGATCAGGCGGTTGGCAGCCTGCAGGTCTTCGGAGTGGCTGCTCTTCAGAAGCCTTGCTAGGAGCTGTTGAGGGGAGAGCATGGGGCAGGCGTGAGCAGCAGCCTGCAGGCACCACTCTACAGCACGCAGGAGCAGATGCCGAGACGCGCGCTGCCCCAGTGGTTCCTGCAACCCTGGGAATACAGGGGCTTGTGGCCCGTATTCTAACCCAGGCTGTACTGCTGCCTCCTGCAGCTGCCTGCACACACTGTGTGCTTGGGAGCAGGAACTCTCTGGCTCTGCAGAGCTACTGCAAGAGATGGAGAAACCCCCCCTTGGGAAAGTTGAATGGAAATTGATTTTTTTTCCTTAAAAAAGTTTCACTTTTTGCAGAGGAAAATTTCTGACAAAGCATCAAAGACTACTCCAGCTGTGGTACAGCACGAAGCGTGAGGATTACCCTGAAGACAGTCTGTCCAAAACAGCACAAGCTGCCAAAACATACCTGCACCTGTTTTCTCAGTAGCACTGGTCAGAGGTGGGGTTGAGAACCCTAAAGCTTACCTTGGATTTCTCTTCATCCGTGTCAAAAATAGAATTCTGAGGTCTTGGAGAAGGGGGAGGTAAAATTTTGTCTTCTGGCAGTTTGGGGTCTTCTTTTACAATCCCTGGAATGGGTATGAATATTTGTTCAGCGATGCCCCAGCTGTTTAAACACCACTGCTCCAAAGCACCCTGGGTTTTGCACCCACTGCCTTCAGCCCTCCCCAGAACAAGGTGGAGAAGGACGGAGCTGCCTTGGCACACACCCAGGCAGAAGACTTCCCTTTCTCCCTTGAATTAAGCACAGGCCAAATGAGATTTTCAGTACAGAAAATAAGATTTGGGTGTGCTGAGCTTCCTCTGGGTGAATTGCTACAACTCACCCACTGCAAGAGCACTGGGAGCACCCCAGTGCTGACCTCCCACAGTCCAGCCAGCCATAAAACACAGGGCACCAAACATGACCTCGGGGACCAAGATGGCATTGGACAAATTTCTGGGTTACAATAACCATTAAAGAATATTAAATATGATGGAATGGATGAAAAATCCAGCTTGGGATCTCCCTGAACCCATCCCTCATAATCCTGGGTGAGTATTCCAGGGCAAAGACCACTCTGGGTTTGTCCTGCACCTCCTCCCTGTGCACCTTGTCAACAGAGGCCACGGGCCAGCCAGGGCTGGGACTCAATAGAGCTGTTCTTTGGTAAATCTCCTTAACAGGTGCATGCATCCTCCAGTCCCAGACAGCCTTGGAAGTGTGGCCTTTCTCCTTTTCTCCTTCCACACAAGGTTTCGTGAAAGAGATGAGTCACACATTAAAGAGGAGAGAGATCTGTGGGCTGAAACCATCTGATTTGGAAGGCTAAAGAGGAAACTGAAGTAACAGAACTAAACCTTGTTTCTTCAGCATCTGATAAGCATCCCGGATTTTAACTTCCTGAGGAAACCAGACTGTCCAACTGAATATCACTTCTGTGACTCTTGACTTGACTTTTTCTGAAGACCAGATCCCATAGTACTGAAGAGAAAACACAACAAAAAGTAAAGTGAGACAAAAAAAAGATAAAACCCAAAGAATTAGTGCCAGATACGACCCCTGGGTCTAGCCCCAAGTTACTTGTGTGCAGACACCAAGTAGAAAATGTTTTCCTGACACCTTATCTGGTGTTGCCAACGGTTAGCCTGACGGTGCATGCAGTGCTGTGTGCAGATGTGGCTGTGAACATGAGGAATGCTGTTAACTGTAGGGTAATTATGTTGTTCTAGCTATAATATATTACATGACAATCCAAACGAAACCATTTCAAAACTGCTCCCATCATTTCTTGCATCCAAAGCCCAAAGTGGGTTGTTTTGTTTTAGTGAAAGCAGTTTGGTGCTTGGCTTTAAATGCTTCCCTCGGCCGCCCGCAAAGCGAACAGCAGCAGGGGCCTCAGCCAGAGGCAGGGAAATGAAAATGGAACAAAATGAGAAACAAAAGCTGTTGTCTCTTCAGCATCTGGACGCTTCCTCTGATCTCCCTCCTTGTTGCCTACCAGCACTCACTTCAAGGTATTACAAAAACATCACAAGAATGATTAAAGCCACAGGCACACCGCCAAACCCCGAGGCATTTTAAACTCAAACGATCCCTGCTCTGTCAAAACAGCACAGGGCAGCCTCTGTAGTGATAGCATCTTTAACCTTTGTTGTTTCACCCAACCATCTTTACCAAACCTGGGACTTAGAGCAGAGGTTTTGCTGTTCGGTTAAACACTTCTGAACTCAGCTCCTTGCACCTCTGCTATCACGATGATGTCATGGAAAGTGAAGCCTGTACAAGTGGTAAATGTGTGCAGGACCCACAGAAAAGGGCAATCGATTTCTGAGCTGCTGAGAAGGGTGTTTCAGAAAGTCCCAGGCCTGCCATTTGAAGCAGAGAGGAGCGAGGTGTGAAGGTCATGCAGCCTCTGATACAACAGGTCTCCATTTTTGGGAAGCGAAGCAGCAGGAAGGGTCCGCACAGCTCCTGCCTTGGCACAGCCCCCAGCCCCTCCAGCCTCACCTGGCTCGGGGCCGGGGCTGCAGCACCCTGCCTGGGTGCCAGGGCAGCCTCAGCCCCCTCCAGCCTCACCTGGCTCGGGGCCGGGGCTGCAGCACCCTGCCTGGGTGCCAGGGCAGCCTCAGCCGGAGCCCAGAGGGGTTCCATGGACACCCCTCTGCCGGGCGATGCTGGAGCGAGGGCAGCGCCGAGGGCTGAGCTGGGCTGCACAGGGGGCTGAGTGGGGGCTGCACGAGAAGTCCAATCTGCACTGCTGCTGCCTAAGCTGATCCTGCCCCATGACCAGGGCACAAACCCAGGCTAACCTCTGGCAGGAGAAAGCAAGAAGGAAACAGCCTGAGGACAGAAAACATGGGGAGTCTCTGGGCAGCTCCTGGCATCTGTCCTCTGCCACTTCCCCAGCCAATGTCTGTAACTCACTGAGAGGCAAAAGGGCCACAGGCTGAGGGGTCACAGGAACAATTTCAAGCTCCTCTAGAGTCCCTGACTGTCCCAGCAGAGCTGGGAGAACCCACGTGGAAAAAGGTTTTCACAGGAAGAGCCCCTGGCTCACATCTTTTCCAGGGGGAGGCACAGAAAAAATTCTGCTCTACTTCTGTGTGAGATCAGTTCAAAGGTTTTGTATCTGACACAAAATAAACAGCGTGTCCCACCTGCAATGCCCAGTGTAACCAGGACCACCTACCTTAGGGGAGAGCACTTTAATCAGCTGATTCAGAAACCTGAATTTTGCTATTTCACTGTGGAATCTCTCCCCGCAGTTATTGACACAGGTCTCCAGCACCTGCAGGAAACAAAACAGTACCAAACACTGCACGCAAGTCTCGGGGAACTTTTAAAGGTGACTTTGTTGTTAGAATACTAAGTCCAAGAACTTTCTGGTGCTGCATTCACAAGTACAAGAGAACGAGAAGGCTGTGCAGGAAGAACATGTACTTTTCTTTCATCCAGCCTTCTTAAGCAGCATGTTTAAGACTGTCTGCTGTGTTCTCCCCATCACCAACAACTTCTGGGCCACTGTGCAGGTGGTGGGACCGCAGGTCAAACAGCAAGGGCTGCAGACCACGGTAACACATCAGCGGAGCAACGTGGGAGGGAACGACTGCAGCTACTCCCTCCATTTACCCTGCTTTCTGTATTCCTTGTGCAATGACAGTTAAAAGGGAGAGATGTCTAAGAGAACAGGAAGAGGCAGCTACACTGACCCTGTCCCCAAACTCTATCTCTGAGTTACTGCTGCCTCTCTGCAGGCGGATGGAAGCACTTACTGTGAGAGCATGGAGAGCTTCCATCTCCTGGGGTGACTGTATTTTATGTGCCAGCAGCCTCGGTGCAAGCGACGGGCTGGGGAGTAGCAGAAGCAAGTCAGACAATGCACAAGTTACCAAGAAAAACTGGTTTTGCTCTGCAGAGGAGACCAGTGGCTGGGTTCACAACCTGCTACGTGACCCACACCCTTGCTCCGGCAGAGTGCTGGCCTGGGACTCGAGCACGAGGGGCAGGAGATGAATAGAAGCAGCTTGGTCGATCCCCATGCTGCCCTCCAACCCTGCCCAGAGCGTGTNCCAGAGGCTGTCCTCGGGGAGGGAGCCAGCTGGGATAGTCTGGGGCTCTCCCTGGGCAAGGGCCACGAGCACTGCACTCCACAGTCACCCGAGCTCTGATGCAGGGCCTGAATCAGCAAACCAGCCTCCTGCCTGCTCCTGGCACCAGGCTACTGCCCAGGCTATGGGCTCTGAAAAGCAAGCTATGGGCTCTAAAGCAAGCTCATCACTAAGCTTTGACAAGTCATTTGCTTAATTAGTTCCTGCTCCGGCCCCCAGAGCCCAGACTGTCAGCTGGGAGGTGGGGAAGTCCCAGCAGAGATCTCCCCCCCTCTGTTACCTGCCCCACAGCTGGTACCAGTCTCTGCTCACCCAGGTTTCCTGCAGAACCCCATGGCAGGTTCCCGTGGCCAGTGTCCCAAGGAGCTGGTGAGGCCCAGCAGGCAGGACCTGCTGCCTCATGGGCTGCAGCACGGGATGTCAGAGCCCATTCCTCGACATCAACCTCACCACACTGGCCTCTATGCAACTTACTTCCACTCCCAGGAGCAGTGGAGCCCAGACAGCACTCCCAGCTGCCTCTCTGGGCTCCCCACACCACAGCTTACTGGTCCCACTCCCCCCGTAGCCACGAGAAGTTTGGAGCCAGATGCACAGCCCAGAGTGAACACAAAGAGCAGTCTGTCTGCCTTACCCTTCTATGTCGGCGTTCACCTGGTCACAGAACCGCTGGATGCATTCCCAGTTTTCCTCAGGGACGCTCGGGTCAGTGGCTTTATCTTACACAGGAAAAAAGTGATCAATAAATGAAGAAAAGCTGTCCCGGGTGCGAGAGGTGTGCAAGAGAGCAGCACAGGGCAGGGAGCTGCTCAGGCCTCCCACTGCTACCAGCTCCTCTGGGGCTTTTGGTAAAAAAAGGGAGAAATGGAAGACATGGGATGAGCAGGAAACAGCTGCCACGAAACTCTGACTGAAAACACAGTCCTGAGTACACACTCCTCGAGAGTGCAGGTCGTTCACGCTCGGAGGTGTTGCAAGCAGCGGCAGCAGGACGTGGCTTTCAGCTGAGGGCACGAGAATCTCTTAAAAAGCCTTTACAGGCAGCTCTGCCAGGACCAGAGCACGAAGCTCGCCGTGCTGGAACGTGGGCACAGCTCACCCTTCTGCATCGGGCGCCCATCCCACAGCACGGCCGAGTCGGGGAAAGCAGTCGGGGTTTGGCTTTATCGGCCCAGCTGGGGCAGGACTGGGGCTGGGCAGGAGATGGGGAGCGGGAGAGATGCAGCCAGTTAAGCCAGCACTGTGAACATCGCCCTGAAGGGGCTCCGTGGAGGAGAAGGACCCTTCCCCGGGGAGCTAAAGCTGCTCTGGCGCCCACCTGGTTGGGGCCAGCGGCAAAGCCACCCCCGGCCCCCAGCCCCACTCACTGAGCCACAGCTCCAGTTCCCCAGCGCCGGCCATGGACACCCGTTCTGCTCCGCCCTGCTGCGAGGAGGAAGCAGATCCACCCACCCTCGCTCCTTCCGTGCCACCCCCGTGGGCCTCCTGCACGAGTGCTGGTGCGGGAGCGTTCAACGCGGGCGTGGGTGGGCTCAGGGCAGCATCCCCCCCACGCCTCCCTCCAGCTGCTCCTCCCCTCTCTGGCGCGGGAAGCGAGCACGCATCGCAGGGAACCGAATCAAAAGTCACCACATTAATTTAATAATTAAAAGGTCATGATCCAAAAAGAGGAAAAACCATCCCAGTCTCCCGGTCGGGGATATTTTTAGCGGAACTACGCGCGTGACAGGGTGCACAGGGAGGAGGGTTCTCTCTGCCCGGGGCAGCAGCTACAATATACTGCACATCTTTAACTGTAAAGATACCCTTCCCGTGGTGCTTGCTGGGGGCCTGTGCAGCTGGAGCTGCAGGGACCCTGATGGTGAGGCCCTCTCCAAAACCCCCTCTGGCAGCAGACACAGCACTACTTTGTGTCCACGTGGTCTGAATTCAAACGCTGATGAACCTCTCTTCTCCCACCCAGAAGCCAGGCTATCTGCACGAGATGAAAGCAGGCAGGCCTAAACCTGTACTTGGTTCCTCTCCCAAAGTGGCCTGTGCTTGGTGCAGATACCTACAGACCTGGAAACATCACGGTGACACCTGCAGGGTCTAAAGCCCAGGTCATCTGATGAAAGACAGTCATGCTGAGATCAAAACCTACAGTCTAAGGCAACGAAATGTGCTGCCTACACCACCCGAGCCCGTGTGCCAGTGTCCCTTCTGCCTCCTGTTAGCCAGAGAGAGCTTTGTGTATTCGTCCACACACTTCTTTGGGTCCCAAAGTCACCATCATCTCAGCAACGCTCGGTCCGTGCTGAAAACACAGAAGAAGTCAGTGTACCAGTGGAAACTTACATTTTTCAGCACATGCTTCTGCATCACCGTGGCGGAAACGGTAAGAGTGATTAGGTGATAAGATGACTGGTAGGGTGATAAGGGGGCAGGGGCTGTTATCGATGTCAAAACAACAGTTTGGGGTTTTTTTCTCCTGAAGTAAATGCCAAGGATGGCCAAACTGACCCAGCAGGACCGACCCCAGAGCATAGCCCAGGATTAGCCTTTGAAGAAGTTCTGTAGAAGCTGGTGCTGGACTCTGTAGCAGCAGATTGCACACCCAGTCCCAGCCCTGCCCAAAACCTACAACGTGGCCAACACTCCCTACAGCTGCTCCAGAGGTTTTTCTAACTTCAGCTTTGTGACCAGCAGATTCATGCCCTGGCAACTTTCCCCCTTCGGGAGCATTCAGAACAGCTCTTCCTTCCAGAGTTGCTGTAGAGCCGTACGGTCGCTCCCAACACAAGCTGACGTCTGTTCCTCCCAGACATCCAAACACCAGCACCTTCCATCAGAGAGATGTTAAGAAAAAGGTCCCAGTCTCTGAAGTTTTGTTTTTTACCTGCTGCCCACTGAGGGCCAAGCGAAGGAGCTGCATCAGGCTGCTGTACTTGGTCTCCTTGGTTTGCTTCTGGAGGCTTCTCAGGTCTTTGTTCAGCTGCTCCACGGTCAAAACAGCCGCCTGCCTTGTCAACAGCCTTTAGGAAAGAAGATCCCAGACTGTAAGGACATGTGAAACACACATCATTGCTGCCCAGAAATGAGTAACAGCTCTGCTGGCTGCTCGCACCCTGGCTTCATTAGCACCATGCTGCCACACGGACTGCGCTGTGCCTGGTGCTTCCCAGGATCCAGACGTGACAATTCTTTCTCTAGAGCACTGATGGCAGCTTTCCTTCAGCTCTTTTCATTCACTGAAAGCTGCCTTTCAATTAAGGCCACTGACTTTCTCACCTGTTATTAGCTCCAGCACATTCCAAGGCAGAGCAGGTTAAATAAGAACTATGAGCATGCCCAGCATCGACAGAGCAGCCAAGAGCAACGCTCTGGGGTGGGCAGGGGGCCCTGTACAGGCCTGGCAGAGACACTTACCCTAGGACTAGCCTTCCTATTTCATCTGCTTCTCGGGAAATATTTTGTAGCTGCTCCCGGGACACTGAGGGCCTAACCCATAGGTAAGAGTAATCACATGACACCAGATTCTTCAGGAAGCTTATGTGACCCTGGAGAAAGAAAGCAAAGCTGGAATGGCTGAGGGTTAAGCTCTGGAGGAAGCAAACTTATTCAGTCTGGGTTTCACAAACTGCTGGAGGGTCCAGACTCATCCCTGCCCCGAACTGCTCGGAGGAAACGTGACAGGCTGACATTTAGGCAGACGAGTTTTTCCACAGCCTCAGCCACCTGGGGCGAGCAGGGACAGGAGCAGCCGAAGGGCCGTGGCTGTCCCTGGCTGCAGACCCACGTGCAGGCTGACTCAG
>VWZY01011272.1:310-10352 GCA_013399075.1 Chloroceryle aenea | reverse complement strand
GGGATCCCCCGCCCGCCTCTGTCAGCAACGGCGGCGACGCGGGGAGCGAGCGGGAGCTGGTGGAGCTAAAGGTTATCTGGAACAAGAACAAGTACGACGTGAAGTTCTGCCTGGACAGCACGGGGGCCGAGCTGAAGCAGAAGATTCACTCGCTCACAGGTCTGTGGGGCCGCCGCCGCCTCCCCTGCCTCGGCCGTGCCTCCTCCTCCTCCTCCTCCTCTTCCTCCTCCTCGCGACGCCGCGCATAATCGTTATTCTTGCCCCTTAGGCCTCCCACCTGCTATGCAGAAAGTTATGTTCAAGGGACTTCTGCCAGAGGAGAAAACGTTGCGGGAAATCAAAGTAACAAACGGAGCGAAAATAATGGTGGTCGGCTCTACTATCAACGATGTTTTAGCAGTAAATACACCCAAAGAAGCTGCTCAGCAGGAGGTCAAAGCTGAAGAAAATAAGAAGGAGCCGCTTTGCAGACAAAAGGTTATTGCTGAGTCCGTAGGGGCTGGCGTGGGGGAGCCGCGGGGCTCTCTGCGGCCCCCTTGGGTCCCGTTCCTCCCGAGGCAGGCCGGGGTTCCGTTCCCACAGCCAGGCAGTAGCCAGGCTCCGCACGGAGCCCTTGCAGCGGGGAAACGCGTGGCCAGGCAGGGGCTGGGGCTTTGCAGGACGCTGCTTGTGCTGGCGCCAGGCGCAGCCCAGCATTTCGGAGAGGAAACGGTGAACAGCCTGAGCGTCCCGTGGTCGTTAGCTTGAATGCAGTCTAAATTAGTTATACCTGAAGAGTAACTCATTTTTGTTGGCGGAGAGGAATTCAATCTCCAAAACCTAATGGTGTATCGCTGAACCTTTATGAAAGGTGGTTTTGTTTTCCTGTAATTGATCACAGCTCAGGGTGAGCTCCATCCTTGTTTTAAGGCACTCGGCAGTTAGAAGCTGGGAGCTGCTTTTTTGTTTTAGTTACTGCTGCTCTGATCTGTGCTGGTTTCTTGCTGTGCTGTGGGATGTTGCAGTTGTGGGGGGGTCTGATGTTTGCTGGAAGCAGATCGAAGGGCTCTGGTGTGTTTCCATAAACTCTGATTTCTGGTTTTCTGTTGTAGCAACACAGAAAAGTATTGGATAAAGGAAAACCTGATGATGTAATGCCTTCTGTTAAAGGTGTTCAGGTGAGTAAAGAAGTCCTTCAGACACTGCCGTAGTCCGGGGGGAGAGAAACTTGTTTTGTGGTATGAGACCCTCCTTTGCTGGTTCAATCCTTTTTTTGCAGAAAACTGGAAAGAAAACTGCCTGATCCTTCTCCTTAAACAGTTAAGAGGATGTAGCTTTTGCTGCTCAAGTCCTTCACCATGACTTTCTGTTGCTCTTTGCAGGAGCGCCTGCCAACAGTGCCGCTGTCCGGCATGTACAACAAGTCCGGGGGGAAAGTAAGGTTGACCTTTAAACTCGAGCAAGACCAGCTATGGATTGGTACAAAAGGTGAGCAGCTCTCAAACTCTGAGATGAATCATTGGTAATTGGGCTGCGAGTGCATTGGGTGACCTAGAAATAGCTTCTGGTGTGACTAAGTTGTGTTCAGGGAATAGTGTTGGGACTGTAATGCTTCGGAAGCAAAGTTTGCTCCCTCTCTCAGACACCACTCTCCAGGATCATTGAATTTTCTTTGATGTTTTGCTGCTGTTCTTGGAAAGCTTGGGTTCAGTCGTGCCCTTGGACTCGCATTCCAGGCTGCTGTTCACAGCTCCAGATGTAAATTACAGCGGTTGACATTTCTGGCATATCTCAGAAGCTCTCCATAAACACTGCCGTGACGCCAGCCCCGCACAGAGGCCCGGGGACTTGGCTAAGACTGGGCAGGGAGCCTTGGGAGTGGGAGGAGAGCGGGCAGTGCTGGCTGCTCTGGTTATCTGGCCTTCCGACCAAAATTAGCTGGGTGTCCTGTTTCCCTGTGTGCAGCTGCAGGGGCTCGGGCACCTCGGCAGTGCGGAGGAGTCAGTTACGGGCTCGAGCGGTGCCGGGAGGAGCTGGAACTGCGGTGGTGATAACGAGGGTGCTCAGGACGTCCCAGATAAGCCCCTGCCTGCCAGGGCAGCTGTGCTCCTTTAGTTAGACCAGGATGGGGCAATATTCCAGGGATGAGCACGAGCGCAAGACGCGCTTGCTCACTGTCCCAGCAAAGTGACCTAACTGGGTGCTGTATTAGTTTCGGATGCAGCTCCAGCTCCACAGAAATCTCGGAAGCTTTTGCCCTTTCCTTGTAGGACAGACTTGACTGAAGATTTTTCTGGCTTTAAAACCCCTGTTGGTACCAGTGGCAGTGATTTTTCTCCTGGGCTAAGTGACGGAGCGAGGTGTTGGGAGTTTTTCCCTCTGTAGGTAGGGCAGGCAGATCTTTTTGTTACTGATGATGTGTTCCAATTTCATGCTTAATAGCTGGGTAATTAATCCTCTTCCTTCATCTTCTAGCCCAAGTTTCAAGTTTAGTGGATTAGTGTTTGTTGAGCTGTGCAGTTTGATTCTTCCTGTAGTCGCCTCTCTGTCGCGTAACCTGTTTCCCTGCTTCCCCAAGTGAGCAGCAGCTGTAGGGAACAGGTGTTAACTGCTGGCTGTTGTTGGGAAAAACTCCCTGCTCTGGCAGATGCCAGCTTGGCAGGGGGGGGGTACAGCCAGCTGCTGCCAGCAGGGTTTTCTCTTGCTGCTCCGGGAAGTCGAAGCCGGTTCTTCCCCCACAGCCTCCCCGTGCTTCGCAGGCCACGCTGCACGGCTCTGCTCCCGGGTTAGCTACAGGCAGGTGGTTCCCAGTTGTCTGTGTCGGGGCACAGGTAACGTGGATTTGTCTGTTGCTGAGGTACTGTGATGAGCAATTGATTTGCAGGGTGCTAAACAAGCTCAAGTAAGCTTTTAATGAATGAGTGTTGCCAGGTCTGAGGGGGGTAGTTTGGAGTCAGCTTCGTTAGAGTCTTCACAGCCCTGAGCTTATCTCCCCGTGTCCCTTTTTTAGGTAGGTGCTTTTTTCTGGGTCACACAAATTAGATCTATCTCAGGAGCTTGCAGTTCAGTTTCTCCTGTGTGGAGTGTGGCTTTCTGTGCTATAAATCACTTGAGGCTGGAACTGAAAGGAGGGATCCTGGAGTTTAAGTCTTCAGAAAGAAGTGAGAACTGAGAGAGAAAGTCACCATGAGCCATAATCTTTGTCGTTCTGTCTGGTCACCTCTGGCTGGCTGACGTGCCTCTCGTGTCACTGTAGTCCTCTTCTATTTTAGTTTCTCTTCTTGTTTCTCTCCCTGTTGACTCATTAATGTTGCCTTCCCCGTGCTTGTACGTAACAGTTGAACACTGCCTCGGGGTAAAACCAGGACTGGGCTTTCAAAGAGTGAGAGTTAGTTAGATAGATTAGTTAGTTAACCTGTCTTCATTTGGCTTCTCCAGCCTTGTCATTTCTGCAGAGCCAGTGTAACCCTGGGAGGAGAGCCCTGAATGTTCTGCCACCTGGAGCAGCTTTCGCTGTGGCGAGTAATCTCGCTGGGCCCAGTGGAGCTCCTTGGGAGACATTAAATAAAGCCAGGGGGGTCCCCTCTGTCCCTCACGTTAAGCCCAGATCCAGTATCCTGCAGTCCTTCATGTGATGTGGAGACAAAACGTGTGAGGAACTGCCGGATGCAGTTTGGGATTGCTTTAAATGATTAGCGTGCCCGCTGCGGGGTGCGTGGTGGTGTGGAGGACGAGCTCAGCACCGGCCCTCCAGGGAGGAGGCAGCTGACCCGAGGAGCTTTTGGAAGTGGTGGAGGTGGGATTTGAAATGAACATGAACCACTGCTTCCTTCTGTGTCAGAAATAACGCTTCCGTCAATTTTGATGCAGAGAGAACAGAAAAGCTACCCATGGGGTCCATTAAAAATGTGGTGAGTGAGCCCATTGAAGGACACGAGGATTACCACATGATGGTAAGTGACATCCAGTCGGGCCCCTCCAGACAGGCACGGGCCAGGCTGGGGGGCGCTGGGGGCGCTGGGGGTCTGCTGCGGCTGCGCGGAGGTTTGGGGTGACGTGGTGGGTGTCTGCTCCTCTGGAAAGCTGGGCTGGTTTCACACAGACAATGGTGCTTCAGCATTGTTTTATCTGCTGTCTCCTGATGCTCTTGAGACAGCAGCAGTGCTCACGACGTAGCTCAGGATTTCTTAATGGTAGTGAGATTTTCCTTTATGAAGTTTGGCCTCTGGCTCCTGTTGTAGTTAGATAGACAACAGGCCTGGCTGGAGGTTAAAAGAAGTGCACTGATGCTGTAGTGTTGATTCCTGTATGTTTATCAAAAACTGACGTTGGCTCTAGAAAAGTCACGCATTTAAGAAGAGAGCTGTGCTGGTTCTGCTGAATGTTTGGCTGTGCCTTTTAATCTCTGGGGTATTTTGAGGTCTTGCTTTCCAAAGTACAACAGCTACCTTCTGGTGTTGAAGTAAGTTCCTCAGATAAGCCTGTTCCCTTCTCAGTGGGCGATGTTACACCTTCAAACACTGGCCTGCAGGAGGGCACTGGTCTAGTCCATGTCCAAATGCTCCATTTTTGATCACCCGTGTAAGAAAATGTCCTTTTCAGGGTGTGCCACAACAAACCCTTCCCCTGAGCAGGGACAGGGGGTATCGGTGTGCCCTGGGCACCCCTCCCGTGTGAGCTGACACATGTTGGGATGGGATGAGTCCAAATATGGCCATGAAAACACGGTCATTGTCTCTTGGCTCCTGCTGGCTTCTCAGCTCTGCACGCCCTGGTCGTTTCTGTAGGGACTGAGAGTACACTTCAGGTGCTGGCTCAGGAGGATTTCCCCATCTTCTCGAAACTGCCCCAGATTTTTCCTTGAAGGAGCCCATCCTTCACTGCCTGCTTGGCACTCCTCACTTCCCCGAGGCGGGCAAGCAAGGGACGAAGCTTTCCGGCCGGGTGCTCGGAGGAGGCCGGAGGGGTCCCAGCTCCGCTGGCGGAAGCTGCTCTGTGTCCCCCTTGTAAATGTTGTTGTTTTAACTTCACAGGCGTTTCAGCTGGGCCCAACAGAAGCGTCTTACTACTGGGTCTATTGGGTACCCACTCAGTACGTTGATGCAATCAAAGACACGGTGCTGGGGAAGTGGCAGTATTTTTGAAAGCACGCTCACCTCTGGCACGGGAAAATGGCACAAAGCTAAGGACACTGCTGGGAGAGGCCTCCAACGTCCCTGGATGTGATAGTCCTGGAACTTATTAATAAACCCCGATAAACGAGGCACTGGTGGGAGCCAGAGGTGATGTTCTTTCACCATTAGTTTACTTTTAACTTAAAAATTTCACCATCCCTTTTCTGCAGTCAGCTTCAACCATATTTAAAGCAAATACGATGGAAATCAATAAATCTGAATTCACAAAATATTGTGTGTAATACACTTAAATCTGCGGAGAGCTGATCTTCCAGTTTAGTTTTTTTAAGAAAAGGAAAATGTTACGATGTATTACTGAGGATTTCTTACACGGTTGGAGCAAAACCAAATATTTTCATAATCTTTCAGTTACAAGCGTCAGGCTTAATTTAGTTACTTGGTTGTGACTGAGAAACAGTTTTTGTAAAATAAACTTTAAACAGTATGCAAAATGGGTGTTCAGTAAGCCATATTCTGCTGGCCCTTTCATTTCAGGTTTGAGTCTTCGGTCGCAAAACTAATTCTTAGTTTTTTGTTTGTTTGTTTTGGTTTAACCCAAAGATCCCCAGGTTTTTGTTGTTTTGTTTGGGTTTGGGTTGGGTTTTGTTGGTTTTTTTTCCTTTTCTTGCCTTTCCTTTCCCCCATCTGGAAGCCCTGGGCTGTTACCCTGTGCAGCGGGTCGGGAGCTGGTGGACACCCCTGTGGTGTTTTGGCCCCGGTGCTGCTCACTGCCCCAGTTCACACCCCGGTGCTGGTTCCCCCCCTGCTCTGCCTCCCGCATGGGGGGGCTGCATTTCAGGAGCATTTGCAGGGTCGTGCTCGTGCTCCAGGGTCTCTCTGCAGCTCTCGGGCCCACGCTGCCCTGTTTGGCCGGACGGAGATCTCCGGGAGCGCGCTGCGGCTCGCTGCCCGCGGCGGGCGGAGGAGGTGGCCACGCAGATCTCCACAGGGAGTGAACCAAAGAGCCCTTCCCGCCCGGCTGGGGAGGGGGAGCAGGGAAGAGAGAGACCCGTGGCTGCTGCTTTGGATCCTGAGTAACTACAGTGGTCTTCTGTGGCCTGGATTGGAAAATGGATAGCGACGTCGTTCGGTGAATCTTGCCAGATTTGGAATCTCTCTCCAGCGACTGATCTTCTGAAGTGTAAATCACCTTCCAGCTTCTCTCTTGCTCAAGTTTACAGGAAGCTCTCACCCCTCTGGAACAGCGCTCCTCGCCTTGGGCCCAGGACGTCCCGCGTGGCAGCTCGCGTGCCATTCCTCTCGGGTGTTGTGAAGGGGCCGTTCAGTCCCGGAGAGGCGCACACCCGCGTGCGGCTGTGTTGTGCAGCCAGGCTGGATCAGTCCCGCTCGGTGCTGACCCTGCACCGAACAGACCTCTGCTCATTCTAACGCTGCAGGCTGGGGACTGCGCAGCGCAAGCAGCTCAGCACTCGGGGACACTCCAGGGATCTCCGCCTCGTAGGAATAGCTCATCTGTAGCCTGTGTCCATTCTCCAGTCTCCTGGAAGCAGCCCAGCTGAAACTCAGCAGGGGCAAATTCCCAGAGGAGTATTTATTTTATTTTCCTTTTATTTTGCCTGAGAGACTGGGAAGAGCGTTCACTTCTGGTGTGGGTTCAGATGATGTATTTCCCTGCAGACTCCTGATAGCAACCTAAGCAGCCTGGTTTGTACTTCCAGTGAGAACAGCCCATGCAATACCAGTTCTAACAGTGTTCCATTGCCCTACCCACAACCCAGTGATGTGCTTGTTACTCCTGGAGCTTCAGACATTTCCTTTCTCTCTACGAGCCACCAGCAGCACCCTGACACTGAGCCGGGAGCCCTCCCCGCGGCAGTGCCACCAGCTCCCCAGCAGCCCCTTCGACGTGCGGAGCAGGCGGGTGCTGGAGCCCCCTCAGCTGAGCGGGGATGAGGAGACCCCTCAGACGCGGCTGTCGCGCTCCCGGCCTGCGTACGGCTCGCGTTTAAAGTTCGCTGCCTGGTGGAGAGCGTAGAGAGAAGCGGGGACGTTCGCTCCTGTCGCCTGGGGTCACTTTGCACTCGCTGTCTTGTTGGTTCTGTGATACCAGCTCCCTCTCAGATGTCTGTGCCTCTGCTCCGGTCCCGTTTTCCTCCCCTGCTCTCCGTCCGCTCCGTGAGAGGGTTCCTGTCTCACTTCCAGCTGCTCCGGTGGCCGCCGCGCTCGATGCAGTGACTGGGTGAGTACCTGCTGCAGCCAGTGCCAAGGGAGGGCATGCTGGGCACGGGGCTGTGTTTAGCATTCCTCTGCTCCTCTCCCCTGGGCACCATACTCTGCATCCTGTGCCAGTACAGCCTCCTCTCGAAAGACACGGAGCATAAGAACTGTTGGCTACAAAGCAGTTTTAAATCTAGAGAAGAAAATCTGATCAACTGAGAAAATGTGATACTGTTTAGGTGCTTCCTTTCAAAATGGATTTTGTTTGAAAACAGTTTGTTCCACTTTGTTCTATGTGCTGAGTTTGAATTAAAATGCAGAAAAGCGATGCTTTTATATATACACAATGCTTTAATTGGTGTCCGTTGGCTTAATAGAGTCGGTGTCTTGGGAGTTTTTGAAGTGAATATTCCAACTGAACTTACCAACAGTGCTTTTAAGATCCTTTCTCTCCTGGAGCTTTATCTTCGGGTACGTACCCGTTAACCCAAGGCAGTGACCGCGTAGCCGATGACTGTCAGCGCCCAGGAGAGCACCTCCTCGCCAGCCGGGTGGTCTCGGAGCTTGCCTGGCTGAGGAGCCCTTCTCCAGCCTCCCTCTTGACTTGGATTTGACTCTGAGCCCCGTGACCATCTCCGGGGCGGACTCGGCGTAACCCAGGGTGCCGTGGAGGAGTCTGGTGATTCGGCCTTGGTAAGGCACGAGCGCTGTGCGTGAAGTGCAAACAGAGCCAGGGCTTGGTGCTGGTGGGCAAAGGCTGTCCTGAGATCCGTGGGAAGTCTGTGGCTGTATCTGGAGACCCTTGTGCAGGAGTTTATTTCTGCTAAATCCCAGTGTAACGAGGTCCACTGAAGGGAGGTGTGTTCCCTGCTGTCTGTGGGTGTCACTCCCTGCGAGCGGCTCGGGGACTGCCTTGTGCAGTCGTGTTAAGTGCTTGGCTGGGTTCACTGGTCAGGGATTAAAGCAAACCTGGGTTTCCAGGGAACACCTCCAGCAGCATCTCCCTGTGGGGAGGCTCCTGCTGCAGCCCTGAGCTCTCTGTGCTGTGTGGAGGGTGGCAGCTCCCCCACGAGCCATCCCTTCCCCTCCTCCATGGTGGGTTTGTCCTGAGTTGAACATTCCTTCCTTCTCTGTTGGTGTGTCCCGGGTGTAGATGGTTCCTGGATCCATAGGGCCTTAGGGATGCAAAGATCTGTCTCTAAACCTTGGGTGGGTCTGAGCGAGGGCCGGACCTGGCGTGACAGTCTTTGTTACCCCAAGATAGTCCCAGCAGGTTGGATCTTGCAGTCAATCACTGATTTCCATTAACGGCAGTGATGAGGAATGTGTCAGATAAGGGCCTTACGATGGAGGAGGAAAAGTGATCTGAATTCAGAGACCTAGACCAGGCACCATCAACGCGCAGCGTGTTAGAGCCGGGAGCGGGCGCGTGACCCGCTGACTGTTACCCCCGACACAGCCGGCGTCCGGTGCCTCCGCACACCCAGGGCCAGCGAGAGGCTGTTCCCTCGCCCTGACCCCGGCAGGCTGCGTGTCAGTGGCCAGCCTGGTCTGTCCTGGTGGCAGTGGCCCCTGGGGCGCAGGTGCCAACCAGCAGAGCAAGGTTTGTTCCCAAGCTTCCCACCTTTTGTTGACTTCTTCCTCTGGATCTTGATTTTTTTATTATTATTTTTTTTAGTGGAACTGTTCCCATTCTGTGTGTTGTTCTCCAGCCTGACAGGATTGCACCCTTGGCATCTCGTGTTAATTAACGTCCTCGTCCCTTGGAGGAGGCGGGGGGGGAAGCAGGAAAGCTCCAGCAGCTCTTGTACAAAACGTGGCCATCTCCCTGCTGGCCAAGGAGTCACTTTCTGTGGCTCATGGCAGTCCAGAGCCTTCCCCATGTTCTCAACACCTCACTCTTCGGTTTTGTATTTAAAAGAAGTCTTGGATGTGTGTCTGCTGCAGATCAATTTTAAATGGCATGTGTAAGTACCATGTATTATGGTATGTTTAAACAGTCTGTGGCCTATTTCAGGGGAGGGGAAGACGACAGATAGTTAGTCTTAGATTTGCACTGCTGGGTTTGGTTAAGTGTAACCGTGACTGGTTATCCTTTGTTTTATTCTGTAAGATGAGTTTTACGGATTAAAGTTTGATAATTAAGTATTTCTGAGTTCGGGTTGTAACGCTCTGCACGTGCAAAGCTCCTTCCCCCGCGGGAACCCTGCCAGCTAATGGTTTGTAGGAAGTTTCTCTGCAGGGATGTGGATTCAGGCAGAAATGTGGAGGAACCCACGTCTGATGCCATCAGTGCCCTTCTCCCGGGGTGGGATTTGGAGGCACCACTGCCAGGCTCCACTCCACGCGGGAGGGCTGTGAGTTACGGGACAGTTCTGCAGCTCTCTGCCCAAACCCAGGTTTTAACTTCGGCTTAGACTGTAGCTGTCCTTGTGCTGTCAGCTCCAGGTTACAGGTGTAGGCAGAGCGTTGCGATGTCACAAGTCCCATTTCTGGTTGCCAGCCCCCAGAAGCAGGTGCTGAGGAGCAGCCTGGTGTGGTGGGGATGCAGCAGCCCTGGCTTTTTAACGCTTAGCAGCTGCTGCTCCTGTTTGCTGCTGCCCTTGGAAACTTTCTCTCCCCCACTCAAAAGAAAAGAAAGTCCTCTGAGATAGTCCAATAGTTCTGGAACTGACATAAAGTTCCAACTCGGGTCTACCCGATGTGCCCAA
>VWZY01011271.1:45652-71316 GCA_013399075.1 Chloroceryle aenea | reverse complement strand
TCTGGAGATACTCAAAACCCACCTGGACAAATTCCTGTGTAATTTGCTCTAGGCAACACTTTAGGTGTATGGGGGGGTAGACTAGATGTTCTCTAGAGGTCCCTTCCAACTCCAACAATTATGTGATTCTGAGGCTGGCAAGGACGTCAAGAAATCACCCAGACCAACTTCCTTGCTCCAAGTAGCTCAGCTACAGAAGGTTCTCTAAGGCTGTGTCCAGCTCAGTTTTCAGTATCTCCAGGAATGGACATGCCCCAGACTGTCTGGGTAACCTGTTCCAGTGTTTGATCATCCCTGAAGTATAAAATTTTCCTTTTACTATCTGTAATATTAATGTTTCTAAACATTAACATTAAAGGAAGCCATACAACACATTAAATAGTCTGATGCTGATTTTTTAAATCTTGAACATGGAAAAAAGATATCTTACCTAGATATGTTATTATCAAATGCTCAGATATTTATTTAGTTTAATTGAAAGATACATTTTTAGAGCAGAACTTGAAATTTGACTCCCTTTACCTGATTTTTTTTTCTTCTCACGCCTTAGGTATAAGTTGGTTTTACTGATTATTATGATGCATCTGTCAGTGTCCAGTCTCCTAGTATGGAAAAAGTTCTAGAGTATTTTGAGACATTGCTTTTAAATCTAGATGTGACAAAATGGAAAATATTTTATACTGTACCTTCCACACGTGATACCCTTATGTCATCCTCCTCATACTCTATTATGTTACACTTTTTGTAGAGAACTTGGAGGTATGCTGGCTAGTTTTAGCACTGACTAACAAATGTCATTCAAGGTGTTAAATCTGGAAGAAAACCAACAGATTTTGGCATGATTTTCCTTAAACTTGCATTTTTCATTAACTTCTGCAGTAAAACAAAGCTAAGCCTCATTAAACTCCCTGTGAACCTTAAGTCTACACAGATTAAGAACACAGGCCATTGTATCCAAGTCGTTCCTTAGCTTTTTTTAAAAAAAAAAAAACAATCTGGACTATAAATGTCAATGCCTGTAAATTATATGATATGATACTCCAATGTCTGGGTATCAAATCTTCCTGATAAGTGTATTTATGCAAGCAGAACTGAGCTCATTCTACCTCTTCTAGTTAAAGCTATGTTTTTCTTCACAATTATATAACATGAAAATACAAAACCGTAATAACACCTATTCCTTAATTATAGTGACTCAGCCTTTCATAAAAAACTTAGTAGTGCCATGCATTATTAGAAACTCCTAGGTGAATTTTCTGTATGAGAATAACTGGAAAAAAAGTACCCTAAAGTTGAATGTTTTCCTTTTCACACTCACCTCATGTTTCATGGAATATACTGTTTCCTACACTTCAACTTCTTTGATCCTTGTAATGAAAGCCAGAATCAGAAAAGTGCAACCAATGAAAAGGAGAGTTCCAGCATACATTTGGCTTACACTACCAGAAAGAATTTCTAATTTCAGTGGGAAAAAAGTTTCTGTTATTGAGATTTGAATTAATAAATATGAACTAAATAAACAAAACAAAACAAAAAAAAACAAACATGAAAAGTTTATATAAGCTTCTGTTAGAAAGATTATCTCTGTTGGAAGAATATTTTGAACTAGGTTTCAAAGTAGAAATAGCTATACCCTTCATTTCATGATGCTAGAGTCCTAAAAGGAATTTCTCATACAATATTTTATTGCGTTGGAACCGTGTTAAAGTGCATCTATATGCTTCATGGGCAATGAAGAAATGTATTTTTATGTATATTTCTGCCCTGGTTTAAAAGTAAACAGAGAATTATGACTTATTAGACAAACAATCATACCCTTAATACCTCCAATGCAATGAAGGAATGATTAACCAAGTACACTGAAGGGACTTCAGAATCATATTTTCAGCCTGATTTGCTAAGAAGAAAAAGCAGGATACCACAAATATCTCTTTGATGTGAAAGCTGCTCTACTATATGCTGCTATGTGCAATACTTAACCTAACCCTTCCCTCCCAGGTGTTTTAACTTTTGACACTCTCCATATTTTCTGTCCCCAAGAGCATTGGCCAAGTGCATGTTCAGTTTCACTAAGTGGTCTCTAACCTGGTCCTCCTCGACCAAGGGCAAGTCACTATGTGATTCTGTAATAATGAGGAAAAAATTGCATTGTTCAGTGATTGTAACACCAAGATATTGCCCTGACAGGAAAATTAGAAATTTTGTTAAGGCTTGACTGGTTTCATCTTCTCATATAACTTGACAAGGGTGAAAAAAACCCAAACAAAACAAAACCAAAAAACAAGACACAATTCTTCTTTGGCACAACTTTCCTCCCTCTTTAATTCCATACTCACAATAATTTCTCCATTCCTCAGACTGTTCCATCAGTGTGCAATGATTCTTTATACTTAATCACTGATGTAATACATCAGTGTCCCTACTTGCCATCTTTTCTGAAATTTTCCATTTGTAATCTGACAGAAGTTTTTAATCTATATAAAATCCAAATATGAAGACAGTACCACCTAGGAACTGTGGCTGTAATTTTAACAAGAATAGTTGTTGATAAAAGGTGGCAAGAAGGCTAAAGCTATGGAAAGGTTTTTGTTAAAGAAGTGATCGACAAGACTTTGACAATTCAGTCCTGAAAATGATAATTTAAGAGTACAAAGAGAGACCTGTAGTATCACACTTTTCAGCAAGAAAATGAATAAAGATCACCTTGTTGGCTGGTCTTGTTCAATGCCAGAAGTAGTAGTTATCAAAGGAAATTTTTAGGAGTCAAGTTTAAAGCAAATAAAAGGAGATGGTTCTTCATCCAGTGGAAGATGGTACATGAGATATCAGTCTTTGTCAAAGGATACTGTGAATAATAAAAATTCTTGTGGGTTTAAGGGCAGATTGAACATGTACCTGAAGGGAAAGTCCATTAGGGTTTGCTCATGATAGGAACCATTTCTAATTCAGGAAACAGTGATAATTAATTCCTTATCTTCCTGACAAGTTTTTATGTTTCCATTACAGCCAGGAAAGACTGTGTTTCAAGATAAATTAATCTTTGATCAGGTCCAGTCTGGCCAGTCTTATAAACCTGTTACACATTGCTGTAGTCAGATCAGGTTGTTTTGTAGCAAATTTCAAGCAAGGTGAACTGTTTCATAACCACTAATAACTTACTAGTTAAAGTTAAAAAAAAAAAAATGTATTAGTACTTCCCATGTATCAGCAGTTTAATTCCCAGCTGTATTCCTAATGAAAGAGGTGAAACAAAAAAAAACCAAAATAAACAAACAAACAAAACAAACCCAAAACAAAACAAAATCCTTCTGGCTGCACTCTGAGAATAAATATTGTAAATAGATAAATTTTTTCCATTTCTTTGATGATAGCATCTTAGATTGTCAATATCCACCACCAGGCTTAGCTAATTATAAGCTAATCTGTACAGCAGTGTGAACACTATTATCTGTGTTGAAAAAGATGTATTTACTCATTGTCCTTGGGACATAGGACTTACCCTAAAATTTTTTTGTGTGAGAATAATCTTCAGAAGTTAACCAACACATGTCCCAGTGAATGAATTGTATAAACTGACTCTTTCATAAGTTAAGTTTTAAGCAATATATTAAACAGTTCAGTTTCAGCACTTAAGGTATTTACCACCTAAAAAGAAAGACAACCATTCAAATTACAGTCTGTTGATTGCTACCATCCATTTCTGACCTCTTGGCACTGGAAGCATTCTTTTAACTCTTTACTGGGTTATAGAATTAACCAAAACCAAGTGAAGACGTACATCAGCTACAATAGGTGTTTTTTCTATCATGTCTCCCTCCACAAAAGGGGTAAACCCCTGTCCCAAGCCTAGGTCTCATTCTATCATAGCAATGAGGCACCATTTTGTGTAATAAATGTAGATGAAGAACTGATATAAATAATATTAGGTTAATTACTTTTCCAAGTTAATTAGTAATGGAGCCAGGTGTCAAAGAGTGGTAGTGAGGTTTGCATTCTGATGCCTTTCTCTTGATTTCAGCTGGGTTTTTAGACATCAGGTCTGTAGACCAAACTTTTGATTACCAGAGTATAAAAATTTCATGTATTCCACAATCTTCACATCAAAAGACTAGGCTGAGTTTCGGCTGGTGTTATGTAAATGTATATTACATGTGATTCCAATAAACTTTCTAGAAAAGGCATTGGTTTGTAAAATGCACTGTAGAAATCCCACAGGTTGTGTCTCCAAGAGAAAGCTCTCTTCTTGACTGAGTAGGTACCCAGATCACACTGTTTCTTGTATAATTTAACAGCCCAAATCTTGTTCCTAAAAAAAGTAATTTAAAATTTCATTAAAATAGTTTGTAGGACATGTGCTAAACAAACAACTTGAGTGGAAATATATGACATCATGAACAACAATGAAATGGTTCAGAGTACCAGAATTCATAGCTGTCTTTAGATGCACCAGTTCAAGTCTGAGCTCTTCAAGATGTGGACTTCCTTTTATCACAGATTATATCTTTATTGCTTAGCCTAACAGGATACTCATGTTGATAGGAGGTCTGGAAGAATAATGATAACCTAATATAAATTGTGTACAGTACTAAATGGGCTTTTTATGTTTATATGATCCAAGCAAAAAGCAGAGGAAGGGAGTAAAAGGGCTAAGATTAGTAACTGCTGTATCTTACCAGGAAATTAATGGTGATGTTACAAAGTCTCAGAGTATTTGCTTGTAAATTGTTCTTCTTGATGTTCTGTATCTCACAACCTACCCTCAATAATTTTAGATTCATGGCATCTAAATGCCTAATCCTGTACTGGCAATAGGAAGAAAAATGTGGCAAGTAATCAAGTATTTACAGCAATTGAAAAATAATTCACAAGTGTTACAATATGAATTTGTGAAGTCTTAAAGTGTAAGCCAGTGAAAGAAAGAAAGAAAGAAAAAAGAAATAAAATAAAGTATCTGATTTTGGCATATTCAGAAAAGAGCTCTTTCCATATGTGTGTTAAACAGTGTCTATTTCAGGTCACTCAACTTTCATGTTGTTGTTACTGTTAATTTCTATTATGAAAGTACTCCATGGCCATGGTCAAGAAGAGGAATCTTCTTGATTCGTGGGAAGAAACAATAAAGCAACACAGATCTGCAGCACAGGCAGTTCTCACAGGGCAAAAGATGCTGAATTGTTGAAGAGGCATCAGGTGTTGGAGAGATCTGGTGACAGTGAGCATCTGGCACAGGAAGGACAACATAAAGCACATGTTATCTTCATAGAAAGCTGTCTGCATTATTTTCATCCTGAATAGCAAAAAAATTGTTGTCATAAATTTGCTAATTATTGGTGTGAATAACAGGATGATCATAGGCACACTTCAATTTACGTGGTGATCTTATTTTTTCCTAGTTGTCTGAATTTCTCCGTACTCAATTTGTTTATTTTTATCATTTTTATGTATTGTTAGGACAAACTATTTGCATCTTATCAGCTGCAAAATCAGTCAGAAGCCTCCCTCCAACTTATTTTTTTTTTATTACTTGGGGTGGTCATCATCTGTATTGCTTTGATTAAATTAACTTTAAATAATGCTTTTCTTAGCTTGCAGATTTTGGTGTTCCTCAATGACATGTAGTATTTGCTCTGAAAACCTTTAATTATTTTCATTTGTAAACTACTCTCTTAAAAACATTGATCTCATGTGGAGGTATCTTGATCCTCATACTTAAACCTTCTGATGTTTGGACCATAACTTTGAATTGCATATTGCCCAGGACTTTGTTAGAAGCATTTAGAAAATATTATGGCTAAGTTGTAAGAGCCTGTATGCAATTATTGCTTACAGTTGGCAACAACTGACAATATGTTAAGTCCTGGCAGACTCCCTTATAGGTAATTACAAGCTTCCTATCTAAATTCCACCTGAGAATTCAAATGGTATAATTAGCATCTCTCCTTTTAAATGAGTACTGTAGGTTGCTAACATATGCAGGACAAGTGTCGTATGTTCCTCAAAATAATTTTTCCATTTCTCTTCTTCATTTCTTCTTCATATCCCTGTTGTATCCTTATAATCTGGTATTAGGAAGGACCAGAATGAAAAGCAGCACATTTCACAGACATGATTGCCAAGTGCTGTTTTCTCCTGCTCTGGTAAAACTAAACAGAAATGGCAAGAGACATTGCCACGATTCTTTCCTGTCCTGTTCTTTCTGCATGCTAAGGACTGGACGCTATGGTGCTGGGCACAGCAGGATGGGACTCAACACCAACAGCCAGCAGATGAGAGTCAGGAAGTGTCTGCTGAGATCTAGCAATTAGGGAAACACCGCAAATGGAATCACAGAANGTCATCAGCAAACTTACTGACAATACACTCTGTTATGAACGGTACTGGTCCCAGTACTGACCCCTGACAGACTCCACTAGATACAGGCCTCCAGCTAGACTCTTCCCCACTGAACACAACTCTCTGACTTTTATCCTTCAACCAGCTCACAGCCCACCTTACTANTGAAAGTCTTCAGAGAAGGAGACTCCACAACTTCTCTGAGCAGCCTATTCCAGTGCTCCACCACCCTCACAGTGAAAAAGCTTTTCCTAATGTTTCTGTGGAACCTCCTATGTTCCAGTTTACATCCATTGCCCATTGTCCTATCGCTGGACATCACTGAATAGAGCCCAGCTTCATTCTCCTGACAAATTTATACACATCAATGAGGCNGCTCAGCCACCATCCATCCACCTGATTAATAAACAGAAATCCTTTTTCCAAGACCCCTGAGACAGAGACGATGGGGAACTTCTCAAGTGGGTGGCCAGTATCTGCAACCCAGTTCTGAGCTTAGCAGAAGGCACTTCTTAAAAATACAGAAAGTTCACTATTTATCCCCCCTCTCCCTCTCCTTGTCATGCTGTTTGAAACAGCAGTCCAGTTTTTGGATCAGTAGCTGAGGGAGTTATAAAAATGAGCTTACTTTACTCTCTTTCAAAACTCCTCTTTCCCCAGAAAAATATTCATTCAACCATTTGAGATCTTGATAGAGTTAGCTTCCTGTGTTTCCTGCTGAAGACATACATCTGTTCAAAGAAGGAAAGATTCATCAGATTCCTGAAAGACAATGATGAAGAACCATGCCTCTAATATATAACATTTTCATTTGTGAGAGAGTGAGTAGGGTGTAACTTGTTTCCCAGGCCCATATAACTTAGTGATATTAGATTTCTTATATGAAAATACTTAGATGACAAAATTTCCCATTATTATTCTTTTGGTTTTAAAATGTTGCCATTCTACCTACAATCTCTGAAGAGCTAAGGCTCTCAGTTTATGTTGTGGTATATGAATCCTAATCAGTCTGTACATCTCAGGGGATTTGGCTAAGAGAACATCTTGTCTCTGGATCAAGATGAGGATTAGGCACAAGTTCAGCCTGCAGCTGCCAAGTGCAGCTAAACCTGGGTCAGTGAGGAGATCTGCATAGAAGCACCACTCCCAGTGCTGACAGAGGGTCTTCAGTAAACAAAAGGGCCTGAGAGAGCTGAAGTACCTCAGAGTGTCAGGTCTTCTCCATTTCCCAGTCTTGACTTTAGGCATTTAAATACTTCCTGTGTCCCATTTTATGTCTCAGGCTGTGCTAGATTACAGCTTGTATTTCAGTGTCAGTCCAGTTTTACCCTGCAATGAAGAGAGATTATGTTCAGTCTTTAGCCATGCCTTTAAACATTCCAAACTTCCAGAAACACCTTTTCACAAATGTCAGTTAAAATATTTGTGATAGCACTATTAGTATACAAATAGTACTTTACATACTATTTACAAACTATACATATAGTTTTTATTTGTTTCTAAATGTAAGACAACATTTTTGTAAGTTTAGGTTTTTATCCAAGGACAACTTCTAAAAACTGATATGAAGAAGACTAGACAAAATCCAAATCTAAAAAAGGAGTGATTCATCTACTACTTGGTGTATTATGATTAATTTTCTACCGGAATGAACTAGTGAGTCAAAACTAATTATAGTTTTATTAAATACTCTGGTATTTCCTGGATCAATCAAACACAGGAAAATAAAAGTATTTAAGGATGGTGTTTATTTTCGTTGTGTTATTTGATAAAGCAAGTATACATGCAGAATGGTAGTTTATATTTACAAACACAATAGACAATATCTGGATTTTTTTATTGCTATTATTATTATTATTAATTCCTGTAATATTTGTTGTATTTTTTTAATTAAAGAATCAGATCCTGGAATTGTAACAGTTGATTTTACCTATTTTAGTGGTACTTATGACTACAGTGAACAGCTTGAAAGCACAGACTCAGAGAAAGATTAAGATAAAAGGGACCTCTGGAGGCCATGCAGTCCAACTAGCCTGCAAGTTAGCCCATACTACTTTGGACTTAGCCCAGGTAAGTTGAAAATTCACAGAGATGGAAGTTTTTCAGCCTGGGTCAGCTGTCCCAGTATTCAGCCAGCCTCATGCTAAAACCTTGCACTATACTAATAAAGGTCAGGGGAAAAAATGTATCTTAGATAAATGGAACAGTAAATGGAATGAATGCAAAATGATGCTATCTGTCATTACATTATGAAGAACAAAACAAAACAAAGAAAACAAACTAAAAACCACACAACTCAGCCCTTAAAAAAACACCCCAAGAACACACATAAAAACTGCACAACAAAACCTAAGTACAGAAAGTAAAACAAACATATGGATAACACTTAGGAAACACAAAAGCACAAGTGTAGAAGCCATGAGTCTGTCCTCAATTCTCACAGGTACTATGCCACGGTATCGGTTCATGACATTTCTGGAAGTATTTCAAGATATTATATTTAGGCCAGAGGCATGACTTCAGAGCAGAATGATTTATGTTGGCAATGCAGTCCAACTTCATGAAGACTTTCAGCCCATGTGGTCATCCAGGATGATGTAATAAATGGTGACTTTGCCCATGAATAGTAATTAATGTCTGTGACAACAACGACTGCCAGTCTTGCAAGCTCAGGGCTTTGTTTCCCTCCACCCATGTCTCCTGTTCTTTATCTTGTGAAGAAGGAGGCACAGCAGGTGACAAGCACTATCATACATGTGAATAGCTTCACATGTATCTCTTACCACATTTCTGCATGCTGTAATCCTAATCATGCATTCAGGAATTTCCAGAGGACTAGCAGACAACTTCTCTGACTGGACACTTATTTAAAAGACCTGAGGTGTTATTTAGAAAGGCTGTTATGGCTGTATGGTAGTATTTAATAAAGTGCTAGATACTGCAAGTTACAAAAATTTCTGCAGAACTGAAGTGTAATCCTAAAAAGTTTAGCCTAGTTCAGAGAACCTTGCAGGGTGATTTGCACTGGAATATAAAATCAGTGATGTAAACCATGGTTTCCTCTAATGGTCTTATATTTTTTGTAGATAATTTATACAAGTCACACTTTCCCAAAAGGTGGGAGGAAGGCAGAGTGGAAATTTTGCTTACTCAGTAATCACTGATCTGCTGCAGCAACATGTCCACTGTGTAAAAAGTTCTCTCTGTGTTCTCCTTGTCTTTTTTATGCCTCAAAACTCAAAGCATGGCAAAGCGATGTCCTGATTCCTGCACTTGAAGACATTGGTCAGACTTGGTTGTGTAGTGCAGTACTTGGTTTGAGGGTCCATTTTTCCCAGTCTTTTTTGTGCTCTAAATTTTGTGAGGTGGGCATGATCCTGTAGACATGGTTACCTACCTAATACATGACTTACAAAGGACACAGAAACAAATGGTTATATGTAGAGTAACACATAGGAATTATAAGAATGTGACATTCAAAAAGTGCTTGAAACAAAAGAAACTTGAGGGCAGGAAGCCTGAAATATGCTCTCTCTGTGAACTCCCATGCACCAAAAGATCCCCAGCAATGAGTTAGGTCCTGCAGGTTAGTAAATGCAAAAGCATTTTAAAGAAGAAAATAAGGGCAGAGAAAGAAACATATCGTCTTTTTCACATTCCTAAGCAGCAGCAGGATACGCATTTCACTGAAAGAACAAATTCCAAAGGTCTCAGAGTTGATAAATAAATTGAAATGAAAACTTATTAATGAAAAGTAAGTAATAAAGTTTGCATCTTGTTCTAAAGAGTCAAGTATGTCCAACTGAAATGAATTCTTGAGTTATTCCAAAAGCAAAACCACTGGCAGATAAACCTAAACTTTCTGCTATCTGTGAGAAGAAAGAATGGGACTGGACATAAAATTGAAAAGGAACAGTGAAATGACAATTGATTCAGTACTTACTGTACATGGCCACCTGTGCAAAGTACATGGCCACTCACTGATGTCATAAGAGATCTAACCCCCAAGAAGTAAGATTACCACACATCTAATGATGACCAAGACACTTAGAAACCAGTGGGACTTAAACTATCTGACAGTATCTTTTCCATATCACCCAGATGTGGAGGAAAACAACTCAAAGGAAATTACCCAAATGATAAACCATACAGATGTGGATTTCTCAACATAAACATGTGTCTCCAGAAGCTACTCACTCTTCCTGAGATACTAAAGTTGTGAGGGTAAGTATAAAACTCTGTTCTGTAAACTACAGCACAGTAGCAAGGTTTCAGATTAAATCTCACAATTACATAAGATGATTTAGGCTGGAAGGGACTTCTTGATATCATATAGTCTGCTCAGGCAGAGTCACCTACAGCAGGTTGTCTGTGCCCATGTCCAGTAGGGTTTTGAATATCTTGGTGAATGGAGACTCCACAAGCTCTCTGGACAATCTGTGTTAGTGTTTGACCACCCTAATAGTAAAAAAGTGGGATTTATGTGGTCAGATAAAATGTGATATGCTTTAAGTTTTGTGCAATGCCACTCCTGAGAAAAGTCTTATTCCCTGTAAACATCTAAAATGCAGGAACAATAGTTAAGCTATGAAGAATTCAAGATCAAGCAATGCAAGAAAAAAATGGCATTCCTTAACAATCCTCATTCTGACAGGATAGAGCTGTCAGTAGGAACTGCATACAAGATATTTAGTCTGCAAGAAAATATTACTGTCAAATTAACTGGATTATCAAGAAAAATACTTACTTAAGAACCACAGAAGAGAGACAATTTTCCTGAACACTAGAGATATCATATACAAGCCGAATATGAGTCAGGATGTTCACAATCTACCATTCAGAAATGACACATGTAGGAAATTGCAAGGACCCCTTTTGTTGTAAATGATGAAAATAATTCTCTGTTTTGAATCCTGTTCTTATTTCCAGGCAGTGTCTCCATAGAAAAAGCAATGATACACAAAGATGCCTCACTTAATGCTATGTGTTATCAAACAAATAATATTAACTCATCTGTAGTGACAAGTAATTTTCCTTGAAAGATGATATACCTCCTCCCTGCAGAAGTTCAACTGATGTTCTTTTATCTTCTCCCTTTGAGCACAAGTTTACCTCCTGTCTGTATAGCAGCATCTCACAGATTCATTTTCTGCTCCCAGTGCCTTTTGATCACAGCTAATTATTTTGGTCCTGTTTCTATGATGGCTCCCTATAGATAACCAGCTATCAACTTAACATGGCTAAAAAACATGCTCAGATTGTCTACTAAAGTTCTCCTCAATGCCTTCTTTCTCACAGCTGGAGGTATAATCAGTATTTTATCTGACACTTGAGATTATGGCTATGTGGTTCTCTCTGCCTGCAGCTGGAGGGTCTGTACCGTGTTCAAAGTTTGCAAACTCTTTCTTACCAACACTGTTAAGAAGCAACCTTCAGCTTGATCCATGTGGGATGATGCTGTATGGAGCTAACTGAACTGTTTGTAATTTCTGGTTGCATTGCAGTCAATCTACCAGAAGTCCTGCATATTCATGGAAACTGGTCCACAGAAGACTGACACACTGCTGTGGTTAGGCTGTGTTCAGTTCCCTATGCAGTTTGCAACACAGTCTAATTTTAAGTTTAATCTGTTTGTCCAGAAAGGGCTGCAAAAAATTTCATTTCATTGCTTGTGTTCACGTAGTTTTAGGTATGTATTTTTGTCCCTAATAGTCATTAATATATTTTGGTGGATCTGTTATTACATAAACAATGCCTTAAAGTCTTAGCATTTACCTAATAAATATCAGCTAAGTTATTTCCCATTACAGAAATGTTAATGCAAATGTCAATATGCTTATGCTTTATTTTCTTGTTGATAAATTCAATTAGACAAGGTTTTTTCATCTGCCCCAGACTACTACATCAATTACTGACAAGTTCCTACTGTCTCTTAAGCCTCATCTCTTATGCAACAACTGTAATGATTTTTTTACGGACTTAGGTAATTGCTTCTCAAAGAGACTTACAAAGTTTTTTACATCAGCTCATTCAAGAGAGGAAGAATAATCAAAGTTACTTTCTACATTAATATTCTAAGAAAACACAATCATTGGAACGGCCTGCCCAGAGAGGTTGTGGATTCACCATCCCTGGAGGTTTTTAAAAAGAGATTGGACATGGCCCTTAGTGCCATGATATAGTAACTGGAGTTGGATCAGGGGTTGGACTTGGAGGTCTTTTCCAACCCAATCTATTCTATGATTCTATGATTCTATGATAAAGTAGATGGCCTGTTCTGTGGGAGAAAAAATAGCTTTGTCATGTAACAAAGAAAGCTAAAGTATCTTCGGCACCAGGTGACAGATCAAATTAATTGTCGTTGCTTATGGTGCAAAAGCCAGAAAATGTCACAAGGTTGATATTATAGGACTATATTGTGGATGAAATTGTGGAGAGGTTACCTTTACAGCACTGAGGAAAAAAAATGCCAAAAACATGTTTCTTTTCACTGTCTTCCTTAAGAGGAATAGTTCTTCCAAAACATCAAAGGGAGAGGCTCTCAAGGTGGGTTGTGTTGCACAAATAATTTGATGCATCTAGAAAGGACAAATAGCTGTAGGTATTTGCTAAGAATTTATTGTTTAAAAATCTATCTTGGTTTTTTGTTGTTGTTGTTGTTGTTGTTGTTGTTGTTGTTGTTGTTGTTGTTTTAAATAAATTAGAGCCCAGAAAACTGCAATGCCACTATTTAAAAGCATCATCCTTAGAAACTCCTAACAGGAGGTGAAATATGAAAACAAAGATATCATAACACAAGATTTTGGTCTCTGCTCTGCCGAGGTGTGAGGAGACTGCTGCCAGAATACCATTCTGCAACAAAGGTTCACCAAGCCAGGAGTTCTTCTTGAACATAGTGTAGCACAGTGCCACTCTGAAGTGCAGCAGTTCTCTTCAACATAGAGATGGAAGCATCCTTTAGCTCTCCATGTGTGGGGGTTTTCTTGTGGGAGTTTGGTGCACACTGATGATATTTGCTAACATTTCCATTTCAAAGAGGCACAGATGTGTTTGTTTCTTGTGTTACTTGAATTCTTCTCTGCTGATGTGACTGTGTGGTCTGTCTATATCTCTCTCTGACTCATAATCTAGGAGAAAAGAATATGCATCACACATCTAAATTTTCACAGAATTTACAGTGAAATACTGACTCATCAGTGGGACAAATGGTCAAGTTTTCTCAATGTATATTTTCTTATATTAAGAAAAATTTTGAGCAAAATATGTGTCTATGGTTTCTTCTGAATCAAACTCAGAATGTTCTGGGATTCCTGCTCTATTTCTCTGACATGGAATCTTACGTGGATTAGAATTTTTTACCATATTGCTAATCACCAAAACCAGTGAAATTTAAAAGAAAGACTGAATTCTTCCCAATTCCATTCTATGCACTCACAATTTATATGCCTCACTTTTGGCAACTCAGTGTTAAGCAGTGCTTCCAAAGCAAGACCAAGATAATGGCCATTAATAAAGAGATGGAAAGCATGACTCACAACAAATTGCACAGAATTGCCAGTAGCCTGCTGCTAAGGAACTTGCAGATTTTTTCCAAACTCACAATTCAAAGGTAATTATTTGCCCTGCAAGCCACCAGCTGGCAAATGACTACTGCCCAGCATAGAGATCATCTTGTTACATTATGGTGCCTTCCAAGACAGACAGGAATCCTCCCTTCTCTGAACCCACAGCTCTCACTTCATCTTCATTGTTTTGCTTTCCAGATAACCACCCCAGGTTTTGCCTTCTCCCACCTCCCAAGCCTGCCTGTGAAGTACTTACACCCTCACTCTACTGGTGGCTCTACAGGTTCTTCCTCCCTCCCTACTTTGCCAGGTTTCCCGATGTTAACATGTAGATGGGGAGCAGAGTGGCATTTCACTGTTCTTTCACAACAGGATATCACAAAGCTGTCAGGCTGCTTTGGTCTCTCTTGCACTTATCAAATAATGTACATCTTTTCCATGTCCCTGTCCTTTCACACAGAGAGACAGAACAGTCAGAAAGCTTTTTGCTTTTGTCAGAAAAGGGAAGTCCTGCATTTTCAAGTAACATCATACCCTCCAAGAAACATACAGCTCTCAAAAATCAGTGTCCTCTGTACCTCTGATTCTCTCTGTTTTGAATGTCAGATTCAGTGTTTCAGGGTTCTTGAGTCTAAATTTCTGCCATCTTTATGTCCGAACAGAAGCTTTATTGGCTGGTCCAGACGCCATAAAACCTCACTATCTCACAATCTTCACTCTCCTTGAGTATATACGTATGAAATCTCTGCTGCACAGACAATGACAATAATGTAGTTATTAAGACAAAAGTCTTGCAATGCCCTGTGTGTATGTGATGTGTGTGCATGTGCATGTCCTTGTGTATAGGCTTGTCCAGATATAGGGGCACATAGGAAGACAGTCTCTGAATACAGTGCTGAGAAAGCAGCACAGTGGATCATCTCACCAAAACTGTGTTGCTTCTGACTTCTGGACTAAAAATTTATGTATGAATTTTCACATAGTGACCTAGCCATGGCAACAGCTTGATGAAACCCATGTGGAACTGCTGCCGAACCTTTTGGTACAGAAGAAGGTTCAAAATCTGAATTTGCCTTCCTTCAGTGTGAAAAATGACTCAGCAAAACCTGCAGCTTTTGAAATAAGGAAACGTGGGATAGTTGTTAGATACTTCATCATTGAAAGAGAAGTGTATGATGGTAGATGTCCTATCCCTGGAAGCATTCAAGGTCAGGCTGGATGGATGTCTGAGCAAACTGATCTGTTTGAAGATGTCCTTGCTTATTGCAGGAATGACCTTCAAAGGTCTCCTCCAGCCAAAACTGTTCTACATTTGTATGAAAATTGTATATGAGAAAAAAAGTGGGTCTTGCACCTAGCAATGTTCACACATAGCTGATTAAAAGTAAACACTTTAGCTTCATAAATGTTATTAAAGCCTAAAGCCTATAAAAGGTCTCTGTTTCTTGTGCTATGAGGACCTCAAAACAATGTGTAGGAATCTATGAGACCCTTCCTCTCTTTTTTTCTAATCAGAGTGGCTCATGCTGTAATAACTGTGTTTTCTGTTTGAAAGAATGACGATGAGAAGTGTAATCTATCAGCAAAGGATGCCACAAAAGCATATTACCAAGACATTTCCCATGGGTTCTAAATTTCAGGGAATGATAGTGGCTTGTTTTCTGTTGGTTTGGTTTGGTTTGTTTTTTTCCCCTGAAGATGTGTATTGACCAGTCTACATTTTTAAAAAGGAGATATCATGCCCAGGGAGAGAAGACTTTCAGATACAGTTAGATTCTTACACTGTTCTTGACATCCAATCTGCTCTGTGTTGTTGCCAAACAGAGATAATATATTTATTACATTCTTCCTTGTAAAATGTGGAAGTATATTCTATTATTTGCAAATGCATAATAAATAGGTGAACAAATGAAAAATTGCATGGACCTACAAATTTGTTGAAGGTTGTACTGACAGCTGGAAAAAAAAAACAAACTATCTGGGTCCAAAAATTGGGCATAAGAGTATTTTGCTCTTCTTTGTTTCTCACAATGCACTTCCTTCCCAGTGAGATTAGGGAAGCACCAGTTTTCCTTGATTTCTTCAGAGAACAGGTTCTAGCATGCTCCCAGAATAGATAGTGAGACAGACCAGAGCAGAGGAAAGGAGAGGAATTGCTGGAGAAGATTTACATGTTTGGATGGAAAATGCCATGCCACTACAAAACATTATTCAGTTTCTTAATGTAAGGTATCAGGATTTTTGCCTCTTAATGTTTACATACTCAGAATCTTGTAATGTTCCTGTTGCAGAGCATGACATTTAGCGTAACAGGAATTTAATTCAAATTAAGTCAAAATACTTTTAAAAGTTGGTCTGAAATTTGATTTAACAAGAGAGAAATTATTCACTTTCACTACATTCTCTGGAGGCCCCTGATGATGGTATCATGGTGATCTATGCTGCACCTAGATGCTGATTGACATTTCCTTTAGCTGTATTTTTAATCTGATGAAATGTTGAATTGTATTGAGTTTTAGTTAAGTTGTGATTCATAAGCATGATTCAAAGAATTAAAAACTTTCACATGCACAATGTTAAATTGGTAAAAGCCTTTTCCTTACTTTCATTCTGACTCATTTTACAAATTTCTACCCTACTATTATGTTTCCTGAATTTGTCATGATGATAATATGCCGGCATGTTATGTTTCATGAACATTTCTTAAGCTATCCTCAGACACTACTTACCACTTCTTTGTACTCTCCCAGCTATTCATCATGATGCTGAGATCACAGATCAGTTCTGTGATCTATGATCTCACCATGATGATGAACAGATCTCAGTTCTGTGACATAATTTTTCACAGAGCTTCCTCCAAATTATTTCTTAGTCAGTTTGCTATAAACACTCTTGGAAGAAATGTCTTTAGATGTTTGTGTGTTGCACTTTTTTTTTCCCACTTGGTTTCATTTTGGTTGGTTGGGGTTTTTCTCAATATAGCTTTAAGGCCTCCACCTATGTCATTTGCTTGTTTCTGCCTGAGGTGAAAAACTTTCCAGCTTCTTCCTACCTATTTCTGCAAATTTTCTGCAGAAATTCCATGAAGTTAACCTCTCTTACAATATAAATCAAGCAGACCTTCCATGATAGGTACAGAGTAAAATTCAGGTTATTTTCTGTATTTCATAAATTACCACTCTCAAATCCTGTGTTGCAAATCAATAATTAAAACATTAAACTTCAGTTTTATATTTGTAGTTCTGATTAGTTAAGATAATACGGGTGAAGTATTGTTCAGTCTTGCAGAGAGTAGGAAACATCATAGATAGGGTATGTTGCTTCCTCCTGCTCATTTCCAGAAAGGAAGCATTCTATACATGACTTCCTCTTTTCTAGAGTGCATGATGTATATTACAGTAACTTTTCTCTTGCAACTATGCGTGATATCAAATTTGCATTATCTATTCTTATTTTTGTATAATTTTGTATTTCAGCTTCCACAGAAACCATATACTGTGTAACTATGTTGTTGACTGTTGACTTGGAAACTGTGTTATTCAATTTTCTCCTTTCCTGAAATTTGGACTCTTGTTTCTGTCTCAAGTACCTACTTGGATTATGGTCTACTAACCAAGCCAACCTGAAAATCAACTGTCCAGGAATTTGTTGATTCTGTCATTAAACAGGCTTCAACTCCAACTGCAGATTTATGACTGGAATAACTATTGCTTCTAAACTTATGTTAAATATTGCCTCAGTTTTTCCATTTGAGAAGTAGTTCCCATTATAACTATTGCTCTGAATTAGACTACGAATACCACTAGGTCCTCAGCAAGTATAACATAAAGTTCTGTAAGCAAAATAAAATACAAAAAGTGCTGGCCAGAAAAACACACTCACATAAACATTTAGTGGGAAATACTACTACTATGTCTATTTCTTCTTTCCCAGACCATGGCTTACTATCTGTGCATAGTTTCCCTTATATGTTTACTGGCTGTGAATGTCTCTCCATTGTTCAGCTTTCAGAAAAAGATACCAATGGTTAAGCAGAGCAAGGATTTGATCATGAAATGGTAGATTGAAAGTGGTCGGTTCACATAAATGAAGGTAAACCATTTAAGGCTTGAAGAACATAAGGATATTCTCAGTATTTTCTTTTGTTGAAAGATGGCTATACTATGACTATATGGTACCAAAAAAGCACAGCCATGTCAGTCTAGCATTGTGACTATCCTGACAAACATCCCCAAAAGTGACACTATAGTGCTGCTTTTAGAAGTCTGCTAAAAGTCTGCATAGAGTCTGCATAGCTTTGCACAGAGTTGGCCCAGCCTTCAGCTCCCACCTTTAATAACTTGGAGACCTCCATATCAACTACCATTGTAACAAACAGTATAATCATAGCTGCTTGTCTATAGACAGTCATGTCCAAGGCAGTGTGGTTCTTTCCATAGAATATGAATATTCAAAAGTGCTCCTCTCCTTCCAATTTCATTCTAGTGCCAGAAACTTCAATACATTGAAATAATTTTTTAAAAAAAGTTTTTCAAGTGTCATGTAGTTCTTAATAGAATTAGATATTTAAGCAAAGAGTTTTATTGTAGCTCAAGACTACCTAGTGTTTTAAAACTGTTTTGTCATGGTTTAACCAGCATAAAAGTTTTCTTTCCTGCCTTTTTCTATACTTTGGGGTTTTTTTTCTCAGCAGCAGATTCTCTGCACTTTCTTAACATGTTGAAGTTACTCTCTACATCCCACATGGGTGGGCAGTACTACAGTCCTAAAGTTATTTCCTTCCTGTTCAGGCATGGGATTTTGATCTACTGGGATTCATTACTGACAATCTGATATACCTCTCTCTGGTGTGTTTCTTAACATGATGGAAAACAGCTGCTCCAAGAGCATGGCACAATCTCCTGTCTGTAGGCAGTCTGGGATCTAGCTTTGTTGTTTTATGATGACTCCACTCCTTACTCAGAGTTTCTGAGATCTAATTTTTGTCCATATCCTGTTCTAAAACTACAAACTGTGATTCACCAAGAAGACAACTGACAGATCAAAGAATAGATAAAGTACAAAGTCTGAGGAAGTTATAATAGGTCACTTACTGAACTATTTACTTATCATGAAATTTCATGTTACTGAGAAAATACTCAAGCAATGGGATATTTCACTTATTCCTGTACCACTGTATGAATAACAGAAATATCACATTGGATTATGAAGCAGGGACTGAAATTTTCAATATCATAAATTGTTACATCTTGAATTAATTTATCAGAGACCTCACAAGAAGAGGAACAAAGTTTGGATTAGCTATAAAAAAAATCAAAAACAACCTGACTCCATATAGAAGTCTTAGACTCCCGTAGAAGTGCAGTATTCTTACAGAAGGAGAAAAAAAAATTGCTGAATTAATATTTTATTTAAATGTGCTGGATTTCAGGTATCAACATATGAAACTTGTTAGAGGGAAATTGGAAATAGAAGTCCAAAATATAAAACACTTGCAAACATCATAGGCGCATATTATTCACTAAACCAAGTAAATGTGTATGACAGATCAAGGACTGTAAATACAACACATGCACACATGCAGAAAAGCAACTGGGTTCAACAGCCAAAGAATGGTTACCAGTTGTAATCAAGAAATCTTTTAACACAGGAATCAAGCACATATGAGAAACAGAATTGCCAGTGAACTCTCTGGAAATTAGACACAAAACCAGTCTAAGGCAGACAAAGAGTAGAACGACTACCTGAAGACATAAGGCCTAAATAACAAATGTATTTTCATGCCAAGGAAGTTGTGGAGTNAAAAACACACACCAAAAAAAGTGCTAGTGAAAAAAACCCCAACATACCAGTTAAATATTGTGATGTTCTCTAAAGCAAATTCATATGCCAGAGCCATTTTTGGCAGAGAAAAAGTCTAAAGAATTGTCTCAAAATAAAAGCTCAGTTTTCTCCAAAAATTTCTTTGAATGAAAAAGTGAAGAGCAATAAACTGTCAGGTCCATCTGGAATCCACCCAAGAGTTTGAAAAAAACAAGATATGAAATAGTTCAGATAGTAGTAGCAGTTTGAAGCTTCTGGTCAAATAAACCCTGGCACAGAAGGACTGGCAGGTGGCAAGCATGGCACCAGATGCTTAAATGGGGCTCCAGGAGTGGGCCAAAAATCTAAATATCAGTAAGTAATTACAGTGCTGGGTAAATCTGTAACTACAGCAACAAAGAAGAGCATCTTCAGATATCAGAGAAAAATGTTATGCTTGGGAAGAAACAGCATGTTTTTTTGTAAGAGGAATCACGCTTCACCAACGTACTAGTTTACTATGAAGTGAGTATGTGTATAAGTTGAGTCAGCTCATACAAGATACTTAGATTAACAAACAACTTTTACATGGTCTCATGTGAAAGTCTCTTAAAGAAAATAGGTTGTCATGGAAGAGTAAGGTTGATTAACAAAAAGCTAAATGTTGAGAAATAAATGCCAGGAATAAACTATGATGATGTTTCACAATGAAAAGACATTTTCAGTAAGATCTTCCAGGAATTCTTGTTGACCCTCTCATATATGACCTAGAAGAAAGGGTTGAATGATGTGATGACAAGTTTTTCAAATAGCATAACAAAATTGGACATTTTTCTGCGCAACTTTTGGAGACTAGTCTTATGCTTGACTAAGGTTTGCACCATACAGAGTGATAAAGTGCTAAAATGGCAGGTGACATTCAGTAGTGATGAAAGTAATAAATGTATGTAAAGAAACTTCCTGATCTGTGTTTTCTGGATTAGGTATAATTTTTCAGAACATAGATGTTAGAGCTGCTAGATCAATGTACAGAAGCATCCCAAAAGGCAAATTAAATACCAGGACTCATTAAGAAGGAAAAGTTTATGGATAAAGTCTTTCAATAAGTCACCTGATTATCAACTTAAGTTTTCCCACAGTGTTGTTGGCTGCAATGTTATTGCTACAGTAATATGACTTGGTAAAGAACTGAAAACAAAAGAAAAATACATTTTTGCAATTGTATCGATTAACAAACTCTATCATGAATACACAGTCCATTTTTTGGTCCCTCATCGGAAAATAGACAAAGGGCAGAAAAGCAGAGGATGGAGTCTCTGTGGCAGAACAGCTCTTTTGCCAGTAAAAGACAGCTGGAGAGGTGGAAAAGGAGTGACTAAGGAATGAATTATGACATGGTTTCTTATAACAAAAGAGACACAAAACTCCCATGTATCAGATTTAGAACAGATGATGGAAGTGATTTTTTACAAAAGGCATAGTCAGGCTGTGGCATGCATCACCTTAAGAGCCGTGGAAACCAAACATAGGAATGAAATCAGGCAGGGCTTAGAGCAATTCATGCAGGGTAGGTCAGATGAGGGATATTGAACGTCACTGCCTGAAAGAAGCCTTCAGCTGAGGAAGTCCTTGGACTGTCAAAGAGACTGGGTAGTCTAGGCAGCATCCATCTGCTACATGACCTGTTTCTAGTACTCTTTTCCAAACTATTAATTTTTGGAGACAGGGTAATAGAATAATTGCAGTATTATGATCTTGAGCTTGATTTTCTGTTCTTCTCGGTCTGTTTCAGGCCCCTTCTGGGCTAAAGCATGAGAGATTATGTTTGGTCTTGGGCCCTTTGCTTCCATTCATTGGATGTTTGGAGGTTGGTACTAAGTGTATTGGCAATACCATAGTTTATCTCATGATAGATGTAGAGGGATGATTTCTGGGGATCTCATTGCTGTTGTTCCACCTCCACAACTTCTCTGGAGCTCTTCCGTTATAGGAATTTGTCCTCCCCAGCTTGGCAGGTACTTGTCTCTGCTACAAGACGGAGGCCATCACTCTCTCCAGATGTCCAGTAATCCCAGAATTTTCCACCAGGAAGCACATAGCCTGGCTGAAAATGTACTCAGAAGGGTGTACAACCCATGGAACATCTTCCTGAAAGGGGGGATTGCCCTGCTACACAGAATGAGCTCATGAAGCAGCAACAGGAATGAGGACATACAAAAGGGTTGATCCGAGTAAGAAAAGTAAAGTAAGTATAAGCAACCCTCAATATAGTCAGTTGTCTAGCACCATGGGAGTAAGTTCAAAATTCACATATGGCCATATGAATTCAGTCCATTCCCTAAGTAAATTTAATAGGGTATAATGATAACTTACAAGAGGAGTGTCAGTGTCATAGAGCATTACCTTCACACATAACTTCTCCTGATCATTCTGCTTCCCACTCTTTACTGTTTGTTTTCCTATATGAAACAATATCTTTCTTTGAATATTCAAGGACATTTATAAATTTGTCCTCTACTTTCCAATCCTGGAGGCATTTTCATCCAATATCAAAGCTTCTTCTATTTTAATGATGGATTTTTTTTTTTTAGCTTGAAGATGAAAATGTCAAATCAAACACCTATTTTGAAAATAAGAGGGAAAAAAAAATATTCAGAAGGCAAATATGTGGATATTTCTAAAGAGAAAAGAGAAATGCTTATGAAGTCTGTGAAATCCCCCAAATTTCTTTTTTTTTTTTTAAGGAATTGAAACATCTCTCTTCTAACATCCTTGGCATTGGAGGGAAGCAAAGTGATAAACATAATACTCATTTTTAAAGAACCCTGGAAACAATTTCCTTATTTTGTCCTCTGGTACAATATTCACTTCATTCCAATTAAATTAAACATCTATCCACAGTTTAACATTTTATTATTAAGACTGAAGCAAAAAATGCTATTAAAACTGAGCATGATTCACCAGTGCGAGGCTGCAGGAAAAAGAAAAAACAAACAGCATTATACAATGTGTAAACTTGAATGTCATTTTCAAAGGCAAATGAAATTGGTAACCTCTCTCCTGTAAGGTTGAGTCTAGTTTCTGTTTGAAGAAAAATGTTGACCACAGATGATCATTCTAACTGACCTTTAAAAGTATTTTGAACTAATTTTGGTTTTCAGTCCAAATAGAAGAACCCTGATGGGAAATAACATCACTCCAGAGTACAGAAAACCTCAGCAAAGATCAGAGTGATGTGCTCTCTTTTTCCCAGGTAGGGAAGATAAGAATTAATGGCCTTAAGCTATGGTACGGGTGGCATAGCACAGATATTAGAAACCATTGTTTGAATAGTAGTACTTTTATAGCCTGTCTTGAACAGTCAAGTTGTTTTCATAGCTTGACATAATCAAGCACACATTGACAGGCCCTCTGTCAGAAATAGTGTGCATAAAGTTGATTGTGAGTTGAGGAAAGGTTTAAAAGATTATCTCTTGACAGATGTTCTAGATCTATGTGATTTTATGAATAATAAAGTGCTGCCACTGTTTATATTCCATTCTTAAGTACTAGGTATATGCTTCCTTCCTTTCTTCACTTACTGCTGATAGGTTTCTAGAAACAGCTTCCTTTGACTGTTATAATCCTTGACAGTTGTAATTTATTTGGAACCTCACCCATTAAGAAGTTTTTTTAAATAATCTTAATAATTTATACTTGCCTTTAGTTATGATGAGTACTGACTGCAGAGAGACCAAGACGGAGTTGTTGTTGTAAGTACTACCATCAAAAGATGGAAAACAATCACACTACTGTCTTCATTCACCACAGAGTTTTCATCTTCCGACAGCTTCTATACCACTAAAATCCAACTCTAACACTAAAATCTTCTTTGGCAAAATATAACTGTCTTTTTTCTAGGTAAATATTTTATTCTCTACCAGGATTTGGGTCTGGTCCTGTTCAACACCTTTATCAATGACACTGATGACGGGACAGAGTGTCTTCTCAGCAAGTTTTCTAATGATCCGGAACTGGGAGGATTGGCAGATACACCTGAAGGTTTTGAGGCCATCCAGCGAGACGTGGACAGACTGGAGAGCTGGGCAGAAAGACCTAATGAGGTTAAACAAGGACAAGTGCAGAGTCCTGCATCTGGGGAAAAAAAATAAAGTCCACCAGTACAGACTGGGAGGTGATCTGCTGGAGAGCAGCCCTGTGGAGAAAGACTTGGGAGTCCTGGTAGACAACAAGTTCTCCATGGAACAGCAATGTGCCCTTGTGGCCAGGAGGGCCAATGGTCACTCTGTAGCTAAGCTTCATGCACTGAGCCGTTCATTCCCCTTTACGCAGAGTACATATTCATCCACTTATGCCAAGTATAGTAAGATACTGCTCAGACGGTTAGTCAGACAGAACTGAAAATTAATGTATTACCCCAGAAAGGGAGAAAAAAAAAAAACAAAAAACAAACAAACCAACAACACTACTTCAGTTCTTTCCACAGGATAAGAAGTTGGCCTAATTTTGGCACTTTTAAAATACAATAGCTATTGTTAGGACTGGAACGGGGAACTTTCCAAGGGTTTCATTTTTACAGGTGTCAAGTAGAGTGTACTATATATTCACATGGCTTTAGCTTTTGTATGGGATATGATCTTCAAGTACAGCAAATTCACACAGCATTAAAGATAACAAGGAAAATAATACGATGAAGAACGTTTTCAACTACTCGTAAATGTATCTTATGATGAAAACACATTTTTGAAGAAATTAATGGATACCTTCTTAACACAACTTTAGTACAGGTAATATGAACAAACTCAGATAGTTTAGAACCCATTTTGTTTCCATTAAGAACAAGCATTAGAGCTCAAATAGCAATTTCTTTTGCAATCTCTGTGCAAAAAGCTTGGGAAGATCTATAATCAGAATTACTTTATGATCCAGACTCATTAGGGGCTAGATTTGGTTGGGTTTTTTTTCTGTTCCAAACAAAAGACAACTTCAGAGTGGTATGCTTTCTTTTGTAATGCCTTCCCAAGAAACTTTTTAAGACCTAAATCTCCTTCCAAATATCTGATTTATCTGTTGCATCGTGGTAGCAAGTGGGGTTGAACACAGTCATATGGCTGATTTAGTCACAGGGGATTAAGGTATCTTTTGATTTCTGAACTTACGGTGCCATCAGCATTTTCTTTCCTCTTCTGTACAATTACACAGTAAAAACATCATAAGAATCTTATCTGGAGTTATCTGTAAAAATGTAATTAAATCCTCTTTACCGAAGTAGAGAAATTCCCCCTTAGATTTGATCCTGGAAAGTAAGAAAGCAAAATCTCCTTCAGAAATTTTTTAACCCAACACAGAATGAAGAATTTAAACATTAGATCTAGGAATTTCAAACTTCTCACCTCAATTACTTTGAAAAAACTCATGAAGCAAAACTATATCACAGACTTCGAAGTCTCACAGATGAACTATCTTGTCCAGATCCAAGAGTTATGTACTCATAATCTTATTTCTGAAAAAAAGCAGTCATGTCTGGAAATTGATGGAAGACAATGTCTAGACTTTTTTAATTTCTCACTTTTTTCCAGTATTTGGCATGATATACTTGGAGCTCTGTCCCAAAGTGGGAATGGGAGAAGGTCTGAAAGTTTAACATGTATGCTTTCTCTCCCATCTAACTTCATTCAGTACACTGGTTGCTCAGGCACACTCTTTTTTTCTTCAAAGTTAAAAGCTAAAGGAAGCCTGAGATATTTTCAGTTAACTGCATTTACTTTTAAAATCTAAGTGGGGAAAAGTATCCTGGGAAATATTTTTCCATTCTATCCAGTTTATCTGAAACATTTGTGGTCCGTTGCACATCAAAATAGTGGGGTTTAGTTTAGGGGTTTTTTTTTGCTATAACAATTAGTATTTCACTGTATAAACATAACCTGCATACACTTAAACTGGTTTTGCCAACTTCTATTAAAC
>VWZY01011271.1:33812-45168 GCA_013399075.1 Chloroceryle aenea | reverse complement strand
TCGTGGTAGCAAGTGGGGTTGAACACAGTCATATGGCTGATTTAGTCACAGGGGATTAAGGTATCTTTTGATTTCTGAACTTACGGTGCCATCAGCATTTTCTTTCCTCTTCTGTACAATTACACAGTAAAAACATCATAAGAATCTTATCTGGAGTTATCTGTAAAAATGTAATTAAATCCTCTTTACCGAAGTAGAGAAATTCCCCCTTAGATTTGATCCTGGAAAGTAAGAAAGCAAAATCTCCTTCAGAAATTTTTTAACCCAACACAGAATGAAGAATTTAAACATTAGATCTAGGAATTTCAAACTTCTCACCTCAATTACTTTGAAAAAACTCATGAAGCAAAACTATATCACAGACTTCGAAGTCTCACAGATGAACTATCTTGTCCAGATCCAAGAGTTATGTACTCATAATCTTATTTCTGAAAAAAAGCAGTCATGTCTGGAAATTGATGGAAGACAATGTCTAGACTTTTTTAATTTCTCACTTTTTTCCAGTATTTGGCATGATATACTTGGAGCTCTGTCCCAAAGTGGGAATGGGAGAAGGTCTGAAAGTTTAACATGTATGCTTTCTCTCCCATCTAACTTCATTCAGTACACTGGTTGCTCAGGCACACTCTTTTTTTCTTCAAAGTTAAAAGCTAAAGGAAGCCTGAGATATTTTCAGTTAACTGCATTTACTTTTAAAATCTAAGTGGGGAAAAGTATCCTGGGAAATATTTTTCCATTCTATCCAGTTTATCTGAAACATTTGTGGTCCGTTGCACATCAAAATAGTGGGGTTTAGTTTAGGGGTTTTTTTTTGCTATAACAATTAGTATTTCACTGTATAAACATAACCTGCATACACTTAAACTGGTTTTGCCAACTTCTATTAAACTTAAAAAGCATTTACCAAACTACAACAAACATTGTCTCAAAAAAAAAAGGTATAATGTATAATGAAATCATTTCTGGAGGCCAATGAAGGTTTTTAACATTTGGAAACAGATCAATATATCTGATACTAGGGATTAATTTTACTCTTTAATTTCCTGCTTTGCTTGTGAATTTCTCACTCAATTTATTTTAAAATATTTGAAGAGACTAAAAAAGCCAAGCTTAGAAAGTTCAGCTTACTGTGTTCAGAAAGCCAACACAAGTAGCACTGTTATATACCTTCACCTGAAAGAATAATTCAACTGTTTTATATTACATACAACTAAAAGGCAGTTCATGAAACCAAGTTCTCTGTTTTGAGGATCAGATTAACTTAGAGGTTTAATGTTGACTTTGAGATGTGTTCAGATGCATGATGCTGGGCAAGCTTAGAACCTGCCACCACTCCAAAACTGAAAGAGGAAACAAAATTTTCCACTGTTCTTGAGGTGGCCTGATTTACTAGAGTTATTCAAAATGCTGTTGAACAGAGCTTCCTAATCAGGGGAGCAGTTGTGCTGGCAGATTCCAGAACAGGAAGAATCAGCAGATGGTGTTTCAAAGTGCTATTCAGGTGAGGGGACCTGTGTGATTTACCATACTCAGCCCAAAAGAGGTTGAACACTTTGGTCCCCCTAAACTAGGACATTGTCTTAGCCCTCATTCTTTAAAGGTCTCTGGCTCATTCTTGACAGATAGATGGGTAGCTAAAGCATTTTTGATCAAGAATGAAGCCAGAGTGAAGCACCAGGTCTTTAGGTCTTAGATCTGTCTTGTAATCAAGACTAAAATGATAACTATCAAAATCAGTCAAAAATACATAAATTAGTATGACATGAACTCAAAAATGTCACCTTTTCAAGGTGTGCAGAGTTTCAAAATCACAGAATCACAGAATGTTTGAAGCTGTCAGGGGCCTCTGGATGATGTCTTGTCCAACTTATCTGCTCCAGCATGGTCACCTAAAGTCCATTGCCCAGATGCCTTCTGAGTATCTTCAAGTATCTTTTGGGGCCCAGGTTAAACAAGTGATGAGAAAACTTCTTACCCTGGTATGACCCTCAGATTATTATCCATCATAGATTTTTTTGTCACTGGCAGAATTCAGTTTGACCATGGACTCATAGAATCATTTTGGTTGGAAATGGCCTTTAGTCATTGACTCCAGCCATTAACCTAACACAGCCAATCCCATCACTAAATCATGTCCCTGAGCACCTCATCTGCATGTCTCTTACGTACATCTAGGGTTGGTGACTCCACTACCTCCCTAGGCAGCCTGTTCCACTGCTTAACAATCCTTTCTGTAAAGAAGTTTTTCCTGATGTCCAACCTAAATCTCTTCTGGTGCAACTTGGAGCCATTTCCTCCCATCCTATCACTTTTTACTTGGGAGAAAAGACTGACTCCCAGCTCTCCCCTAAGCCTCACCAATGCAGAGTACAACATGGGGACAATCATTCCCCTAGTCCTGCTGGTCACACTATTTCTGCTAGAAGCCAGGATGCTTATGGCCTTCTTTGCCACCTGGGCACTCTGATGGCTCATGTTCAAACTGTTGTCAATCAGCACCCCCAGATCCTTTCCTGCAAAGCAGCTTTCCAGCTACTCAGCCACAATTCTGTAGCATTGCCTGGGGTGGTTGTAACCCAAATGCAGGATCTGTCACTTGGCTTTGTTGAACCTCATACCATTGGCCTTGGGTAACCGATCCAGACTGTCCAGGTCCTTCTATGGAGCCTCCCTACCCTCAAGAGATGAACACACCTGCCCAACTTGGTGTCATATGCAAACTTACTCAATCCCCTCATCTAGATCAATGATAAAGATATTAAAAAGAGCTGGACCAAATACTGAACCCTACATAACACCACCTGTGACTAGCTGCAAACTGGATTTAACTCACCAAGGCCCTTTGGGTCCATACAGCCAGACAAATTCTTACACAGTGAGCAATACACCCATCCAACTGTGAGCAGAGAGTTTCTTCAGGAGACTGCTGCAAGAAATCATGCACACTCAACAAGTAAAAGGGTTGAAGCATATAAAACTCACTTTATACAACTTCAGATTTGGGGATCTTTAGCTCCTGACATCCTTGTGTACCCAAACCACACTGTCATTAATTTCCTGAGAGTTTCTGAGAATTGGAAAATATTGAGGAGAAAAAAGATCATAAACATTCTATAAGGGAGGATTATAAGGGAGGATTATAAGGTAGAGAAGAACAATAGATCTTAATACCTGAAGGAATGGTTCCAAAATAAATTCTGCTGTGCAAGTACCAAGGAGGGAATGTAAGCCTATTAATAAAAAGAAGATTAAAGCTGTACATGACTTGCCAGCTTTCCTGGGTCTTCCAAAATAGGGGTTTTTTAATAGGGATGCATTCATAATAATAGTTTCTGCAGCAAAACTTTGCACAGGGTCTCAATAGCTGTGTTAATGGCTCGAGGAAACTTTTACCATTTAGTCTTGGCAAAATAGTCTTGGCAATTACTGTTAGCTAAATACTTGTATTACTAAAGGAAAATGAGCAGGATGAGATGATTTTCAAGTTTTCAGTTGGTAGAAATAGCCCACCAGGATGTGAAATCAAAATCTGCACATAGTTATGGTTAAAAAAAAAAATCAGAACTGCAAACCACTAGGAATGTCAAATTTAACAGAAAAAAAAAAAAAAAAAAAAGATGGATAAACTTGGGATGATGTATGATGTTACAATGACCATACAGTCATTTCTGCCACAGAACTGGTTCCTAGTACGAAACCAGAGAGACACCTGCTTGAGCATCTTTCTCAGAGGTTCAAGAGAATGAAATTCTGAGACAGATCAAAAACTAGCAGGTTCAGGCTCCTGCTCTGGCCTCTGTCATGAGATAAGAGCAGAGGCACAAGCACTTTTTCCTTCTTTTCACACCTCTTTCCACAGCCTCCAGGAAAATGAGATTGCATATACATTCCTTGGAACTAAACAGAATTGCACAGAAGTGTAATTCATTTGTGCCAATCATGTTTCTTCTCCTAAGAGAAACAATTCTTACCATTCAGGCAGTTGTTAATATATAAATGAGAAATACTGCACTTCAATATGTAAAATACCTGTTTTAAACATTTCTTGGCAATTAACATCTTAAGTATTTTCATCTAAATAGGAGTTATATGCTGTTCAGCTCCAGCACAAAGATAGAAATTTCTAAAATGAGAAATTAGAAAATGTTCATAGATAATGATGGTTCATCCTTCAAAAGACTTGTTCTGAAAAATGTGTTTATCTCAAAAGGTTAACATATCTAAATTTCCTAATGTCTCCTAGACTCTTAGTCTTGAAATTATATGTATCATTGTATTTTACTGGAAACAATGTACTTTAGTTTATAGTCTGCAGTCTATTTTTCCCAGTAAAATATGTTACTTTCTGGACAACATTTATTAACATTCCTGATGTCTCTTGCTTTGAAGTTAAGTTATTAAATATATATGCTGTACTTCTATTTATTAATGTTTCCTTTGTGCTATTTCAGCCTATAAAACGGGATGCTAAAGTTTGCGTTAATATTTTCAAAGAGTTGTGACAAATATTTCTGACTTTTTCAGTAGCTCTCTATTTTAAGACCATGATACATACAAAATATAACAGGATCAGGATGAATTTCTGTTTCTATATTCATTTATTTGTTTCTTTGTTTATTTTTAATGGGCGAAGAGTATCTGGAATTGAAAAAGCAAAAGACCTGTTATCAATCAATCTCTGAACAAGACATTCTTGTGTGAATTATTCTGTAGCACACACTGAAGGCTGGCACACATCATGTGAATTACCAGCCTGATGTGTAGTCTCAGACAGCAGTCTCCCTTCCAGTTCCTCAAACTAGGACTTTGCTGCTTCTCCATCTTCTTCCCATAACCGAAAAATCAGAGTGTGGCTTGCAGTGCTGGAGCTAAATGAAGCAGCCTTGATTTATTTCACTCTGTGTAACACACAGTGCATCAAGATCATAGAATCATAGAATGGTTTGGGCTGGAAGGGACGTCTAACAGTCATCTAGTCCAACTCCCTTGCAATGAGAAGGCACATCCTCAATCAGATCAGGTTGCACAGAGCCTCATGGAGCCTTGCTGTGAATATCTCCAGGGCCTCAACTACCTCCCTGGGCAACCTGTCCCAGTGTTCAAACACCCTCATGGTAAAGAATGTGTTTCTAACACCTCATATAAATCTACTCTAATTTAGAATCATTGCCCTTCATCCCATCACTAAACAGTCACTTTCCCACTTCCTCNCCCATCAAATCTGTATCTCTCCAAGATAGAAGACATTTTGATTATCTGAAATCAGACTTCTGGAGAGAACAAGCAGGGGTGGTAGCAAGGCTGAGAGAGCTCGTGGCTGTCTATGGCCAAGCTGGACCATCAGGGGTATCTTGTGACCTGCAGGTAGGGACTGTGTGGAGACATGGCACATGCACAGGGATCTACAGACATGTGAAACTTTGAACAGGAGTTAATAGGTGAATAAGGTGAAATGAATCTGCTCATTTTAGCTAGACTCCAGCTTTATTAGCCACACACAGTCTGCAGGTTTAGGTAAAATTCAGGTGGCTTTGGAGATAGACTTATCTTGGAGAACACTAGTGCAGGTCAGCTAGTGAAGGAAGTGCCAGCAGGAGGAGGGACTTAAGGCAAGAAGCAAAACCTCTATTTACAGGCTACAGTCCCCCCAGGAGTGATGCCAAAGAAGCCACCATCTCTGGAGGAGAGCCAGCAGCTCCTTGCATCTCTGGGCTGGGCTCTGGACTGAGTGGAAAGTGCTCCTGCCCTCCTCAAGTGTGGGACAGGCAGCCTGCCTCTCTCTACTGTTGGGCTGGCAGCAGAAGGAGAGATACACAAACACAGGAACAAATAAATGAACTGCTGTGCTTTTAGTGCAGGTATTCTTCCACCTCTCTCAGGCTGACAAGTAGGGCAGTCCAAAACAGTGTCCTATAATGTGCTGCCATGTGCTGTAGCTTCCCTGGGCTGTCCTGAAAACATGGTCATTTGAAGCACCAGATGCAAATCCAAGTCCATGAGGTGCACAGCCTCATTGACATTATTTGGGATATTATTGAGAAAGATTTATGGGTAGCGGACTTCCTATAGGGAGTGAGTATCCATGGGATGTGCAACAGCTGAGCAGCAGCATTGACATTTCTAATCAAGTGCAGGTACTTTAAACCAGGACTAAAGTGAGAGTTAGACATCCTCTTGGTTCTACTTAGTAGGAATTTCCATTTGCTCTCCCTAAGGCTGTACTACATCTATCCATTACTCTACTTGGCCGACTTTCCTGGCAAAGTATCATTCACCATTATTTGCATAGAGTAGATTTCTGGCACATTGCTCTTTTTCAGTTTAAGTGTAGAGAAAATTCAGCTTAATGACAGATTTTTTAAATAAAAAATAAAGCATATTTTAGTTGCATTTGAAACTGATCAGCTGAATATGAAGAAGCTTAATTCTGATCATTTATGCATCCCTAGAAATGCAAGATCTGAATTCTGTTTTGATTGAACCTTCCTGTGCTGGCTAGACCTGTTCCAAAGGTTTACTAAATCAGCATGAAGGCACATGCTTGTCAACACTGTGTTTCAGTTAGGAATGGCAAGAGGAGTACTGTTCTGTAGCAAGCCCTTTGTCATGTTAAGGTCATGTTGCTCCCCAAAGGGAAAGTGAGATCTCAGTATTATTACCACTTAATGTTGAGCTTATCACTCATTCACGTGTTATTTAAATCATTTACTTACTTCACTAATCCCTATGAGAAAAATACCTTACAAGCTTATATTTTTTCTTTACAGATAGTGTCAGATTAATAGCAATGTTTTTCTGAAAATAATACTGATAAAAAGTGTGCAACCAAAATGTTTAGAAATTTTTTATCAAATTGTTATTGCATAAAGTAAGCAATAAAGTACATGGAAGAGTAAAAATAGGAGAAGCAACAGGCTACTGATGTTTTTTTAAAGATTATCATTTTTTAATCAGAAAAAGGGAAATGTTTTTTAGCAATCAGCATTTCCAGTTGGATATATATCATTCCTCAGCTTTTCCAGAAGTTATGAATCTTGTGACTGATCAAGAACAAGGATGTCTTTTTTCTTTCACTACTTTCAACAATAGTAAGACTGACTGTCTCAAGAATTCAGAGTTTTTAATTCACTGTGCTGAATAAGAGCCTCAGGGTATCCTGCCTTGATGAACTATGTCAATAATCCAGACGGGTTTCTACTAAAATAATTCTCGAATTAGACAAATCCCAGATATTTAGTGAAATATTTCAAACATAGGGAACTGATGTTTGCTGATCTTTACTAGCTGGAAAATCTTTTACTGACCTAGCTAAATATGGTGGGTTCAAAGCTAGATTTTGAAGGAAAAATGACTGGGGAGGAAAAGCTCAGCTGAGTTTCCTAAAACTGCTTTGATGATCTAAAACATGTTTCTCATATGGCAAGGTATATGCAGTTGGAATAACAGCCAGTGTATATCCAATTCTGCTGCAAGGCAGGTTCATTACACTCCAGCAGCATGCTGAGAGTTGTTATCAGCATGAAGTGGTGTCTTCCATTTGTTCAGATTTTGTATGCATGCCAGTTAGTTTGAAGTACTTCCATATGATTCTTTTCAATCTCTTCTTAAACACTGTATTTCAAAGGACAGTACATTACAGTGTAAGTATATTAAATCTGAGAGAAGAATAGTGGAGTTAAACTGGAGTACCACTGAAAGAAAGGGGTAAAAAAAGATGGCAGCATTGTTGCAATGACCATTCATTAATTTGGGAAATGCAAGCTAAGTTCAAAGAAAGTTAAAAATGTCAATAAAGTATGTATATTCAAGATTACAGTGCCTTAACAGCCTTAACTTAGATGAGCTGAGAATCCCCAAAATCATGACATGTTTACAATTCTGGTATTTTAGCATTTGTGAACAGAGTAGATGCAACTGATGTTTTAAGACATTTGGCTTTAACTTTTCATGAGATCTCAAAAGATGAGTAAGAGAAGGCAAGGGAGGAGTTTGACAGGAGGTAGACTTTACTTAGGAAAGGTAAAAGCTTAAAAATAAGCATTTAAGGGTGGACGAGCAATGGTCAGGACTGGATAAGAGTAGAAGGGTAAAGACTCAGAGGCTGACATTGTAGATAGGAAGGCAGAAGATGCTTGGACAAATGAAATGGAGATGCCAAATGAACAGGGGATGACAGTGGGTAAAACAGTAGGAAAAAATGTGTTTAATCCACAGACTGCAATCCCTTAAGGGTTTGCAGGTCCTTAATATTAACCACAAGTGTGCTCAGTCTTTGTGGTCTTCTTTTGGTAATGAATCAGTGTGACTCCTCCTGTGAATGTTTAATTTCTTTCTTCTAGCAACAGACGCACAGAGAGAATAACAGATTCCCACTGTTGTGTTTAATCAGCCTAGATGGAAAGGACCTCAGTTGAGAGACTGGATCCTGCCAAAGCAAGGTGGCCATCAGTCTGGCTCCTGGTGCTGAAGCTCCTCTTCCTCATGGGTTTTGTTTTCCTAAAGATCCAGGAAGTTAATTTCAGAAACAAACAGTCATGATAATAATGTTAAGATCTGTATGAAGTTCTTAAAAGAAAGGATGTGCCAGCTGTTGATGTTGTGGGACTTTAATGCCTTTGTGTTGAGACCTGAGGTTTTCTTGTGTGCCATGTAGAAGCCACCAGCATTGAGAGGTTTTGGGAGAAAGGTATTCTGTATTCATCTCAGCACCCACATGCCTGAGTACTGCTGATGTTCTGATGGTCTAGCCAGCAGCTACCCAAGTGAATACAATCATCATGGTCTATTAGATAAAAAGGGTTGTGGGTTTTTTTCCAATAATGTGGACATAGTCCTGTATTTTGCTGACATGTCTTTTGACCTCTGGGGGAAACTGAGAGCTACCAGAAGTTATAGCTGTTACACTCAGAGCTGTTGTGTTCATTGTCATACACCAGCCAGCCTCCCGTGCTCCTAATGGGGATACACACACCTCTTTCAAGAGGCATGTGGAGGTCATCAGAAGTATTCCACGGCTCCTTGTGTTAGAGAAGGTAACTCCTAAACATGCATAGGGATGACCAGTCAGGCCTGTATGTCTGGGACCAGAGAGAGCAGAGAGTAAGCATCAGACAGGAATATAGAAAAAGTTGTGGACAACATTTTGAAATCTCATTATGCTGAAAATTATGATACTTCAAAAAAAAACAAAAACAAAAACATAATTTTAGGAATCAAACTGTTTTAACAAGAACATCTGAAAAAGAATGTGAGGCCATTGAGCTTTTACTCCCATGCTCCCTCCATGAAAGGTATCTCTAACATCCCCCTCATCTTTGCTTAAGTACAGGGGTCTTCATGGTGTTATTTGCACACTCATGCTGCTAGAGGCAGGGCATTTTTGGTTATCTGGCTGGGTGTTGTCACCAGCAATTAGGTGGTGCTATGTACCGGAGAAGGCAGCACTGCCTTCTGCACCTGTGGAGGGGCTGGTAGGAAAATCTTCAGCTGCAACCTGATCCACGAAAAAGGAAACCTGAGCAGTGCTTGCCTATTCCAATGGAGGATGATATCCTGTGCCTGTGGCTTCTGGGAAGGGTATGAAGGCCACAGACAAGCTGTGTGCATCTGCTTCACCCCAGAGTAGCCTGTGCTGAACGATGGGGCTGTGACATACACCATGCATGTCCTTACACCAACCCACTTCCTTCCTACATCCTCAGCTTCCCTCAGTTAATCGCCATCTCCCCCTACCTATTCTTTCCAAGTATATAATTTCTTAAGAAAAATACAAGTAAACTAACGAATTATAATGCCAGTAATATAATAAAATTGATCAGAAATGTCTACCGAAATCAGTGACTTCTTGTTGGTTCTGAACTCCTCCTCTCCCAGTGAGGGCTGGCAGCAGTGCCATACACACAGATACTATCTCAACCTGCTGTGAAATAGCAACAGCTGTTTCTCAATCCTATCTTTCTGCTGCTCTAACACAGTTGCAAGAAAACCAGGAAGCAGGGATTAGGGAAGAAATTAGGTGTGCTGTATAAAGCTCCTTCAGAATAATGCCTCTCTTAGGCATTATTTCTCTTAAAGGAAACTGTTTTCAAATTCCTCAGATTTGGTCAACTGCTTAAGTCAAAAGCTGCTGTCAGAAGTGAGGCCTCAGCATTCTCATAAGTAAAAGTTAAAACTTTGAAATGCTATAGGTATAAGTTATATATATATACACTATAGCTATATAGTATATATAGTTAAAAGAATAGGATGGATTTTTCTAAATTCCTCTTTTTCTCCTCCCGACTCTCTCTGAAGAAGTTAAAACACAAAACGAACTTTAAAACATATTCATCATAACCTCCCATTTCTGAGGTTACCGCTGAGTGGAAATGACAGACTACTCAAGTTGTTGACAGACACTGGTTTTTCAAACAACTTTTCACATACAATTAATTAAAGAAAAAGTCTGTGAATTCCTTTTTTTCTTAATAATCTTTCATTTGAATTAATTAACAAACATGTTTGGAATGTCAAATTGTCTTTTATAACCATATACATTTCTGCTTCCTCTAAGAAATGCATTTTTCAGTTGCTGATCTGATTATATTACCAGGGCCTGATGCAACTTTGTTCTACTGATGACTTCAGAGACACATCTTCAGAAATAAAAGTATGTCCATATAAACAGTGTTGGAAAAGAATTTCAATCCAGCGTTACTTGCAAATTGTATCCTTTACCTATACACAGGATTACCATGTTCTGTTTAGTAAAGAAAAATGAACACCTTTATTTAATATTTCCCAGAGTTGCTGTGTCCTGCTCAGCAAAGAAAAATGAAAATGGAAAGTAAAAAATAACATATTCCTGGTCCTGAATTCCTTCAATAGATCAGTATCCTTAGATCATTTAATTGAGGGCAGGAACAGGCTTTTTCTTGGTTACACTACTGATTTTCAGGAGTACAATAAAACTGACCTAAAGTGATTTACTTCATGCTAGTGTGCAGCTGTAAAATGAGAAACACAAAGCTATTTATAAGAATTGCATTTTTATTAACTTAATAGCTTTTATGAAGCCCATTAGCAACTTCAGAACAAAAAGCTTCAGAGAAAGATGAAGGCACACGACTTGGCAACTTAAGAAAATCCCAACAGCTTCTGGAATACGAGAACAAGACGTCCTTCAGAAAATTGTGGTTTTGTTCTGGTGTTTCACAATACTGTAAGAGTAATGAAGGGAAGCAACCTGATAAGACTTGCTCAAGTGCTGAGGGTGCCTAAGCTCGACCAAACCTCTGTGCACCTGCTCTGCTAATGCATCTCAATTAGTGCAATAGCTTTTGAGGCATTATTTTTTTAAAACATCGGGTTTGACTAG
>VWZY01011271.1:9629-20776 GCA_013399075.1 Chloroceryle aenea | reverse complement strand
GGTGTACAAATTACTCAAGCTAAGCTTGTTACTGTAATGTTGATACTGCTTATACAGCCATTGATACTGACTCTAGTCTCTCATTTGAATAGACAATTCTTAACAGAACATATATTGATGCACACACTGTTGAGGAATAATGCAACTGGAGACACTTATGGAAGGACTTAAGAGAAGTGGAAAGACTGCCTTTTTACATCATTTATTTAACTGAAAATAGTAAAATAACTTCCACTGCCTGCTTGAATGTGTGTGGCTTTGAGATGTTTTCTAATCTGTCTCTCTTCCTGTCTTTGCAGTTAGGAAATTCAGTGTAAATATAACCTGGTTGTTTTGAAGTCATGTACTCACATTAGATTTTGAGTAAGGGGCTCTTAATTTAAATTAAAATGAACTTTGCTAATTTCCATATATTTGAAACTTTACCAAAAAAAAAACCAACTTAGGTCTGTCTAGTTTTCTATCGTGTAAATTGGATACTGACCTTTTGATTTTTTTTGAGCAAAAAGATTAGTTACCAATTGTGCAGGATATGTAGTAGATTTTTATCTTGACATGGTAAGTTTTAAGACATACTTGGATATATGTAGTATTTTTATAAGTCAGTATGTGTTAATCTCCTTAATACTAGACAGGATAGAGAAAATAGAACAAATGTAGAAATTCTATGAATTGAAGTTTTAAGTATTGCTTAGAATGATTGAATAAACATGGAATCAACTTCTGAAATTTATTTTTGTGAGCTGTTGAGCGATATTAGAAAATGACTGATAACTGCTGGAGTGGTCATAAAATAGCTCTTATATTCTGAAGTATGAAGCCTAATAAGATTAGGTAACAATATATTGTATAGAGTAACATTTTAAAATGGTACAGATAGAGTATCTCTTGGGCTTTCAGACAGAACCTCTAGAACGGACTGCTGGTTTTGGATGTAATTACAGATTACAACTTGTGTTGTAATCTGATACGAAAAAAAAGGTTTTATTATAAATCCACATTGCTTCTTTTCTGTTTGAAGTACTAGAATATTTTTATTAAAACATCTTCAATTAAAAGAATCTTCATTTTAGAATAAGCTTGAGATTTTTTTTTTCTTGTGATTGTAGCCTTTTCTTCCATCAGTTGTAACATGTGAAAAGTCAGTAAGGATGAGCTGAATGTCAGTAAGCAAACCTTTTGAACTATATGTTGTTGGTTTTTGTTTGTGTTTTGAGCAGATGGACACCCAGTAATGGCATCTGGTAGCCCAATTGGACATATTGCTTTGTGGGATCTAGAAGAGAAGAAACTAATCTGTCAGATGCAAGATGCCCATTCCACAGCAATAGCTGGTATGTCGTTTGTCCCTGGAGAGCCACTTCTTATTACTAATGGTGCTGACAATGCTATACGGGTAAGTTACAGTAGCTGCTGCAATCAGGTCTTAATTTATTTTTTCTCTTGTAGTCTTCCAAAGTGTAAATGTTTAGTTTGCATGGAAGTAACTTACAGGTCTAAAATGAGATGAATATAAAACTCAAGTTACTGAAGTTGTTGACTCTCGTTTGATCTGTAGAGGGGCAGTTTAAGAATTTTTTACCATGATGCCATTGCTTCATTTATTGCTTCATGATAGCCTTGAACAGCAGAGCTTTCAATCCAGTTTTCCAGAATCAACTTTATATCTTGGTGCACTGCATGAAATCTTGATCTATTTTTATAATGTTCTGAATTATGAGCAATTGTGGTTGGTGGAAGTCCCTTCTGTTGTGTATTCTCTCATGCCATTAGCCTTTAGTGGAGGGACAGAATGAACAATGGGAAACAATAAGTTGCCATGGTGGAAGCTTCCAGAGTTTTAGGATCAAAGATGAAAGACAGTGTATGAAGTTTGTAGCACCAGCTTCCAGCTAAGTCTATTCCACTGCTAAGTGGTGTAGTTATTGGCAGGGCAATGTTCACCAGCTTCTTTTTCTGCGTTTTTTGGGAGGCAGGTATGGATTTTTGATGGACCTGGTGGTGTAGGACGTGTATTGAGAAGCCGAATGGGACACAGTGCACCACCAACAAAAATCAGATACCATGGGCAGAATGGAGAGCAAATTCTTAGTGCAGGTATGAATTCCCATTCTTCAGTCTAATTTCCTGCTGTGATAAAGATACAGAGCTGTCTTTGTTTTGTTAACACTATAGATTATATTTCATGTGTTAATGTATGTGTAGTTATGAAGCATAGTGATTGATGTATTACTATATCAGTTTCACAGTTTCCATAGAGTAAGGTGTATCAGCAGGTAGGCTAAAAAGTAGTTAAAAGCAGAAAAGCTTAGGAGATGCTTTTGTGATCTATATTAGTATGTATGATGAATAAAAATTGTTTCATTATCACCTAAAGAACTGTCAGCTAATCAAAATGAAAATGTGTACCAACGAGGGAAATTCTGTTGTAACAGGGAAGAAATAACCAGCATGATGCATTTATAACTTAGAGGAGCCACTCCACTTTTCCCACTAGTTTGAGTAAGCTTTGTGGGTTGCATCGTCTTTGTAATTTTTTACAGCTCAGTTGTGACTAATATATATTCCCAAGGTCACTTATTACCACGGTATTACTATAAAAGTGTAAAAATATGTGACTAGCCTTCCTTAGAAACTAGCATACTTTAAAAGAGACATTTTGGGAAATGAAGTACTAGATCATGNCAACCTAAATAATTCTATGATTCTTCATCTAGTTTTTAATTACTTTGAAGTAATTCTCTACATGGACAATTTTTTAAAACTTTATGCTACATTTTGATGCATGTTGCATGTAACATGGCACAGCAATACGCTGTGCTAAAATTTCTTGCTGGTTGAGTTCAAGTAACTAGTTACTTGACCGTAATTCATCTCACACCAGAGGAACCTCAGTAACAAACAGGAGTTGCTTAACAAATCCTCACATATGCTTTTGCTGTTTACTGCTTTGTTAACTGTACTGAAACATACAGAGGACACAGAGGTAACCTCTAAAGTGAAAAGGGTCTCAATCTTTGAGATCTGATGATACATGTGTCTATAAGGAGGCTGACCCTGAACATTCCTTTCTGAATCAGCGGTAAAACTGTGACACGTAAATGAGGTGGAAGTGCTATGGGGTGCCTTTCAAGTGCTATTGGTTTCCTTAGAACCGGCATCTCCACAAATTATTTTTGTAAAATTTCACCAGTGTCACTGGCTTTCATCCCGCCTAGCATTTCTTACAGCTCACAGTATATACATCCTGCCTTAATTCTGTATCATAGCAGTAAGGAAGGGTTGCTTGTAAACTGTAATTGTTGCATTGTCTTTGAGATTCTTTTAAGTTCACTTTGACTACTTCTGTTTCCTTACTTGTCTGGCCTAGTAAAAATACTTTGTGATTCTTGTGATTTTTAAACCATTTCAGTACCTTTAATTTTACACACATTGTACAATTTCATATATGTTCATTTCTGGTTCTGTCTTGTCCATGTCTCCCCTTAAAAATGCTAGTTTCAGATCTGAGCCTTCTGTCCTTCTCTTAAATGAAATTCAGTTTCTGTTAGTTCTGTGAACATTGGTCACTGGGTGGAGAACTGAAGTCCTATTATTGTCCTAGTTTACAGGAAAGATGGACAACTCAGCTTTTACCATTTTTATTTGCATTAGCTTAGTGGTGACCTAGGTGTAGTTCTTAACCAGCCACAGCATGTGTTGGTTAGACAAAGGATGAAGAAAGGAATATTATAGTTGGAGATAAAGTATATGAAATTATGGGGAGGCTTTGGAAGTATTATGGTATGTATGTAAGGTTTTAATCATAGAAAGCTGAGAACAGCTAGAGATTGCAGTGGAGGAAGGAGAGGGGACAGAGGAATTAAGCATGGAGAAGATGTCCACAGAAGAGGTGTCGTTCTAGTCATGTGTGGGGTAAAGTAGTAGGAATGGGATATAGGCCATAGAAAATTAGGCTTCATTAGTTGTGCTGCTTATGGTGTATCTGTATTTTTTCTTGGACTAGAATTTTTAGTAAATACTTTATTACAGTGTTTGACGTTTCTTAGTGCTTGTCTTCTGGTTTTCTTGTTCAGATAGCTGATGAATAAACAGAAAGTTGATTTTTGCCCTTCACTGTTCTCTGCTAATATTTTGTCAGGTCAAGATGGAACATTGCAGTCGTTTTCAACCGTGCATGAAAAGTTCAATAAAAGTTTAGGACGTGGTAAGTGAAGCTACAAATACTTTAGAAAAAAAGCCTTGAGAAGTATTTATGTAAACAGAAGGTAAAACATTACATAGGTCTCATTTTCACTTTAACTATTGTATGAAAACTATTCAGTTGTTGCTGCAAACTCAGTCCATACTTATGTGTGTAAAGTGTACTGTTTGATTTGATTGTACTTAAGAAAAGCAATTTCTGTAGCCTGGCAGTTGATGTTATTTCATTGTGGGAAATGTTGGACCTGATTTCTGTATTAAAAGCATGTAAAGCAGTAGCTGACATTTTAGCATGTGTAATTAGAACTATTTATCTCATACCCTTCTATTCAGTTGACTGACTTATTAGTTAATTCATACTTCTTGACTTGAGTTCCTTTGATTTAGTGTAGAGTTTAATTAAAAAAACCCACATCTTCCACACAGTGCCATGGTTAAGGGACATCTTGTACAGTTCAGAAACCAAGACTCAGAAAGATTTAAAATAATTCTTATTTTTAAATATCTATAAATACATATTTAGATTTGAATAGACGGATGTATGTTAATTGATATATATATCTCTGGGCATAAACTTGAAATTCCTGACTTTGGTTGTTGGAAGGCCTGGATTGTTATCTATTGCTTTATCCAGTATTGTCTTTATGGCCATGTTTTTAGCTGTGATGGGGGGACCACTGCCTCAGGATGTCAGTACAAGATTTTGAAACAAATGGATCGAGTAGTACATCTGTGAATGAAATAAACTAGTGATTTGCTCAGCATTACATGAATTTTGACAGGAACTTTTTTGATATTCTTAGCTCTTCAAATGCTAGGTAACAGCAATGCTGTGTTAATGTAAGCCAGATTTTTCTAAGTTTTTAGTGGGAACTTTACATTTAGTAAGCAACCCCTTTTAAACCACGCTTCTCAGATCTTGCCATGAGATTGAGACACTTACCTTCTTTTTTTAGGCTCTATTAACAAAAAGAAATCAAAAAAGAAAGGTCTAAAGCTTGATACAATGGCACTTCCACCAATAACTGTCTTTGCCTCAGGTAAGTAGTCTTTCAGTTACATTACAGAGCTGATTATGTCTTCATTTTGTCTTTTAACCCCTCAAGACACTACTGTTTTGAAAGCCTGTGCTGTATCAAGATGAGATATATTGACATTCTGTGGCCCTTCATAAGCTATGAAGTGACAGATTCAAAAAAAGAGCATTTTATTCCAGAAGTCTTTATGTTTAACTGGCTTTTGGCAAGAAAATCTCCATCAGAGGAGCTGGAGATTTCTGGTGTACCTATTATTCCATGCTTTAGAACCTGCAGTTAGAGAGGATGAAGATCTGTCAGCTGAGGAAATCTTAGTTACAGTGGTTGATTTTGATTCCCAATTCTGTTATTTGAGTCACTTTTCAAAGTAAATTTCATCTATTCTGTTCTTTTGTAATTCAGTATGCAAATGATGAACCTAACTTTTTGAAGCAGAATTACAGGAAGAAATTCTTTACAGAGAGGGTAATCAGGCATTGGAACGGCCTGCCCAGAGAGGTGGTGGATTCACCATCCCTGGAGGTTTTTAAAAAGAGATTGGACATGGCCCTTAGTGCCATGATATAGTAATTGGAGTTAGATCAGGGGTTGGACTCGATGATCTTGGAGGTCTTTTCCAACCCAAACTATTCTATGATTCTATACAATTATCTTCATCAAAATGTGTTTTGTTTTTATTTTTTTACCTAATGACCTCCTTTTCAGTCTTGAAGTCTGTTTTGTCTTAAGTGTAGCTGTTCTTTTGTCTTCTGGGGATGATTGGTTGTTTTATATGCTGAAAGGTTTGTATTAAGTACCTTTTAAGTAGAGTTATTACTTTTTTTGCTGTATTATTTTTGTTTGCTGAAGTGAACTAGTTTCTATCTGGTTACTTTATTTTTTGAAATTCTAGAAATACACAGTTTCATACTTTCATATATATATATTTTAAATATGAATTCCAGAAAAAAAAGATCCAAATTTGCTCATTGACTTCATAATGGTTGCTTCATTTCAGAAGTGGCACATCAGAGCGACTGGGACAGTATTATTGCCTGCCATCAAGGGTATATTACTTGTACAACCTGGAACTATCAGAAAAATTGCATGGGAGCTCATAAACTGAGACCAGAAGAATTTAGCAAACACAAACCTATTGATATATATGCAACAGTAAGTTTTATTAAGGGTATTTTTTCAGCATTGCAGTATATACTGCCAAAGCAGTGTTTAGAATAAGAAAGCACTGTATAGGTGTGTTTTGGTTGCTTTGTAAAGTGCTTTCTGCCAGCTCAGTGTGTCCTACAAGCTGAATGCATATGGTCTTAAGAGAAATGCTGCATATTGATTTCTTTCTTTAAACATGCAGGTTTGTCCATATTTTATTTTCTGATTCAGATAAGTTCAGATTATGTTTACATTTAGTTTGTCACAGTGATGTAGAGTTGAATAAAGTTGATTATATACCTGAGATGATAAACTCACTCTGTGAAAATGGATTGCTTCTTTTGAGCAATATGGACAAATTTCCAAATTGTAGGCAAGATACTACTTTTCAAATGCTTTACAAATTGAACTTGACACAAAGTCACACTCAAAGAAATACAGTTTCTTACTGAGGCATACAGACTTGCAGTATAAATAGTTCTGTGCCATACTTCATGTGCTAGTCATTCATAATACTACTATATGCTGTGATAAATTGCTTTTTTCTTATGCTTAGTAGTTAAGCAGTAGACATGATCAGTTAAGTTGTAGATACCTGGTTTTCTTTTAGTGACTAGATTATTTTCCAAAGACATCAGGAGCATTATTTCTTTGTTTTTTACTGTTTGTGTGAACTTTCGGGATGACATTAGCAATATGGGCATTGAGAGAGGCATGTAGTTGGCATGCTCGGACATTATCTTAGGGATTGAATTTGTGGATGTCTTGATTACATAGGTTAGTTATTTTGGTTACAGTGTTGATATTAAATACGACTTCTGATGGATGTCACTAAATATTTCATTATGCTTCATAAGTAAAACCTGCCATATTTATTACTAGTTGTCTACATATTTGAATTTCTCCTCTCTCTACTTTTTTTGAGCTACAAATGTTTCTTCTGTTCATTTTTCCTTGAAGAAGTCTAATAAAAACATACTAGTATATGTTATATATCTTTTAACGAATTTGCTAATTTGGTACATACTTAAAGAATTGTTTTCATAGATGCTTTTTTTTCCTTCTTAAAAGGCAGTTGACATTACCTCATGTGGGAACTTCGCTGTAATTGGACTGTCAACTGGACAGGTCGATGTGTATAACATGCAGTCGGGCATTCACAGAGGGAGTTACGGCAAAGAGAGAGGTAACAATTGCTACACTGTTAAAATACTGACTCTTAATAGTAACAACCTAGTGTTCTGTCATCTAGGAAATTCAGCGTAGCTTCTGAGTTGAATTTGGGAATCATTCCTCTTTGTCTCATTACACTGTCCTGTTCACTGTAATCAGATATAATTTGAAACCTACTCTGAAGGACAGGATCTCTACTGTTTTTGACACCTCTGATGTAAGCATATGTTTAGTTTCAGTTAGCAGAGAATTGCCAGGTGTCAAAATGTTTAGCACAAAAAGGAGATCCTCTGTCCTAAGCCCGTTTTGAGGTAATCACATTTCCAGTACTTTGCTTCTTATATAGTTTTCTACCTCTGAGATAAATTTTCCCATCTGTTTTGTGTTCTCTGCTTATAAATGAAAGCATATTTTAAATGCATGGGAAACTGAAATCGTGAGTTCAGTTCTTTGTATATGTTATTATTTTCATTTACCCAGCAGCAAACTTAGGACTTAATATGACACTGTTCAGACTTTTCTTTCTAGTGGTTGTGTGCGTATATATTTCTTGAAACGTATCCTTGTATGTTTGCTGTTGCTTTGCAAGTGTGCAATTTATAATAGGGCCCTCATGACCTGATTTTTTTTTTTTTTTTGTCATAGAAGCAAGAGAAGTGTCCTCATGAACTGATAAAGCTCCCTGGGTTTCTAAAAGACATTCTAAAAACAACACATAATTGATTGATAGTGGGATGAATTGTATACATTTTGTTACTGAGCAATAGCCCTAGGCATAGATTAAGAGTGATTCAAAAAGTCTCTAAAATCTCACATTCAAAAAAAAAAGCCTCCCAAACTAAATGGAGGAATATAAGGTAATATTCAGCTTCAATTGCTCACAACTTCTGTGTTGCATTCTAGGTATTTACTTGAAAGCAGTTTAGTTTTTGTACTGATTAAAAAAATAATTGTAGTATTTGAGCAGTCTTGTCAGGTGTCTTTGGAATTGTTTGTCACAGGCTTTCTGCTCATTTAGTGTAGTTAGGTGAAGACACACAGAATAATGTTTGGCATTTTGCTGATTTCTGTGATGTGTTTAAATTCTGAAATCCAACTTTCTTTTCCCTTCATTTGCAGCACATGAGGGGGCCATTAGGGGTGTAGCAGTGGATGGATTAAACCAGCTGATAATCACAGCTGGTAGTGAAGGATTAATTAAATTTTGGAAGTTCAAAACTAAACGTCTGGTTTACTCTACTGAGCTTTCTTCTTCTCCAAGTGGGATTCTGCTTCACAGAGATAGGTAAGAAACTGAAGCTATTTAATATGCATTCCATTTTTCTGTAAGTATGTAAGTCTAGGATGACAACCAAATATTCTCAAAAAGTTGAAATTACTGATGCTTTGAAATACATCTGACTACTAGTTCATCAAATTTGCTACAAGTGATTTTATTAGACTGAAAGAATGTTGTTTATCTGAGATTATCTCAGGATGACAGACTTTTGGAGAAATGTTAGGATGTTGTTTGTTGTTTGGTTTTTTTTGTCTCATGAGTATTCATTATCATATATGCTGACGGTTCTTGGCAGTGGTATTCTGGGAGTTGCCTTTGATGACTTCAGTATTAGTGTTTTGGATACAGAAACCAGGAAGATTGTCAGGACATTCTCAGGACACCATGGACGGATTAATGACATGGTAATTGTTAATTAATTTTATTTAACAGGTGACGTACACAAATACCTAATTCATTTTAAAGGTGGATTTCTCTGTATATTAAGTCACTGAGTATTATGTTCAGTTGTGAAAGTAAAGTTGTAGTTCAACAATTTTGGCCATTTCGATTTTCAAGTTAAAAAGTATACTATTGAAATAGCCATGTATCTTTAGTATGCCTTAGGATTTCACTGTAACTTTCCAACAAGCTGATTTTGAATATAACAATATAAAACACTAGGAATAATAAAAACCACATTTGAGGAGCAAAATTGTGTAGTAATCTTAATAGTATATATATAGCAAAGATGAGCCAGGTAAATAAAAAGTGTAAACAGATCTGAGATTATGCAATGCATTGATAATTCCTTATTTTACATGGTATGTAACAGTGCTTTGCAGTGTTCATTGAAAGAGATTTTAGCTTCTTACTTAATTCCAAGTGCTAGTAAGTATATATTTGATTTCTTCAGTTTTATCCTCAGTGCTTTTCATCATTAACATAAAAACAAAGACCAAAGTGCTTTTACTAACAGCCAGATGAATCCTGTGTTGTTTATTTAAGCCTATTCTGAAATAGCTTCTCTTTTAATCCTTTTCTTGCTTGCAGTAAGGGGGTGTCAGTTTTGTTTTATGGTCAGATATTTCATCCTGGTGTTAGGGAACTGTCTAATCTTAAACTGTGTAAAACAGGACCTCCAGTAGGTACTGACTTGTCAGTTGTGCCATTAAATGGACTATTTTATTTTAGACTTTCAGTCCTGATGGTCGTTGGCTAATAACTTCATCAATGGACTGTACCATTAAGACATGGGACCTTCCCTCTGGATGGTGAGTTAGTTTAAAAACATAGCAGAAATTTGTTATAATCCTGTTCCTGTCTGTTGAGTGGCAAAAAGCCTTGTGTGGCTTTATTATCTGACACCAGCCGGTACTATGCAATATTCAAAGTTCTATATGGTGTAACAACTCAGTACCCCGTATTTTAGTTGCGAGTGATGCTAGCAATATGTATACCCTTTTTTTCTGGGTATACAGAGTATCACTGTCCTGAAGATCTAATAATAAAACCTGGAGTCTTCATGTAGTGTGAATGAGTGTGAATTTGTTCTTTTTCTGGAAACAGCAGTATCATCTAAATGGCAAGATATTGCTTAAGGTGAATTGGTTTGTGACATGCTGAACTACTCATGGAATCATAGAATGGTTTGTGTTAAAAGTGACCTTCAAAGATCTAGTCTGACTCTCCTGTGGGCAAGGATGTCTTTCACTGGATCAGGTTGCTCAAAGACCCATTCAGACAGACCGTGAACACGTACAGTGCTGGCCCATCCACAACTTCTCTTGGTAACCTATTCTAGTGTCGTACCACCCTCATAAAAATATCTTCCCAATATCTAATCTAAACGTACCCCCTTTTAGTTTGAAAACATTGCCCCTTGTCCTGTCACTACAGACCACGTTAAAAAGTGTCTCTTACCTTCCAGTCTTTCTTATAAGTCTCCTTTCAATACTTGAAAGGCCACAAGAAGGTCTTCCCGGAGCCTTATGTTCTCCAGGGTGAACAACCCCAACTCTCTCCATAGGAAGTATGTTTCAGCTCTTCCGTTGTTTTCCTGGACCTGCTCTAAGTTCACATCTATCTTGTGTTGGGGTCCCCTGAGCTGGATGCAGTGCTGCAGTTGTTTTTTAAAGAGAAGCCTGTTCTCACCTTAATTTTAACAACACAATAAGGCTTTACTTCAGTTACATTTTTCATTTGTGCATCCTTGCATCTGACAAAAATACTATTCCATGACCTATTGTGAACAGTGTTCTCCCAGAAAGAAATTTGGCCAAGAAGTTCAGGAGCCCATTAAAAAATGGATCAAAAAGTAGCTTTGAGTT
>VWZY01011270.1:60064-98479 GCA_013399075.1 Chloroceryle aenea | reverse complement strand
TAGCATCATCTCCAGATAACCAACACAGTAAATTCCTCCGAGAATTGAACCACTATCCAAATGGGAATAGAGCATGTTAGAAAAACTGGCCTTTGCTGAGTTCATTGAACACTTCTGCAATCTTGTCATTGGCGCTTTTATTAGGAGCAGGACTTTGACCTCCTCTTTAAAGTGAATGGGAAGCCAACACAGCCCCAAAGTAAGTGTTCACATCAGTCTTTGTTGTTAACGAGGTGCATTATGTCTGCTACAATAGCTCCAGCTTCTTTTGTAGCTATTACCTCCAAACCAAGGTAGATTAAGTTAAAGAAGTTCAGGATGAAACTGAGGAGAACAAAAGATGAAAAGGAAAGAAAAAAAAAATCTTCAACTACTTAAAACAGAGCTAAAGGACAATATCCACACACTTGCTGAAAATAGCTGTCTCCAGTACATCATTCATCCCAAGTACTTGACCTGCTCTCACAAAACAAAATTTAGTAAATTGAAGTGAAAAAATCAATTGTATTTGAAAAACATGTATACAATAGTTTTAATTATACCCCAGACAATGTTCCTCCACATCACACTCCTCCTTCCTCTGGTACTAGAGAAGGAGATACATGAAGCAATGCTAACTCTTAGCATGGTCTAGACCTCATAGAGGGAGGAAATAGTCTTGCTCTAAACTGAAGTTGTCCCTGTAGTACCCGAGCAATCAAGGAGTGGTAATGCACAATTTGTAATCTTGAAAAACACAGTTGCTTCAGGCTTTTTAACATGTCTCACTGTAAAAAACATTTGGAAGAGAACACTATTTTCCCAGCACTTGACAAGACTTGTTATTGAATGAAACTATTATGAAATTAGAGCAAACAAACAAAAGGGTTTAATATTTTAAGAGCTGTCATAGATGAAGTATAATTTCTGAAAGATAAATTTATCATCCTGACACAAACAATTGGGGGTTTAACTGTCATCACTGACAAAGTGTTTTGAGGTCTCTGAAACACAACGGAGGTATTTTTGATATTAACAAACCACAACAGCATTGTGAGAAAGCTGGCAAAGCACTGCTTATCTTCGTCTGTGTGCCAAGTCATTTCCTTTTCCAGAAGGAGGAGATGTGCAAAATCTAGGAAATCACTAGTTCTGGAACTACAGGATGATATTCATTGAAACAAAATTAGTTTATTTAGGATCTTACAGATTGGTTTGCTTCTATTTGCAAATTTTACTTTTTTGTGATTACTATTAATGATACAAAATTAAGCATGTTAAAGCATCTCAGGAGTGTGGCAGGTTTTTTTTTCATGCAAGTCATAGGAAGTTTAAACTTTGATATTTCATTCTGTTCAGAAAGCACAACAACAGCACAATAGTATTTCCCCTTCCTCCCCCAAATTACATGAGCAAAGAAATTTTCACTCTGAGCTTTCAGCCTATTTCACCCCTACAATATATAGCTGTTTTTTAACATTCATTAAGCTTTTTTTTCCCCCATCAGCAAGTCAATCTTCTCATTTGCAAATCAGCCAACAAACCATTTCAGAATTCCTCCAAGCTGGGTGCTGTTTGCGATACCAGCAAGGAGCATTTTCACCACAGCTGAAACAACCCAGAGGCTCCTATAGGATGGCAACCAAGCACAACAAACTGATCTTATCCCCAGCAGATTTCACTGCAAAATGAACTGTTTTCAAGAAAGCACACTGGAAAAAAATAATTTCTTCTTCACAATAATTGATAAAGCACATTTATTTACTACCATTTCCTGAAGAAGAGTTAATTATACTGGTTAGCAGCCTGTTGCAGCAACAAGGCACTACAAAAAAAATATTAAAAAAATCACATAAGCACAATTAGAAGCTCAGATAGAATTCAGGATTTTTCACACTGCCTATCCCTACCTTCTCTTTCTTAAGCAAACCACCTTTTCTGTTTAACTTGTTTACCCCTTGCATAACATTTCCTTCCTTTCTGTAGTGGCCCAGGGTCAATCACCAGAGAAAATGGAAACAGGTTTCTCTTAGCATCTCTTCCAGGTTGGCAGTTTGAGTTTGCTAGGGATCTGGAAACTGTCTGGTGATTCCTCAATCTCAACACAATAAATATATGCTTCTCTTTTCTTCTGTGAGTGTTTAAGCCATGAGGTTATTAAACTCCTAACCCCCAGTCTGTCTCATCTCCTCTTCCAACTGAAGAGTGATCATAGTCCACATACAAGAATTATAACCTGTGCACATGATTCTAGGAGTGGCATTTGGGCCAAGACTCAAACCTTCAAGAAAGGCTTTATTGCCAAATTTAGGTCAGGGTTTACTTTAGGAGAGGCAAACACTTAAGCTTTTGTGTTCCTTGTGGGCTGATGTGAGCAACCCTTCTCTGTGTGTTCATGGTCATGCATCTGATCAGGGAATTTAAAGCAATAATTTCTATATTTTAAAATGATGTTTTTCATATTTCATGCATTCCATTGTTTATATATTTTTCAGAATGAAAAAACAGAAGGTCTGAAGAGCTCATCTGTATAACACTGTGGTCTATTATATAAAGCACAAACAAGGCTCAATCCTAAACCAGCTTTTTTCACTGAGTTTTCTCATGATCCTATGAATAACACTTGACACCTGAGACCGGATTTCTCTACTTATTAAGTGGAAGCTGCTGTATTTGCATGCTAAGCTATGGGTACTGGGAGTAATTTTGGTTAGAACACCTTTTCAGTATGTGACAGTTCAGCAAATGAGCTTTGTAGTCAAGAGATGATGCTTTGCAAAGAAATAGCAACTATGATGAAAGAGAGGGGAAGAATAGGCTGATTATCAAATGAAGTAGGTGTTCAAATCCTTAGTCTGCCTGATCCAGCATGTTCTAGGAAGAAAAAAAGTCTCTCCAGGTTCCTACAGAACAACCCAGCTGAACCTGGGTTTCCCCCGTGCCAGATGAGTTCCCTAATCACATCCACATGTTTTGATATATAAACACTGATTTTGATAATTTCATTTCTGCTGCAGTGTTCCAAAGGGGTTTGGGCACATTCCAAGGTGGAACGAAAACAAACGGTAACGTTGCTATGAAATGGAATTGCTCTGGCTGTGACACAGCACAACACACACCAACAAAACATGTTGTACATGCAAACTTTAGCTATGGGCGTAACTGCACCATGTGAGGATGGCTCAAGGCAGCTGGAAGTGACAAGTTAAACAAAAAAGCTGCAGATACTGGCTTGTAGTGAGCTCTGCAGCATAGAAACTGAGCTGCTTTGATAGCTCCACAAGCATGTTAAAAATCTACTTTGCATTCTGCTTAGCAGACATCAGTTCTCATTGGTCTTCCTCTAGCAAATAGAGCGACAACTGGGATTTAAGGAATTTGGTCCACTAATTAGATCATTAGTGTACCAAACAAACAGGAATCAGGTACATCTGTAACTGGATGTACTTAGGAAATTTGTCTAGAATCATAAAATATCTTTATGGCTAAGGCTGGTAATGGATGCTGATACCAGCACAGGGCAATAGAGCAAGCAGACAGCTTGTCCCTTTGTCACCGTGTCAGGTGTCTTACCCCTCAAGGTTTCACTAAAAGAGGGAAATTTTACAAACTTCTTAGAGTAGTAGTTCAAATGTTCACACAGTTAAACAGAAATACACTGCAGGGCTTCCAGTTTTCCAGGTCTTAGTGCCTTTTATTCTTCTAGTGCCTGCAGTCGTGAAGTGTGCTTCTCTGTTCAATGTCATCTTTTCCATCTAGCAGCTTTTGCAAAATTTTCACCTGCACGTTTCTTTTCTCCAGTTTTCTGCAGAAAACTTTGGTCTTGAATCATACCAGTACAGGCTTGCATGTAATCTCAGCCCAAAGAGTGAACTTAGTGTTTAGCAGGGGCAAATAGAGCATTTCTGGATGTGTCTGTGATGGGCTAGAATTATTTGGTACAAGGGCAGCTCTTGTTAAAGCTTGCAGAAAAGCAGCTCTGATTCAACTATCTCCATTAGGCTCTACTCTGAGACATGCTGACTGTCTCTTGAAAACATTTTACTATCGAGAAAATCAAATTAGTTGAAATTTGTCCTAATGAAATATCTAATGACACACTACGGAAAATAATACAGATACAAGATTCATCATTATCAAATAATGGAACTATCTAGCCACTTTTAAGTGCAGGCATATCAATTTACCTTCTGTTATAAGAAAGTGTCTTCCTGTACCTTTAGACCTTCACGTAAATCCTTAGTTAAAACTAACTTTAAATTTCTCTTTAAACAAATAAAAACATTCCCTTTGCGTTGCATCTGTTCTTGCTGTCCCTGAAGTTGCTTTGTATTTTCCATCTAGACCAAAAGCATAAATATTAATAAGTAGTGCTTTTATTTTAAGCCATGCATCACTGTCATGGTTTTACACCAGCTGGCAACTGAACACTACACAGCCACTCACACATTCCTCTTGCCTCCAGTGGGATGGGGAGGAGAATCAGAAAAAAAAAAGGTATAACTCATGGTTTGAGGTAAGAACTGTTTAGTTATCAAAATAAAATACAAATATTTGTCATTAAAAAGAAGATAACAAAAAGAGAGAGAATTAAAACTCAAGACAGACCAGTATTGCACAGTGCAATTGCTGACCATCCACTGATCACTACCTGAGAAGGATCTGCCCCTCCTGGCCAACACCCCCTAGTTTATACACTCAGCATGACATTCTGAGGTGTGGAATATCCCTTTGGCTAGTTTGGGTCAACTGGCCTCCTCGTGCTCCCTCCCAGCTTCCTGTGCACCTGGCAGAGCATGAGAAACTGAAAATATCTTGGACTTAGGATAAGCACTACTTAGCAGCAACGAAAACATCAGAGACTTATTCACATTATACTTTAAATTCAAAACACAACACTGAATCAGCTACTAGGAAGAAAAATAATTCATCTCAGTTGAAACCAGGACAACCACACAGTCAACAGCTCAGCAAATAAAACCTTAGTCTTGGGAAAACGAAGTTAAATCCATATTTTCCTTATATATTCTACAACCTTTATGTAGTCTAACACAGACAGGAGCTGCACCTTCGTGGAAGCAGAGAGGACAGACAGGTAGGTGAGGAAGAGAAGCAGGGAGAGGAATTTTTTATGCATATGTAATAGCTAAACTGTATTACTCATAGGAAAATTTGAAATCATTCATGTAAAACTTATTCCAAAGGGCATATTTGATTTTATCAAAAGAATTCTGAAAAGGCTTCTCCTTTCTTCTTGAAATAAAAAGGGTTTGTGAATGTGATTAATTGCTATCCTACAAATTAGCTTTTTATTCTTTCTGTATTCAGTACTTCCAAAAGCACCACACTGCATTCCCAAATGTCTGTGAGGAACAGTTCAGAGTCACTGAAAACTTGACTGAAATACATTTATATCTACGTTACCCACTGACCTAAGTATGATTAATACACAAATATCTACATTTATTTTCCTTTCCCTTCAGTAACCACGAATATTCTGGAGGTTTTCAACAGATGTTCACCAACTGAAGTGGTACATCTACATCTGCCAGGGAAAATTATTGCTCGTAGTTATGGAAGAAAGCTTTAAAAATAATGAATATTCTCTTCATTTTTTACTAAAACCATAGTTGCAGGGAAATAATGCACTTTTGAAGGAAGTATTTTTACTTCTCTTTTGCAGGTTGGAACACTACAGCTCAGTTGACCATAGCCACCAAGTAGGGCAGCATCAGAGTTGGTGGTAGAAAGCAGAGCAAGAACGACCACGTGCTGTACTCAAAGTCAGACTGAATTTGAACCAGAAGAGGATAGTCTGTTGGTTATACACTATCAAACCAAGTATCCTTGGCTTGTGTTCAGCATGCCTGCAACAGAAAACTCAGAGGTAGCCTAGAAGCTGCAGAATGTCTTGTCTTTTCTGTTCTAAATGAACTAGGTATCTTTATTTAAATACAAATTAATCTCAGATGAACTTTGTGCTACAGTAGGTAGCAAATATGGCTTCTACAGACAAATGTCATGAGAGAACACATTCCCATTCACCTGTTTTCCCCTGTTTCTTGCTTGGGAAATACCTTTAGCATTGCTGAGTTAACTGCACAGAAGGTAACATACCCTTCAAGAACAGCTCTACAGAGGCAATGGATGAAATTTCAGCTACTCCCTGGATTTTACACAACTCTTGCTTAAAGAATACCAAGTCTTAAATACAAAAATGCTTTGAAAGAATGAATGAACATTATTGCTCTGTTATCTGGATATCAGTAGAAATTCCTTTAGCTCAGCTTTGCTATCAGACCCTGTCTCATGCCATAAGGCTCACTGGAGAACTTCCACTGACAACAGCAGGCTTTCAAAACAATCTGTTCTTCTCAGAGTTTCAGAATCCAAAATAGACTGGGCATCTTAGTCAAATATTTAACAACAAAAAGCATGCACTTCTTCATTTATCAAGCTGACCTGGACTTTGCTTCTATCATCTGAACATCATGTCAGGAACACAACTTCCTCTCTATGAAAAGTGGCCTAACTTTAATATTGTTTATTTTAAGTGGAAGAGTTTCAGTTTTCAGTTAGGAGGGACAACCACAAAAAACACACTTCCCTGGTTTCAGTGCAAAGCTCACAAATGCAACAGAAATAACAAAATGTGCTGAAATAGGAGTAAAATACAAAAATATATAAAAAGTCAAGCCAAAATTATCTTTTGACTTATGAATTTAAAACCACCCATCCCTGAGAGTTTTAAAGCTTTGGAACTGACAAAGCAGAGCACTCCGAAGTTCTTAGAACTTTGGTTTTTTGTTTGTACAGCTTCAGTGGAAAACTGAGTTATAAATTGATCATAGCTGCATTATTACAAGTATGGTTTATATCTGGGCTTGAAGTAGTAATGCCACTTAAATAAGGGAGAGAAGTTCTGTTATCTAAGTAATCACATTTTCTAAGTATTATCTTTTCCATATGTTCATGGACAGGAAAAAAATGAAGTCACATGTGAAAAGATTTCTTAATCCTTTCCCTTTCTGCTGCTTCTTGTACTAAATTTTTATCTTTTCATACTCTTGAGCTTATCTAATTTCATATTCTAATTACATCATTAAGTTTCTTCAGGTGTTGTGTACTCCCACAAAGGTTTAGGGCTAATATACAGTCCATGAATTATCAATTACCTTTTGTCAACAGCCATAAAAAGCTCAGAACAAGTTTCCTAGGTGTGTGGTTAGGTCATACACCTATGAAGGGTTAATTTTAAACTGACTTTGTATCTATATGCATCTTTCATGCCAAATATTTGCCAAGTGAAAAATCAAACAAAAGCAAAGCTGTTCTTGCTACAAAATGAGTAGTTGATGACATAAAAATGACTCATCTTTCTGAATTCACAGAACACACCCTTTTTTAAATGTACTTTCTTGAAAATACCAAATTTGTAATTGAAAAGATATTAAAAATATAGAAAGTTTACATGTATTAGCTTATACTGGAAGCACATTAGTGTTTAAGAGATGAAGGGTGGAGAGAATGTTTAATAGTTTGCTGGCTACAGAAATTTGGCTTTAGTTATTAAGAGTGAAGACATGAAAATGGTAAAACAGAGGAAGAATAACAAAACAACAAAAAAAAGCATGCATATGCATGTACATAAGTCAGATCAGGCCAGGTTCAGGTGTCCTTGTCAATCTCCCCTGACAGAGTCCAGGGGCATATCTATCCTAGGTAAAAAATCCAGGAGCAAGCTCAACACTGAATCCTTACCTTACAGAGCTCAGTAGGTAACCCACCCCTGGCTCTGCTCTGGACTATTGCAGGCAACAATTTCCAGTAAGTTTTGCTACAGCTACCAGTTATCAGGGCAAGAACTAATTGGGGCAGAGATTAGCTCATTGTCTTTTTTTCTTTAACAGTATGGACATAGCCAGGGTCTTCCAGAGCAAGCCAGCTATAAATCTGGACAGGAACACATACTCTGAGTGAATACTCCTGTCAGGCTCAAGGGCCACTGATTTTAGGCTATTTTCTGGACATATCAGGGTGAATATTTTGTTATTTGATATGTATACAGAATGAAAAGTAGATACGAGCAGCAGTGAAGACCAGGTTTCTCTGCTACTGGAGATAGCACACTCAGTAGGCCAGTCAAAGCTGAGCTCATTCCTCTTACATGGACTCTATATATTGTCCATTATCACCACCTACAGCTCACTCTCCTATTTTTAGTGATCTTACAAGGGCAAAAAGAAATGGGATACCCTGATGCTATTTTGCAAGTGCACTTTTAGGTCCAGAGCCTGGGCCACAGCTAAACCAGGGACCTCTTGTTACAGTTTCCTATAATGTATCCTGCTGCTACTTTTTTTAAGGGTTCTAACAGGTCACATCAGCAAGACCTCGTGTATCAGACTGCAGATCATCTATATCCTCCAGCACTCACCTGCTCCTAACTTTGGGTGACAACATTTGTAACCAGGGACCTGTCAGATGAAAAGCATCCCTCTCATCCGACCAGGCTGCTAACTGCAAAGTGTAAGCCTTGTCTCTTGGCAGAGACATTATTGTCAATCACCTGCATCAAGAACAGTCAATTTATGATCTAGACCACACTGATGTTTCAATCCATAGTTTGCTAAGAGATTGTGTAATACAATTCACCTAAGAGATCTTTTCCACCGGTTTTTGTTTTTGTTGTGGTTTTTGTTGTGGTTTCGATGTTGTGGTGTTTGGGGTTAGGGTTTTTTTTAAATGTACTGATAAAATCAAATTGCATCTCTGCCCTTAGGAGCACTGACAGTAACAAGGGCTTTCTGCAGAATCAAGGTGCAGAATCCAGCTAAATCCACAATATAAACAGAGGGGAACAAGGATAAAGGCATGGCACTATATAAAATATAAACACAGTGAGTGTAGTACTGGAAGAATATTATAATGATGGAACACGGGTTTTACCTGAAGCCATATGTTGCCTGTCTCTACATGCAGAGCAGTGGGAAAAGAGGTCTTCCTGCTTTATAAGGCACTCACAGTCCTTTCCTGAAGGAAGCTTCAAGTTTTCTTCTCTGAAAAAGAAGAGACTTATTTTGTATATCTTTGTATATTCCTTCTGTTAAATATTCACATATATTATATATGTAAAGTGAGTGTAGAGAGGGACTGGATAAGAAAAAGGGAGAGGTCATGGACACTTTCCATAATGGAAAAAAAGGTTTCATGTGCACATATGAACAACAGATGTCGAAATATTTTATATTCCAAAACTAAGAAAATGAGTTCATCTAATAGCCTTTTTATACAAGACTATGAAGCTGTGCAAATGCTTTATCTGCAAGCACACTCCATCCTAAACAATGCAGGATTCTGGCTGTGCAGAAAGTTACCATGCTAGATTAGAAGAGGTGTTAAATCTCTTGAAAGAAAATATGCTGTCTAGATTATAGGCTTGGTGTGGGTATTGATTCAAACAAACTTTATAATGAAGGAGAGCTGTAAAAAGCTTAAGGATAAAGAATAATAAACAAATAGTTGTGGTTTAGTGCAAAACGTGCCTGTATACAAAGGGATTGCAAGCCCTTTATATACCTCAGCCTGAAATATGAAATAAGAACTATTCTGGTGAAGGTTTAGATCTCAGAGTTGGCAATTTGCTCGAGGGTCTACCCTTGTGAATCCCATGTAGTATCAGGTGTTATTCCTGCTCTCACATTACCCATCTTAACCATCCGTGTTGCTGTGCTGGAGGAGAATCATAGCTTCTTATCAAAGATAAATCTGAGCTTCATTAGACAATATTATAGTGATGCTACACAGTATGTCAAACTAATTTTATATGAAGCCATGGGTCTACCAACAGCATTATATAGAATCAAAGTACCTAACAGGCAAACTGTTTACATGAGGGAATTGCTAAAATGTGAGAAAATGCTCAATTCTCAGTCCAACAATTTTTGATTTTAGAGTGCAGTATTGATTCTGCATTAATATAAATCCCCAGTCTCACTTGCCACTGTAATAGTTTTATTTCTCTCAAGTGAAAAAAATAACTACCTTAGCAGAACTTTCACAGACAAAAAAATAGCACGGAATACCATTGCTCATCCCATTTCCTCTGCTGTAAACTAAACTCTCCTGGCAATTCACACCACAGGAGACAATGACTACAGATTACAATGGCTACCAATTTTAGCTGCTTTGCTTCTTTTTCTGTCCCTTTTCAGCCATAAGCAGTAAATATTCAGGCTTCCAGTTTTTATATACAGATATAGCTCCAAACATTGTTTGGAATTAATATTCAATCACAATACTTACAAAGCCAGTCATATAGCTATTCATAAACAAGAATAACGAGTTAGGATTACTTTGGAAATGAGTTTTATTTTTATACACTCTTCAGTGAAGAACCTATTCATAAATCTGAGGTACTGATTTCCATGTGACAGCCTTAACTCTGGTCTTAGCATAGATATAGATCAACTTTTCCAGCAAGCAGAATGAAACATATTCACATTCTTGCAACATATTCAAGGGAATTCAAGCATCAAAACATCAGGCTGCTCAGGCAACCTTGATTCGAGCTTTTCTATACAAAAGTTAGCTTAAAGGTCATGCAGCCAAGACTTTCAGTGGAGATATAACATCATTTTTCAGAGGACCTTTCATTTCATTCAGTACCTAGTAGGCACACTGCTCAAAGTACTTGACCACAAGTGTTCATTTACAACACATGCCATCCACATGCTGCAATTACTATGAAATTCCTAATTTTTTTAAAGGTTTGCCATAATATACATAATACACATATGCTTCACAAACATTAAATGTTTCTTTGGAAGCTAACTCTAACAAATTTCTGTCTCTGAAGCTGCTTGGCTGAAACTTTTGATGATATGGCCTTCATCAGTTCTTAATAGTTCTTCATTCTGTCTCATCACTCACTATTTCCTATTTTGCAGTCTTGAATCTGACTTTTTTAGAGGGTAGACAGCAAAAGAATACATTGAAACTATTAATTTCTCATTGCCTACTTCTTTTGCAGATGTATTTCATTATAAAATACCATTTCAGATTAATCAGTGTCCATGGGTAGGTCATATAAATGAATCAAGTAATGTATTTTCTTGTTTGAGCATACACTCAAACATCTGTCTTGGGTGTGTGGGTGACAGTAAAGATAAATGTTGTAGGTTGGAGAGGGAAAATTAAAAAATGTACATACACTACAGCCCAACACCACCCCCATACTTACTCATAACTTATATTCCTCTTATATCTTGCTCTCTTAGCCTGTGTCTTGTATCATTGAAAGTATTTAAATGTCATATTTCTTGTTAAAACACTGACAGCTTTCTCTCTGGGTAGAAAGGTGGATCAGTGGGTGTAAGAATAAGAAGTTTCATAATCAAAAAACTAAAATACTAAAAAATATTAACAATGTACCAATGAGACTGGGTTAGCATATGCTAATGTACACTTCCTGAAATCCTATTGGTTTTATTGATTTTTTTAAAGACAAGTAAATTTAGAAATATGAATTTGCAGGCACACCTGCAAATACATTTTTTACATGATATTTTTTCCACCATTGCAGGGATACAGAGTTTGCTATAAGTGTGTCAGCTTCAATTTTTAATTTTTTTTTTCTCTATGGAAGAATTGCTACAAATTTCTTACTGAAAAGTTTCTCTGCTATCCTACATTTCAAAATATAGCCCTGGAGCTTCCGAGGATTTCCTAACATCTGGGAAATCCCAAAGGGCCTGTTCCTCATGGAGATACTGAAGGTGCACTTGCCATGCAAAGATCTTTGTCAAGCTTAAGCTTGCACCATGTTCTTCTACATCATCTGCATATAACAAAGGATCAGTAAAAGCTGCCCTCTAGACTTCACTATTAGCATTCCAAATCTTATAGTTCTGAATAACAAATTAATTTTAATGAGAAGGATAATAACAAACTCTGATTTGCCAAGAACAATCTTATTAAACAGACTTAATTTCCTTATGGATAGGAAAGAAATAGTTGTTCCTGTGGATCTTGCCTTTAGGAAGCAAGCTGGGAAAAACTGTCTGGACAATACATCTAAACATTACTTGGATAACATATGCAGAAACTATTTATCATCAGTTTATTCAGCACTCCTTTGAAGCACCACAGGTAATCTTTGAGGTTAAACAGGGATTTACCTGGAGTAATTTGATTAATCAGTGCAAATATAAATTTGAGTATTTCCTTGCCCGAGGAAGATAGGGTCAAAAGGTAAAGGGATTTTCATTAAAGTTTATCTCCCTGTTCTGATTTCCTTTTCTTCTCTTCCTCTTAAAGCAACAGGATAAAGGAGAGTTCCTTTTCTTTGACCATCCTTCCTTGGGCTAGCAGGTAGGGTTCACCATACTTAATTTTGAAAGGTGGGCAGTTGTAAGGTTTGGTCATCTAATGTATTTTGCTTGAGGATTAGATAAATTACTTCAACTCAACCTACACTCCTCTCTTTACACTGACTATAAAATATAGCCTGAAGAGACTAGCTCACATGCAGATATCAGCACTAAAAATTTAACATGAAGTACAATAAATTAATCCAAATAGGAAATATTATTATAATGGAAAACCTACCAATTAAAAAAGCGGGATGTGCATTTAGTAGATCTTGATTAATGTTTGCTATATGTTAATATGGGAGAGAAGGACGAAGAAATGTCCACCTCAGGAAAATAAAACACCAAAAAGCTGTACTGGATAAAACAACTGTTTGGTAGTACTCATGGAAATATGATGCTACTTCATCAGAGATGTGATCATGTGAAAATTATTTTTTTTTTCTGGTTTTAGGCTAATGAAATAAGGTTAGATTTTACAGTTAGGTGTTCGAATTTGTATAACAGGTTACTTTGAAAGCCTAACTTTTTGTACCAGGAGAATTAAAAGAAAATTCAGAACAGGACAAAAAAAAGGGCAGTGCTCTGAAAGAGAAGTGTAAAATTATTTTGTTTAAAAAGCAGAAAATGTACCTAACAACAACAACAAAAATCAAACTGTAACACAACCTCATGCTGTCATTTAAATATGGAACAAATCTTTCTATCTGGATGCTTTACACATTGAAAATTATGCTTTCAAATTCATATTTGGAGAGTAAAATAAATGCCTCATAAAATGATGCAAGTACGATATGAATATTGTGAACAATGTTTTTCATTGACCAAGAAGATTCTTAGTACTGGAAATGGGATAAACTAAATACTGTTAACATACTAGAAGTGCAAAACAGATCTTTATTCTCTTTACCCTCCAAAGATGCCATATAAAGCTTACTTCCAACAATGTCCTGGTTTGTGTTAGAACAGAACTAATTCTGTTCAACGATTTTATTTCTTATCTCAGTGTCTTTAACTTCTACCTGCACCTTCTGAAGTTAAGGGCAGATTTTCACAGATGTTGTCTGGATCCAGCAGTGCTAACGTGATGCTTACAGTTACTACCAAGAATCAGTGTGCAGAAGGCACTTGCTTGTACCTGCTCCTGTGAAGCCAAGCTCACTGCTAAATTTTGGGTACTTCATTGGGGGTGCAATAAGTAAGAGACCTCACCTGCAGGGAGAAGTGGACAGGACAGGTGACCCTAAACTGACCAGCAAGGGATTCTATCCCATATACATCATATTCAGTATCAAGCTAAGGGATTCTGAGGGTTAAGCTCTCTTCTACATGGACAATATCTGAGGAGGACTCTGTCCATTCTGCCTGTTCCCAATCCAAGTGCTCCAGAATCTAGCTCCTGAATCCAGTCTGGGATTTCCCCAGTGCCTGTTCCATAGCATCAGTGGTGATGACGACATTATTGCCAATCAAGTGGACTGAGGTTTGATATTGGTTTTGTATCTATTTGTATATATTTCATTTTAGTGTTACTAGTTTCACTAAAGCTGTTTTAGTTTTCTTTCCCAAACCATAAATCTCTCCTCTTTGTTTTATTACTCTTCCCCTTTGGGAAAGGAGCAGGGTTAATGGAGAGCATCTGTCATTCATCCACTGGTGAGCCCAGCTCTAAACCTTGACAACCAGGTTCAACTTCATGTAGATAAGAGAATTGTGACTCTCTTCCTTTCCTTGCTTCACTTCCTTGACATAGACATGGCAGAGATTTTGTCTTTAAATTATCAGTCCCTCAGTTAAAACTGCAGTTCTATCACTGTCAGAAGAATACTAAACCAAAAGTAACAGAACACTCTGAAAAGCAAGTTTAGAGCCTGGAAAGATGTTGATAGAATAATATTAATCTTTTAGAATATGAAATTAACAAATTGAAATTAAGTAATTCTCTTTAATCAAAACTGAAGAAACAAAATGGACAAAAATAAAATAGAGAACTGGTAGAAAAGTAATAGGACTATAGAGATTAACTGAGGTTTATAATCCAGTTTAGGGATTTTTAAAGCAGAAGAAAGCAAATTGGAAATATTCCACGATGGTTACAAGAATAATTAGGGTTTTAGAAAAAAGACCTCTAAGGAAGTTGAAGGTCTTTGTTTAGTCTAGAAAGGAGAAGACTAAGGAAGGAAGGACACTGATAATAATCTTCTAATAACTAAGTGGCTGTCATTAAGAGAACAACCAACAATTGTTTTCCAAATGTCTGGAAGCAGAATGAGAAGGAATCAGCAAAATTTGTAGTAAAAAAGATTGATGTTATATGGCATTGACACATTTTCCCTTCCTAAAACATATGAATTCTAAAGGCATTGTGAAACATCTCTGGGATTTTTAGGAAAGTTACACATAGTGTGGGGTGGTCTAAGTATATTTAATCCTGCCATCCTAATTCACAGCCATTAAATAAATATTTGCTGGAAGTAAATGTTAAGCTTATGATTTTCTCAGAAGTTTTTCCTAGGAAGTCACTAGTACACAATTGCCTAGGATTTCATTATGGGCATGCTTTTGCAATAAATTAGTTTTAAGAGTGACCACAAATACATGACAAGCACGATGGTTAAGAAGTTACTGTGAGTCTTGAACTAAAAATCTAACACAGTTTACTTTTTGATTAAAATATTTGCTTAGTTACAAGATTTTTTTTTTAAATGACAGAATTTGTGAATGTATCAAAGTGAAATGCAATACATTGACATATGATGATCAGTTACAAAACTGCCTTAAACTAAATGAACATTAAAATGTTCAGTTTTTACTCCCAAAACTACTATTATCAAGTTATTTAAAAATACACATTGATCAAATCATCCAAACTGAAAGAATAAGCAAAAATCATCTTCCCAACACACAAGCCTACGAGTTGGCCAGTGTTATATGGGGAATCACCAGGTATTTGTATTTTCACTTCTCAAGAAACCACTGCATTGAGCCTAGACTGCACTCCTTTCAGCTGCTTTTAATAGACCACCAAAAACTCTACAGCAAGACCTCCTCCAGCCCCTACTCTAGGTAGGTGGATAATGAACCATGTAACTGAGGACATGGGAATTGTTAACACTCTTAAAAATAGGCAGACACTTGAGAATTCTGCTGAACTAGGCTGGATTAATTTGCTGGAAGATATAGTTTTACTTCTTAGGAAAAGACTAAGCTGAAAATGAGTTTTAATGTGTTTTCAGTAGTTTACACTAGTATATTTTACTTAGAAAAGAAAAATAGAAGGTCACCTGGGGGTTGTTCATTTGGGTGTTCTGTGCTATTTTAGTACCATATTTGAAAAAGTCCAATAAAATTCATTCAACACTCCAGTTCATAATACAAAATGCAAAAACGTGTCACAGAGAAATTGGGAAAAACAGAATATGAACAATAAGAAGAAAAAGACCCCACCCTGTGTTTACACCACCAATAAAGAAATTCCCCAAGCCATGGAAGGCCTACAGAGTTGAGGAACACGAGGAAGACAAAACCAGAAAAAGTCTTACACCAAGAAAAAACAACCAGCCTTCAAACTACAGCCCTGGGTCTGCCTTCCAAAGAGGAAGGCTGTGTAGCTAATGTGTGATTAAAGAGAGCAGTGCTGTGGATTAAAGCTCCCAAGGCCCTAGACCATGATATTAGTATAAATTTAAGATATAGATCTCTGCATAGGAAGGCAAATTTCCATTGCTTGAACTAAATCTTAAGGAAATATATTATAAAATGCCAAATACCAGTCTTTTTTTCCATTCAAAATTAAACATAGTGTTTAGGAGCTGTCAGATTTGCCATCAGACTGCATCTCTACCTGAGCATTACAAGTTTCTTCCACTTCATTGTTATTTTCACAATACATTGGTTTGTATCCTTTAAAGACATCCCCAAACCACCACAAACTTGTCAAGTCATAAATGAATTTCATTTAGTGCAGTATCATTACTGATTTGCCAAGATAATTACATGCAAGCATCAGATACAATACTAAGATGTTAGTCAGCTGTCCTCTGGTGCAACTAGCCCTAATTCTTGTTCAAGTTTAAGCTACTCCATCAGAAAAGAATAATTTTCTCAGGTATGTAAGCCATTCTTCTTCTCAAGCTCTTACTCAGATAATCAGCCTTATTTGAAAAACAGGCAGTGTGTTTATTCTTTGACTGGAACAGGCAAGACTACTGCTGAGCAACACATTAGTATGCCAATTTCTTTTTCCTTCTCTCTTTCTGATTACAAAACTTGTTCAGAAACACCTTTGAATTGAAATTTACAATATGCATAAGATTTGTACTCAATTCTTTATGTGATAGAAAACTAGAAAAATGACATTTAGGAAAAATGTGCAAATACAATGGGAAAAAAATTGAAAAACTTCAGTCATAGAACATCTAATAAAAAGTATCTAGCACAAGGAAGGTAGTTCCATTAAAAATGTATGTCTTAAAACTAGCTTCACAAATACAGAATAAAATTATGGCTGCTGATCAGATATACAAAGACTAACATTTCTTATTAGTCTTCTGACTAAATTTTAAAGACCTATTTCTTCTGTGAATAATTCCCCAGAATATCCTATCCTCAAGCAGTAAGAGCTAATCAAATGTTAAATCCTATTGCTCTTTTTCTTTATTGCAAACTGGCTATCAGAGGTTCTCTGAACATCATGATTTTCAAAACACTGTTTTAGTGCAGAAACACCAAAATAACCAGTTATTTATTTAAAATCTTAGCTTTGAAATGCTATGGTCAGTATAGAACACTGTGATCATTACTTCTCTGTTGAGCAAGCAACAGATGAGCTAGGATACCATAAAAATGAACAGTTATTTTTTGCCAAGACAACTTGCACCGTCTGACATGTGGTATGACAACCAAAGGGAATACGAGGGATGAGAAATAGCACTGCAGAAATGTCACATCTTTTCTGTAATAAATAAAACTGAGACTGGCCAACAGATTTTAAAATTACCATAAGGAACCACAAGGCAGAGAGTCTATTCCCATAAGCTTTGCTTATTTGTGAAACAAGGCTGAAAATAAAACCACACATTTCAGTTACTTATAGCACAATGGGATGGTTTGAATTGGAAAAATCATGTTGAGCTAGAAGATGATTTAATAATTTGATATTTACAGGTGTATTTTTCTTCAGATTTTTTAAAGACCTGAGTAATTTCATACTGGTGTGGTAGCCCTGCATGTTTACTAAGAACTAAAAGGAGCCTTTTGTTCCAACTGTATGGCAAAAGTTTCCTAATTTTCACTGCAGAACATTTTTGTGAAGCACAGGGTGGTTGTGAAAAAAAAAAAGAGAGATGAACTCTACTTTGTCAAGATTATTTGGACAATTAGTATTCACTGATAAGCTTTGTGATACTAACTAATCTCCCAAAGCTACAGGAAAATAGTGCCCTTTTTCTCCATGTAAGTAGAAGCAAGCATAATAGAGAGATAAAGTTACATATCCGCACGTCTAAGAAAGATACCAAAGAGCATATCCTGATGGAAAGAAATCCTGCAAATGTGACTCTGAAGCCTTACTCAGAGTCCAGTCAAAATACAAGGAAACAAGTGAAATCAAAATAAGCACTCCATATTCTACAGTGGAGCTCTTAACTTGACATGCCTGGGAAGCCGAGGAAATGAAGTTCATTTGTTGAGTGTTAACTCTTAATGAGGAGCTAATTTTTCAATTTCTGCACCATTAAGTCATTTTTCAATTGAAGCAGAACCAGATAAGTGAGGAAAGCAACTCTCAAAACCTAGATAACTGGGCTGTTATCTCCATCACCCGAGTAATCAGGATATATCCCCCCCACAGATTAACTAGAAGTCTAAAATAGCTTCTTTGTACATAGTAAAATTATAAAGTTTGAAGCACATTGAAAAAAATATCAGCAAGAAAAACCACGAAGACAGCAAAAAATCTTCTTTCAACCTCCTAGGAGGATAAATCTCAAATTAAATGCATCTAGGAGTGTTGCCAGCACACATCTGAGACAAATCTAGTGCACTTTATTTAGACATGGTCTTGAAATAAAGACCACAATGGGTCCCCAATACATATACACAAACCTAACACCACACAAATAGGTGAAAAAACAGATGACAAACTAAAATATCAAGCAAAGACACGGTGTAGCCCAACAGCAGGGGATCAGGGGGATTTGCAGGGTGGCAATTTGCTCTCCAGAATTGAAGGCATTGTTGTAAGAAAAATATTTCAAGGAGAAAAATTAAAGTAAATCTCTGCCCTAGACAGGCAACACTACTCCTTTAATAAAGATCATGACAACTTAAAATGCTGTACTGGATTAGATGGAAAAACCCAAATGAGCTGAAAATGAAAGAAAGTGGAAAATGGATACACACAGGAAGATTTACTGTACTTGAATGAGCTGAACCTGAAGTGTGCTTCCTGCACTCAGCTGCTGAATAAAAGTGACCAGTACAAACTGGTGCTTGAAAGGACTGTGAATTGGGGACTGTTTTTCTCTTATCACAACAGTTCCTGCAAAGCATCTGTCCTCATCCTCCATTGAGAAACTCTGATGCAGTTCTTTAGATGCCATTCAATTTGCCCTCCATTTCTAATCTTTTTCTCAGAGAATGAGATACTACAGCTCCTGGAGTCACTCCTGGTTGCAACCAGAACTGGAGAGACAAGCAGCTGGCTTGAATATAGGCAGAATCAAACAATGCAAATGACAAGAGGGGAGCACCTGCCATAGTTCCCCCTGGTTTATTATCCACCACAGAAACCAAAACACACAGAGCTCTTCCTTTTTGTAGAATCCCTTTATTTCTATGTTTCCATAAGGCTTTGCTAAACAACCAGTGTTGGGATGGTACTCAAAAAGTCAAATTTGCTACCTCTGTGATTGTTTTTGTAACTTCTGTCTAGATATTCTGGGCTGGTCTCTCTTCCTTCAATCCCAGCACTCACAAGCAGAGTATCTCACCTCAGAAGGATGGAGGGATCACTTCACTCATAAGCTGGTTGTCTGCTTAGACTTCCTGCTCTCTGTCATCTTTCAAAACCACGAGATTGCTGACTCTTGTTCTCTCTGTAGCTTTCTGTAACTCTAGCCACTTCCTGAGAAGCTGTTACTCATACCTGTCTCATGTTTGGTCTCTTCTCCCACATAAGAAGCAATAATCCAAGAGGAAATGGCCTCAAGTTTTGCCAGGGGAGGATATTAGGAAATTAGGATATTAGGAAAAACTCCTTCACTGAAAGGGTTGTCCAACACTGGGACAGGCTGCCTAAGGAGATGGTGGAGTCACCATCCCTGAAGGGAATTAGAAGACATGTAAAGTGCTGCTTAAGTTTAGTGTTAGGCTAATAGTTGAACTCTGATCTTAAAGGTCTTGTCCAATCAAAGCTATTCCATAATTCTATGATTCCGTTTGCTACTGCTGTTGGTACTGCAAACCAGAAGTCATATGAACTGACCCAAAGAACAGAGCAAAAGAACCATGAATCCCAAACCTTTTTCAGCTAGCTTTTCTTTTTGAACAAAAATTCCAAAGCAAAAACAATCCACACAAATGTTGCCAGCTTCAGAAAGAAAGTGAAAGGACACAGTGTCCCTCCACTTGACCTTCCCAGGTCCCCTGACCTTTGGTATCCCAGATATTGCACTTGTATAGGAAGCAGGAAGCCTTCTATCTGTCTTCCTGCAGGATATACCTCTATTATCATTCTTGAGACACAAGACTGAGTTTTATGGGGCCCCATGGGCTACAAAACACTCTCTGGTTCGTGGACACACACCTGCAGGGCCAGAGTATTGCTAGAAACCCATTTAAGAACACTGGCTTTGGAATCAGCCTCCATGAGTTGCCAGAAATACGTTATGCTGATAATAAACAATCAAAAAGAATTAAAAAATTACATCAAATACTTCATTCTATACTTCTGAAAACATGGAGAAGAAAAAGCAGTGCCTGAAATGATGGACAATATTAAAAAATTTAATAGAGATCAAGATGTTGGTCAAGAAATGAGGTTGGAAGTCATTGATGGGGTGAAAATAGATGACCTATTGAGAAATGTTTTCTTTAAAAAACTATAAAGACTACTTTCTGGAGTTTTCTTAGCTTTTTTTTTCTGAACAACAAAACCACCCAGGGCAAGGGGCATGTAATCACTAAATGGAGTTGGTTTAGGCACAACAGTGCCATCATATGACCAAAGTTCATGCATTTCAAAATTCTATTTGACAATCAATGTGAGACAGACAGTAACAGACAGTAAAATGCCTTTTTTTTAAGCACACAGACTGTAGCAGAAAGAGCTTTTGTGAAATTATACGCTTCCTGTTTGACAATGGAAATGGTTCTGCTGGGTCAGTATTATAAAACAATTTCTATTTATTTCAAGTAGCTCATAAGAGGCTCAGAATTTGAGTTGTGTGGTGAGCAGTCACTAGAGAGAAATCCCCTGTGCAAGCATCCTGGAAATAATAGAAACCAACCAAACAAAAAACAAAACCCCACCTCTGTGTGTATTTTGTATCTTTGTCTCTCCAACTGTTCTTCAAGTTTTTAGATGGGAAATTCTCTGGGTCCTAACATTCCTATAGCCAACAACCCCACACTGAGTTCTGTTGCTGGTTTTCCTAAAAAGAATTGCTAACAGCCACATCTGTGAACCAACCCCAATCCCATTGAGACTTCTCAATCCTACCAACTCAGGAAAAACTTCACAGCAATCTCAGATCTGTAAAGGAGAAGAAGTTTCTCCTTCACTGAGTTTGAGCCTGAATAATCAGACCAGCAGCCAACCCCTAAACTTTCATTCAGTTTGGTTTAGATTGTCCCCGGCCTTTTCTCCTTCACATCTGCTATAAGGTTTTTAGAACGTGAATGTTTGCTGTTTCCTAAAAGCTGCCAAGGGAAATTGAAGATTTTCACAGTAGGATATTGGGCAGCTGGAGTTTTTTGGCACCTGAGAAAGAAAGGAAAGCAGCTTGCAACTGAGAGATAAGCATGCTGGTTGGATTCTTCTGCTCAAGGCTCTGTAAACAAGACTGACATTTCTCTTTCTATTCTAAAGTTTCAGAACACCACCACAATACAGAAATGGAGAAGGCTGAGGTACTCAATGACTTCTTTGCCTCAGTCTTCACCAACAAGGGCTCTCGCCACGCTACCCAGGTTGCAGAAAGTAAAAGCAGGGACTAGGAGGAGGAAGATCTGCCCACTCTAAGTGAAGTTCGAGACTATCAAAAGAACCTGAAGGTGCACAAGTCCATGAGATCTAGCTGTGAGTCCCGAGGGAACTGGGGGATGAAGCTGTATGTCACTTTCCATCGTATTTCAGAAGCCATGGCAGTCTGGTGAAGTTCCCATTGACTAGAAAAGGGGAAACATAGCCCCTGTTTTCAAAAAGGAGCAGACAGGGCAGGTGACCCCAAACTGACCAACGGGGGATTCCAGCCCAGACAGCATATCTGGTATGAAGCTGGGATTTGGAGGGTCTATAGCTNGGGTTGTTTAGCCTGGAGAAGAGAAGGCTCTGGGTAGACATTATTGCATTTTGATTAGAAATCGGGAAGAAGTTCTTCACTCTGAAGTAGCTGAGACACTAGAAAGGTTTCCCCAGGAACCTGTGGATGCTCCACTGCCTGGATGTGTCCAAGATTAGACTGGATGGGGCTTTGAGCAACCTAGACTAGGGGAAGATATCTCTGCCCATGGCCAAGGGATTGGAACCAGATGATCCATAAGCTCCCTTCCAACCCAAATCTCTCTATGGTTCTATATTTTCAAAAGAGTATTTACAGTCCAAAGTCATTCTTCTTGAGCAGTTACTCTGGAACAGAGACATTTACAACACAGTCCTTTATACAAACTATGGAACACATAAGGCTTTGTTTGTTTCAAGCCCAACATATCCAGACCCACCAAGGTCTGTTGAAGACTCAGATCTGAATGTTTCATTTCAGTTCCTGACAGTAAGTAATACTTAAACTGAAAACAAAAACCAAACAACTATAAAAAAATCTAGTGTGATATTAAGAATAGAAACTTGGTAAGTAAACCAAATTTCCCCAGAAATGGAATCTCACAAAGAAATACAAGCTTATATTGCATTCTTCAGAGTACACAGACATGTTCCAGAATTTGCCCAGTAGTGTGTTATAACTTTTACTTAAAACTTAATACTCTTTTTTTTTCCCCAGCTATTTATCCAGGAAGAGAGATGTATTTTCCACAGGAATGTGAAAATAAATGAATGTCTTCAACTGGACTTCAGTTCCATTTAATTTGATGGACTTCCTCTGACACACATTAGATAAAAAAGTAACAAATGGCATAACTCAGTTGTGCATAAATTCTGATAAATGAATAAATTTAATGACTACTCCATGAAATTTATTCAGCTGAGGATGAATTATGTGAAAGTCCAACAACAGATTTGATACATCCTTCACTAGCAGGACATTATTTATAGAGCAGTGTCATTAACAAAACTTGTAACTAGTACAGTCATGAAGGAATCCCAAAATTGAAAGACTAATTTCACCTTCATAAGAAAGTTAAAGCACAGGTCACTGCAAGTTTTCTCAACTGAAAAGATCATTCAAAAATACTGCTCTCACCATAATTTCCTGGAGTAAGGTATCCCACCCACCAGCATCTAATTTGTCACCATCAGAACCCTGTCTAACAGAGCAGAGCATCAGACAGAAGAAAGATTTTGTATGAGAATTCTACAAAATATCTACTGGCTTGTTGGCTTTACTAGGAAGTAGCTGCTCAAAGGAGTAAAAATTATAATAATTCTAAAAAATTATAGCAAAAGAAGGGTGGTGATGGTGAGGAAGTAGTACTACTACTACTGTGAACACTATTTCTTTCAATGATTTCCTGCAAAATACATGTTCTTCCTGGTGCCAAGGGGACAGGATTTTTACATATGGCATTGTACATATATTTGCTTGGTTTTGTGCTTGATAGACAGGTGGCAGAAGAGACAGCAAAGAGATTGACAGTGCTTTTGAAGAGGAGACACTACTTTGGTGGTGCTGATTGTCAGTAGCTGGATTTGGCTACTCAAGTCACTTGCTACTTTGACTTGCCCCTCTGTCTGAAAATGACTAGTTATTCCTATGGAGTAATGGATTGCAATATTTTAGAATTATAGGAGGAAGAATACTTTAAATTACTACATTTCAAAAGCATTCTTCTCCCTCCCCACCACGTACTTAACCATCTCAGTTCCACAGGGTTACTCTAGTAAAGAAAACTTGAATTACATGGAAGGTAAAGATAAGTGAATATATTACTATGATATTTTGATTCCATTTGCTATTCATATCAGTTTTTAGGACCAGTCTGTATGGCAACAGTTTAACAGACAAGGGCACCCATTATCTTGAAGCCACAGCTCCAGCAACATCACTCATAATGACAGTATGAAGGCTCCAATATGATTTCAGACAGTGGGATCAGCTAGATTTATATGTTGTGTTAATATTTATTATTCTTATCAGTGTAAATATAAGCTTTTATCAGTGTAAATATAAGCTTTTACTTCAGCAAACAGAAAAACATTAAGGGCTAAAGGATTGTGGCAAACTGAACTTGTGTTGTAGGGAAAGAAGTTTAAGAAATATCCAATTAGTAAAGGCCAGAAACTTTGCATGAGAGATCTAAGCAGTCCAAGCAGATTACAGAAGGAGACAAAGGACTGCCTTTCATCTCCTTTCAGAAGCCTGTGTGTCACTTAAGTCACGTCATACATTTGTTAGGCAGTCCCATTTGGGTAAGGAACAGCTTTCAGTAAAGTTCGACAGGATATAAACTGTGATTTGCAAGCTCTATATAAAGGGCAGGGTGGGGGAGTGTAGCTATTTCCAGTACCTTTTTCCTCAGATAACCCAAATGCCTCCATCATCCCCCAGTCACCCTTCCCTTCGTTTGGTGCCAACACGTGCTCACTGAGAGCTGCACCAACTGATGTTCTGAATCCTCACGTACATACTACAGATCTTTGCAGGATCAGTTTACCTTTAGCTTTATTTTGATAGAGGAAAGCCCCAGGAAGATGATCCCCTTTCAAATACTCCTATTTTTTTTTTTCCACTGCTTTTCTTTTAAGTGCATTGGAGTTTTATGTATTTTTCCTGAAGATTAAAATTAAATCCCTGGACATGCAAATTCACCCTCAGTTATGTAAGTTGTGGGTTTTTTTACAGTGATTATGTCAGGTAACTTCTACAGAAGTGAAATTTTATCTACAGCCTTTGCTGACATGCAAAAGTTTTTCTACTACACCCTGTGGGAACAGCTGTCTGCTGCCTGAGCTGAGGGAATAACTCCACTTTTGGATGGTGCCCTTTGGAATGACTCTGTACTGAACATTCTGGTGTCTTGAGCTGTTAAGCTCATCCAGAGTAACAACTTAAAAATGTATAACTTTTTTTTTTTTCATCTGCTTATGAAGAAGCTGGGCTACCTTTCCCAGGTTTTTACAGATTTATAGTTTTGGGAGGGTTTTTGGGGGGTTGTTTGTGTAGCAGTTGCTACAAGTGGATACACAACCCCCCTTTTCTCCTAGCTTTTACTGTTAAGTTGATGTGGTTATGGTATAGAATATCCCAGTTTGGGTCAGCTGTCCTCACTGTGTCCCATCCCAAGATCTCGTCCACCCCATCCCACTGTGGTGGGAACATTGGAAAAGCATCCTTGGTGTTGTGTGAGCCTTGCTCACCATTAGCCACAGCACAGGGGGGTTACCAGCACCTTTCCAGCTCTCAGCACAAAGCACAGCACTAGGAGGGCTGCTGTGGGGAAAATTAACTCCAGCTCAGTCAGACCCAATACAATATCACTTGCATTTCATTAAAATAAACAAATAAATACACAGGAAAAATAAACTATCAGTGGTGATGTATTGAAGAGCCATTCTTTGTGCTCAGAGGTACAAGGCAGGATTTTTACAGGGAGTGAAGCATCTGATGGTGGCTGGGAAAAGGCTTCAGGTGAAAAATTAACATCAATAACTCTGAGCAAGACAAAAAAAATAGAGGAGGTGGTAGCCACTGAAAAGATTACTTGTTTTTCCTTACAATAAGTGGAACTTTGAGTTTATTAGGCCACTGGCAAGGTTAAAGATTTTATAGGGCTTTTTCTAGGCATGTTACAGACTCCAGTGTTATATATATATATAAAAAACCCCCAACTTTCATTTCAGCATCACCAGCAATAACTCCTATAAATTCCTAATAACATTATTTATGTTCAACCATAAATAAACATTTCATATATTTTAGAAGCAAAGGTTAAAGAGCCCACTTGGTACTTTTTTGTCACAATTGGAAAAGTGAATTTAGAAGACTAGGATTTCACTTCAGAAGATGATTGAAATAACACTTTTGAAAACAGCTCCATAAAAGGTTTTGAATAGTCAGACTTCCCAAAGCCTTCAGAAAAATTAATTCCCTTATTAGTTCTGCAAATGTCTGCACCTATTACCAAAATGACTGTTGTTAAAATAGGACGTTAAGAAAAGCAATGTAATTTAGTTGAGCCATGGAAATAAAATTAATGAGGCTCATAATAGTGATCAAATAACACTGATAAAATGATCCCATTTGAAAATGCAAAGAGGAGATTATCTTTGCACCAACACATATGACATTATGGTAATCTAGAAGACCTTCATTTAGATATCAGCACAATATTTATCCAGAATAAAATGATTCCTTTAAATCATTATTGTTTATTCTTATGGAGTTTTACATTAGATTGAATGTATTGCAAAGATATTACACAGAACAAAATGATGCCAAATCACCTTAGCAAACTGGTATATATTTGTAGTTTCTATAAATATAAAAAATATCCTAGAATTAGGAGGAAAACAAGCCAAGGCTTGGCACTTGCCAAGAGGGCAAGTGATGTCCTGGGCAGCAGGCAGAGGGAGGGGGTCCTGCACTTTTACTCAGCACTGGTGAGGCCACACCTGAATTGCCATGTTCAGTTCTGGGGTCCTCAGTATGAGAGACACATACTGAAGAGAGTCCCACAAAGGGACATGAATATGACTCAAGGGTCTGGAGCATCTGTTCTGTGAGAAAAGGCTGAGAGAGCTGAGACTGTTGAGACAGAAGAGGAGAAGGCTCAGGGCAGAGCTCATCAAAGTGTACAAATACCTGAAGGGAGGGTGTTTCTGTTACTGTAGAAGTACCCAAGACACTTTTTTTTCCCCTTGCTAAATAATAATGCAGAATATGTTTGACTATTTGAATATTCAAATGATAAAATCACTTACTAGCATTAGCTAATTTACAAAGAACTGTAGCCTCTGTTGCTGTTTTGAGATGATTCCAAAGTTTGGGATTTCTTGTGGCTTTTGTATGGACCTAATTATCTGTTGTGCAATTAATAGATTTGCAGCTGAGGAGCTTGAAACAATGACAAGAAAGGCCCTTTTCACAGAGATCAAGGAGAAGTGTTTTGACATTGCATTTCCATCAGAATTTTAACTTGGGAGGTCAGAAACCAAGACAGTCTAGAACCGTGGGAGTTGAGAGAAGCCTTAATGTAGGGGACATCCACAAAGATGAAAATAATTAGCTATTTCAAAGCAGTGTAGTTTGGGAGAGAGAATGGTTTTGTGTAATTCCCTTTCTACTAGCTTCACTTGAAGCACTTTTTAAAACCTTCACACATATTCATTTACCCAAGGAAGCCAAAAGTAAAAAAAAACAAACCATAAATATCAGCAGAAAGTAATAATATAAGATCAAAGAAAAAATACACAGTGAAATCCTGAATTTATTAATCTTTCTGTTCAGGAGTCAAAAACCCTCACATATTCCATAGAATTTGCAGATGAGGAATTTTTTTTAATAATACATAGAACTTTACGAAAAAATTACTGTCTTTAATTGCTGGGAGTAAAAGTTGAGGTTCTTTGTTTCATTTGGGTTTTCTTTTCCTATTTTCTCTCACAGGGTCTGAAACTTTCTGGCAGATGGAAAAAGCAAGAGAATTTATAACTGCAGGGTATATTGAAAGCTCCAACTGAACATTTTGACAGCCAATTTATGAATTCCTCTCCCCTACAAAATGAGTTACACAAATTTACCCAGCAATAATTTAAACCATTAAAAAAAAAGTGTGTCCTTTTAGTAATAGACAAATAGCTTTTCACAGCTGCCATCATTCTACAGTAATTCTTTTTATTATCTTCATTATCAGGAAAACTATTTCTATACCCTTTCTTTGGCTACAAAGAAATAAATACCAGGAAGAAAAATTATTTCTTCCCCTGATGTAGATTCTGATTTCCTTCACTGTGTTAGATTTGGAAATTACAGAGGGATGATGAACATTGCTCCAGTTTTATCATCACCTATTGGCAATAGAGGGGTAAAATTTTAAGTGTCTTAAAAAGAGAACACTGAAGGAGAAAGACTTGACTAGTTTTTTCTCCCCAGTGAAATTACTGACATCATGCAGCTGCTTGCACTTGGGGTGTCAGGCAAGCACCAGATCAGTGTTTCTTACTTGCATCAGCCCACGGTAGATACATGTCAGGGATGAGATTCACTAGCTGCCTAAAAAGAACTAAAATCAGAGCTTCTTCTGTAGCTGTTATTCACCTGATAAAGCAAAGAGGTGTTTTGAGAAGCTCTATGGTCAAAAAAAAACCCAGAATTTAGTTTTTGACCAGATTATTTTTCTGAACTTGGCTACCATCATCACATCACAAGAACACTGGCCCAGATGCAAAGGGAGGAACTGGAAGATGCAGTGTAAGTGCATGAGGTGTGTTTAAGATTAGGTAAAGGTGCCTTACAGCTATACCCTAAATCCAGAGCTTCACCTACACTTTAAGCAAGCACCCCTGTTGTGCAAAGCAAGTTTCACTTTAGTCCTGGCCACTAAACCCTTCTCTGCACTACCCTTTTACTCCCAGTAACGTACAAGTTCGTGTCACTGTTTGGCGACTGTGATTTGGGGTATGAAGAGCACAGGGCAGTGCTTCAGCTCCATGTCATCTCCACACAGCTGTTCATGCTGACAGGAGGAGATGGAAGTGGGCTGGAGGGTGAGGCTGCTTCTCCCAGAAGATGACAGCATGTTTGCAGAAACTGAGCTGTCACTGACCAGGGTGGTCTCTTCCCCAGCCTCAGCTGCTGTTTCACTCCCTTGCCATCAGCTGTAACTAATCCACAGCTGCAGGATGAGTCACTTTAGCAACTCAATCTAATGGAAAACTAATTTTTGTTTGGTTTGGGTTTATTCTTTTAGTAGTGGGCTAAAATCCTGTGACTGGATCTGACTCAAGGGAAATACTGGACAAATGCAGCCAAAAGCAGGAGTAGAAGAAACTCCCTCCCTTCTTCCAACACAGCTCACATTTATACCACAGTAGGGATAATGGAGTAAGATAAGTAAGATACTAAGAGACTACTCCATGCCATTCACTTCATGGGTTTCAGGCTAACTGGACTCAGTGGTAGTTTGCTACTGAACTTGTAAAACTATGGAGTTGTGGTCTTACTGCACACTGACATCATCTCCAAGAATTTCTCTTTTCCCTTCTTTAGAATATAGCAGTCTGGTTCCATCAAGGACTTACATTAGAGGCTTCTCAGCAGCAAGCCTGGTTTAAATCATTATCACCTCTCACCCACAGTCAGCTGTTGGTTCCCACACTTCTCTCCTGCCAGTTACATTGACACAACTGTTTAACCCTTCCCTGGGCCAGCTCTGTGAAATTATCTAGGTCACAGAAAAGAAAACTGTTTAAAAAAACCACAGCCAGCTAAATAAATACTTGTTGCTTTCTACACAGATCCTTTCACGTACTCACTGGAACAGGCAATGCAATACAGAGTTAAGTCAGCAGATTTGTGGGAATAGAAACCTGCAGCAGTTACAGGAACAGTAGGAAGAAGCGGGCAAAGGGCAGCTTTGACCTCATTTGGAAGAGGAAAATCATTCATGTACCTTACATTACCAAAACTGCACAAATACAAACCACCCTTTTCCCCCCACTTCTGAAACGAATGAGAGCTTGCAACACTTTTTCCACTGGCAAAGGTAAGAAGTCCATTTCCTGAGGCTAAAGAATCCTGTATGCTTAAACCCCCAGGACTCAGCCAGCAGTGCTGAAGCTTTAAGAAAGCAAACACCACTATTCATTTTGTACATTGCTGCTCTTGGTAGCTGCTGAGTCAAATCTACATCCGACAGCCAACAATACAAATTCCCCTTCCATTCACAATGCACACACAATCACTACCACACCTTCCCCCACGACCCCCCCAGTGCTGGCTTGACCTTTCTGCAGGGCAGATTAAATAACATCTTGAAATTAAACAGCACAACACTACTAGGAGCATGAAAGCAAAAATAATTTGGTTATTTAAAGAAGAAATGTTTTGAAAGTAAGAGTATCTACTTGAAGGGATAGAATTGTCAGGTAGATCAAGCAGGAGGCTGATCCTGTGTATACCACATAGAGCAAATGTCTAGATGACCAGAAAAAATTGGGTCAGCTGCAATGGGGAAACTAAACAGCCAAAGGAATAGGCTCACTAAATTTCTAGCACAAGAATAATATACTCAAAATGCTTAATGTAATTTGAGGCAGTAAAGTTACTCCTACAGGAGATGATATACTAATGGTATTGCTTAATGATAGAGAAATTCATAATATTGTTTTTGCACAAAAATCACTCCTAAACTTCCAATTTTTGTAGTAACTTGTGTTTTTTCTAAAGCTAGGAATCACTCAGGATAATAAAATACATACTTGCAGTGCAATCCAAGTTATCAGCTTTTCCTTTCCTTTTTTTTTCTAAATCCTGTGACAGGAACAGAGTATGTACTGTACTGATAAGTGTGAATCCAGAATTCCTTTCTAAGGAATTTGCAGCCAACAGAGACACAACAGGAGGAAGAGGAAGGACTGTCAAATGGGAAAGCACTGTGACTGATCACTGAAAACTGTGGATCATATTCTATGTATTTTTCTTTTATTTGAGATTTCGCCCTTCAAACATTTAATTTTTTTCCCTCAATTTGGTATCAATGGCAAAATTAATTTTGATCATACACTCAGTTTTTCAAGTATTTTTAAGATGTCCATCTGGCCCATTTCCTAAAGAGATTCATACTTAGGCTTTTGAACATCTTTAATCTTATTAAGGTAAGCATTTATATCCTAAATTTACAACTAAGACAGTTTTTGTGCACTAAAACATGAGCCAGCTTTGTAAGATATGCATCTCAGGCACCTAAAATACAGTTGCATGCACTTTAGGCTGCTCAAGGTCCTGTAATATAATATTTAAAGTGTATAAGTAATTTGAATATATATAAAAGATGAAAATATCAAAAAAAGCTGTATAGTAAAAGTCTGCATTTAGCAACAACTCCAATTTCTTTAACCAGCAATTTGAAGACAAGCAAAGATTCTCTCTTCAGTGAGAAAAGCAGTGGAACAAAACCATCTAACTTTTCTCAAGCTACTTTCACCTTTTTCTATTCCAGAAGCAGCTCACAGGCAAGATTTGTCCCTTAGAAAGGATTTATTAGTGGTTCTTACTAAGAGTTGCCTTATTGCCATTTTCCTCATGTCACTGGAACAAAATGATACATCTGCTTTAAATTGTACATGACTACAATTATTTCCATTGTGGATTTTGGGGGTTGTGTTTTTGTGTGTGTTTTGTTTTCCTAGTGACACTGTGGGGTAAAATGATAGATCTGGCTTTAAGCTGTATTTGGGTAACGTGGCTTTCTTCACAGCAGACCTCACAGATCCTTGGCTAGGCAGGTCTCCATCACTCTAATTTCAAGACATCCCTTCAGGCATCCTGCATCAAAGACACCAATCATTTCTATTACCAGAACAGCCCACCACAGAGGCAGCCTGACAGTAGTCCTTAGTGGAGAACAGGACATCCATTTCAGATGTTTTGTCCTTAGTTTCCTTTTGGTGGCTTTCCCCCATCCCTTCTTCTTCTATGTGCTTCTTAGAGATAGGTCTTGAAGAGCTCTTAAAAATCTTTAACCACATTTTGTGTGCTGGAGAGAAACTAACACAGCTTCTTAAATAAACTTAGCCCAATATAGGTGAGCTTCACAGCCTAAGGATTCATTAGAGCAAACCCAGAAAGTAACAGTGACCAGTTCTGAGTTGTTCTTAAGATTCCTAACAGCACAAGCTTATAGGACAGCGAGAACCTCATGGCACATGCATTTCAGATCCCACTAACTGTAAAACTCAGGTCTGAATCTAAGTTTCCCTAACACTTCTAGCCAAGTGGATGTACACTTGAAATTCAGCCGATGACAGGACACGGAGAGAAGTTGGAAGTCTGCACAGTAAGTGCCAAAGTTCATTAACCTTCAGATTTAGACTCTGCCCACTGCAGTACACAGGTCTGATTCTCCAGCCCCTGGGGTACTGTGCTGAACAAACCTGTTGCAATATGTCCCCAAGGCAGCTTATTGCATCCAGTTTGCACAGTGTAATTGAAGACAGAAGCCTCTAGTTAAAAAAGAGCAAACCTCAGCACCCACCCACCCCCATTTACACAAACTGCCTTTGAACCAAGTCCTCTCTTGGTGGCTGTAATTGTCCTTTCTGAATATTTCAGTGGCTACTCAACAAACCACATCCATGAGAAGTTCTCAGGCATATCAGATCCTCCAGACAAAAGAAGTTTAATTCCTCAGATGTATGATCTTTTCCCATTTGCATACAAATATTGATAATAACTCCCTGCAAATCAAAGCAGGCTCCTTCCATTTCATAATTTGTCACTGCTATTTCACACCTTCTCACACCACCCCATTGGTGAGCAGGCTGCACAAGAACTTAAGAGGGGACACAACCAGGACAACTGACCCTAATTATGACCAAAAGGATATCCCACATCATCATATGACATCATGCTCAGTATTAAGAGCTACAAGGAGGGAGATAGGGGACATTTGTCTTCCCAAATAAAAGCTACATGTGATGAAGCCCTATTTTCATGGAAATGAACATCATCCTGATGGTGGGAAGTAGCAAACGTATTCCTTAGCTTGCTTTGCTTATGCACACACCATTTTTTTTTCCCCTATTAAGCCATCGTTTTCACAAGCTATGAGTTTTCACCCTTTCACCCTTCTCATTCACACCCTCATGGTGCTGAGGGGGCTGTGAGTGAGCTACTGGATAAAGTGTGACCCCTGACAGGGGTTATCCCACAAGTGCAGTTTCTGTCATTGTTAGAATCTATTAGATGATAGAATGACATGTCAGTTTGATGCTTTTCTATTACCCTCAGCACATTTTATCATTCTCCTTCATCCCAATTACATAATGCCTAAATACCTCATTATTTAGAGCAACCTTTCACTTCCTCTTTTAAGGCACTGTATAACCTTCAAAATACAAAAAAATACATATTTTTCTATAAAAAGGTTAAAAAATGAGCATTACCTTATGAGCTACTACAACACCATTTCTAGTTTTACAGTATTAACAATACATGCTCCATTAAATCTTAATTTAAAAACCAGTGAAATTAAAACCATGGGAAGAAGCAAATTAAAGCAACACTCAGAAGGAAGTTTTGAAAAATGTAGACTCCTGATTAATAGAAAAGAAATTTAAAATTTAAATTTAAAATTTAAAGAAGGCTACCCAAAAATATCAAAAAGAGAGGCTCCTTTTTGTAATAGCTTAAAATAGATCAAAAGGATAATATCCTGGCTAGCAGAATGCTAGACAAGCAAGGCACTATGACCCCAAAATAAGGGATTCTCATTCAAGCTCCAAAATGAACATGCTGCAGATTTATCTATTATTTTCTCTTTCACTATTTCCTATAGGCTGCCTAAGACATGATGCCATTCTAAAGAAGATTTAAGGTTTCTCTGGTCAATCCAACCTCCGTGGATTATATATTTTTAAGGTTTCAGTCCTTTCTGCTCTTTTCTACTGGCTTGGTGTAACTGTCGCTGCCACATCCTGTGTTAACCTGAAGAGGAATATAAAAAGAGGCTCTGACTAGCCAGAAGTAAAGAGGTATAATTAGTTAAGTATATGCTCAGCCTGGATTTTCTATTATTCCCCTCTCCCATGGTTTTATTTTGGCCATGCCATTACATTGCTTGCAGGTTTCACAGACCACAGACCAAACTAACTCCTCCCTTAGAAGTAGCTGGTCTATTTTCTCTCACTTGGGAAATAAATCTGTTCTCACAATATTTATTTCCTATATTACTGCCCTTCATCTTCTTTAAAAGAGAAAAAAGAAGATTAAGCTCAGTGGTGCCAATACAATTTGTGTTTCACTTGATATACACCAGAGGAAGCTATTTGCACAAACATGAAAAATGAAATAACTACACAGGAGAAAAAAAAATGATTGCAGCAGGCTTAATAGAAGTTATAGAAGTCCCAAGAAGAGGCATCATTATTTTTAAATATCAGATAAATTAGATCTTGAGTCAAAGTCATTGAGGATAGTGAAATTATCATCTATTGATGCTATAATCATATCAGGATTTAATTTAGTCTTCAATATAATGTCCCCATCAGAGCTTTGTAATTCTTAATAAGAAAATATCTGCCAAGAGTACTGATATAATTATAGTGGGATAGCTCTCAGGTCAACAACTTATTTTGACTTTATAGTACCCTATTTTTATTAAGCCCCCCAATTTTCAAATTGCTCCAAAGTTACCAAATAATGCGAAAAATGCTGATTAATACATAGCAAAAAAAAAAGCAGTGTTCTCTCTCAGTAGAAACTAGGAGCTTTACCAGTGCTAGGGCAGAGTTAGAATTATTTTGCAACGTGTTTTTTTTATACAGAATTGTTCCTGAAAATGCCACTTACACTATCTAATACAATTGGATTCAAATGAGATTCCCTTACAATAGATCCCTTACAATCCTATCCTAGATATCACAAATGGTTTGTATTTCTTCCTCTGTCTGTAATCAGGTTTGGGGAGCACGACTTGCAATTCCTCTTCCAAACACCTCAGGTTAAGCACAACAGTCAAACACAGTGCACCTTGGAATCTGCAAATGGTTGAACCTAGGGTGACACAGAGAGCTAAGAGACATTCCTGAGGATATGGTTATCACATCTGCCAAAGCAGCACACAGGTGACTCCTGAGCTTTGCACCTATTTTCCTCTCACAGCAGTTTGATCCATGGGGAATGGACAAATAACTATACATCTGAGAAAACTGTATGACATATGGCTACTAGTAGCAAGAAAAAAATAAATCAGAACAGAAAGAGCAAAAAGCAGGGAGCCAGAGCATCAAGAGTAAGCCTGTACCCATTACATACATACATATGTAACCATTACATGCCCTTCAGAAAATAAACACACAAACCAAACTGCCTGGCAATGACTCAATCTCTGCATTGCAATTGTTCCACGTCCTTTTTACTAGAAAGAGAAAAATTTGGTTAAGTTGAAGATGAGCAGGGTGGAAGAGTGGGTAAATGGGGATAAATAAGATAAATCAAGCATCAGCTTTTGGAAGCTGTCACTAATAGGCAAACAAAAAAGGTTGCTAGCAGCAGGAGGAGTCTGGGGGTCAGAAATGTTTGTTTCTTACTCTTTAGGGGCTCTTTCTGCAAAATTTAATTACATAATTAAAGTCACGAGTGTTTTCTGCACACCTCAGATCCACAACCTGCTGAGTACAGCAGCTCTGGCTTGGTTTGCAGCCTTATGCTCTACAGACTCTGGGGTAGAAACTGCCTCAAGCTAAACCACTTATATATGACTGAGGCCCCTAATGGACAGTGAATAAAGAGCCTCCTTTTATAGATACACCCCAGCATAAATGGTGTGTACTGGGAAATACAGACACTCCCTGATGCACCCACATATGGCTGTGGAAATGGGCAGCAAATGTATTAGGTTTGTATAACAACATCCCATTAACACCTCTGCCAAGACAAGATTCTCTTGGGAGAAGGGCAGCCTGTGACACGTGTATGAGAGGAGGATAATTCTCCAGTTGCTCTCGGGAAGAATAGGCATCTAATTTACAGACCTCTGTTTAATTTTATGTTGTTCTAGCACCAGGAGTTTGCCTCCATGACAGCAGCAAGTGTGATGCTGTGTATATAAGGAATATTTACATTTAGAAGGGCTTACTTCCATTCAGCTTCAACTCATATCCAAGCCCACTTCAAGCAACCCAAAATAACCATCTAAACAGTCTTCTCCTCTGTAATAACCATGCTTTTAAAACAAGTCTCAAGACAAAGGTTCTAGCAGCACAGACTTTATACTATGAAAAGGATGCATTTTTCTGAAAGTTTAATTTAACTTTCCAATATTTGGGAAGTGCCATTAGAAGCCAAGAGATAATTTGGCTGCCTCTACTTCATTTTGATTAAACAGATAGCAATTTAGATTTTCATTTAAAGGAAGCAATTTCTACAACTCGACACAGGCACACAATTCCAAAACATATTTTTCCAGCTAACAAAGAAAACAGTTTCAAAACCTTTCATTGAATAAAACTTGATTCTGTTGACATACCCCATAAGTTACAGTGATGAAGATGAATCAGTGTCCTACTCTGGGGAATGCTGCTTTATAAAGAAGCCCTGCTCATGACATCATGTACCTTTGTGACTGCTTTATGAGAAAAGGGGTCAATTGGTTTTTTTTTAAAAAAGCCAGCAAAATACAAGAAGCAACTTAAGGAAAAGTCATAAAGCCAGTTTTTAAAAATCCATTCTTTTGGGGCTTTTAGGTAGATTAAATTTGCTATATCTTTCTTATCAAATTCTGGAGGGTTTAACTGAATGAGTGACCTTTGGAGATTTATTTATTTATAATGAATTAATTTTATTTATTTATAAAGGGAGAAAATCCAACTATCTTTTTTTTTTAAGATGGAAATATTATTTAATCCATGTAACGTGGAATCCCCTCTTTAGCTCTTGCAAAGTACATGACCTGTTGTCTCTATTCTTACTTCCATATCCAACAAGCTATTGTCCCTTCTCCAGTCTAAGAAACTTTTATTAAAGGATTGTCTTTATGCTAGCTTTACTCCCTGGAGTGTAAAACTTTTTGGTTTAAGTAGACTGGAGGGTTTTGCAATATTTTTCCCCTCCCCTTCCTCTAACTGGATTGTTCATCATGCAATAAAGAAGTCATTAGTATGGATCCTCCTTTATGCCTTACACTCTGTAGTTAATATGTGTATAAACTTATTAGCTTGTTCAACTTCAGTTCACTTGTAAGCTAAACTACACAGGACACACAGCAATGATTTAATGGCTCATTCAGAATGTATTTCAAAAAGAGCTTTCAGGGAATCAGCAAGAATGAAAACTTCTGCTTAAAAATATATGTATAAATATTTTTTATGTCTGTGTAAATATTTCTTATGTCTGAATCTTGGACAAAGTCATGGCTGCTGATCTATATTTTCTCTTATAGGAAAATAAGAAACAGTGCCCCGAGTGCTGTAATTTATAAAGCAGCTTCCTGAAAGGAACTAGATTGACTGTCAAGGACTGCTACAAAGTCCTGTCACTGTAAACACTAGACTAGATTATACTTTAAATAATAAATTTCCATCAAAGAATCCATTCTCTCCTATAGCCATCTCCCTCCAAGACATTTCTGTTAGCTCAAAGATATCGATTGCAATGATTACTGCTAAATACATAACACATCCCGACTGCTCTTTAAGTAAAGATGATGTTCTGTGCCACTTTTGGACTCCTTAAGCCTCCTCAGTGGTAACTGTCACAGCTCCACACCATTCTCTACCCTACTTGCAAATGCCTGGAGTCCACCTTCCTTCTCTACTCAATAGACTCAGAACACACTCACCAACTGTGCTGGTGTTGCAGCATCAGTGAGACACCAAAAAAACATTAATCTAGGATTAGCTAAAAAGAACCCAACAGATAAAAGGATGGGATGAAGGAAAGGAAACTCACAAGACTGAGAGCAGCTCTCAAGACACTAGACTGCTGTTACTGGCCCAAGGTCAAATGAACAGAAGCAGGTTTGAGAACATTTTTCCTCTGGCCAAAGAATTTAAAAGCTAACAGCATGTGAAGCAGCAGCTCCAGTGAGACAAGATCAAGCGTGCTTCATCCCCAAATACCGTGTCAGCTACAAGATGGGAGACAAATTATTTCACACCTTCCTCTTCCCAAACCCACAACCTCAAAAAATACTGCATAGAAGAGAACATATCCTCTTTTGTCACCTTTGGTTGTCCCTTGAAAGGAAAGATTTATGGGTGTGTGTTTATTTAAGACAAGTCTTAAGATATATGCCCTTTGAGCCTTTTCTGGAATTAAATGCCTAAGTAGCTACACTACAATAAATGCCTCCTAACTCTCCAGAAGTGTAAAATGATGGCACTTGCATCTCTTTAGGACTTCTGATGCACTATTTGTTTGGCATATTAAAAGTGGCTTTTCGTTCTAACATTTAATTTGGGTGTGTAAATTCCTGCTGGCAGCATCTCTTGGCTCTCTCTAAGCATCTTGGTGCTTTTTTATTCCCTTTCCTCAGACTGCTGTAGGCTGAAACAACATTGCCCACTAGGTTAGATGGGTGATCTAGTGGACTGGTTTTCCATTCATCTTGTCCTGTTCTGTTTTCCTCAGCCCGAGAGGCAAAACTGAACTTTAACAAGTGAACCAACTGCATTATGTATGAAAAAATCCCTGTCATATCAGCCACAGACATTCAAACTATCTTGCTTTCTTCCTGCCTCTCTGATCCTTTGAGATGCTTTTTGTTATATTAGAGAATGCTCCTCTTAAGATTCCAGGCTTGACCTGCATCTGTGAAAGCCACCAGCTTTCTCCTGTGGCATCCAATGACTTATTAAGTGAGATACTGCCCTGGTCACACCTTTATGGCAGTGATTCTACACAAACACATTCTCAGAATCAAAGTCAGACCAGATTAGTACTTTCAAAAGTAGTGGGAGACATGCTTCCATAAAATCAAAAAGAGAACTGCCCAAAATAATCAGTAGTAA
>VWZY01011270.1:13484-55638 GCA_013399075.1 Chloroceryle aenea | reverse complement strand
CATCCAATTCAGCAAGCTATAGACTTCAGAAAAAAATATGCCCACCTTGCACACCCCTACAGTGCCCAAAACAAGATGTACTTGTGCTTCAAGCAACTGCTGCCACTGTCAAGACCAAACACAGCCCTAGAAGGTGCCAATGACATACCAGTGTTTCATTACTGGTAAGCAGTGCTCCCACAGCATCATACTGGGGATGGGCAAGAGGCTGGGAGGGAGCCTGGACATGACAGCTGACCCAAACTGACCAGAGGGATATTCCATGCTCCATACCATATGGCATCACACTCAGCATTGAGAAAGGAGGCAGGGCCAGAGAGTCATTCACATTCCAAAGCAGCTGCTGTGTGCATTGAGCCCCTGCTCCCCAGCAAGCAGCTGGACATTGCCTAATGGGAAGTAGTAATTTTGTTGTTTCTGTTTCTCTTTGCTTCCACACAAAGTCTTTGCTTTCTAAAACTACCCTTATTGCAATGCATAAGCTTTGTCATCTTATTTTCTCCTCCTGTACTGATGAGGGGAGAGTGGCTTGGTGGGCACCTGACAGCCAACCAAGGTTAGCAGGTTAGTAACTGATTGCATAACCGAGCAGGAGCTTGGCTAAGGGCTTACAACAAAGGTGCAATGTATGAGGTGACCAGACTGGCACATGTAGCAGATAGGGACTTCCTCAGCAGCAATGTACTCACTATACAGCTCATGTTCTTGCAAACAATTCCAATAAATACAAGCAGCCACACTTTAATATCTCCCACACACACAAATTCAGCTTCACACTGAGAAGTGGGAATGTGTAACCAAAATTTTTTGAAAGGTTGGACAAATGAAGTTCTCAGCAGTGAACAGATGTTTCTGTTCATGCAGAAAATGAATTTACCACTAGCTACTTATCTTTGTCTCCTCCAGCTGCTCCATTGTATTCAGTGGTAAAGTATGACCTGATAATATCTTATGCTCTTCATTCTTACTACTCCTGAACAGCAACAAAAGAAACTTTATTCCACTCCAAAAGGACTTTTATTGCCTTTTGAGATGCATTTCAGAAATTCTTGGCCAGACACTCTTTCCTTGGTACAACACTGGGATAAATTTCAATAAACTTTTGATGAGCTCCTTGCATAAATTGTTTTTCCAAAAAGATACCACCATGAAAACACAAAATTATGTATCACAGTAAGAAGTTACAAATGCAATGTAACTAAAAAGATCAAGCTTTGTTTCTTCAGAGGAAACAGAACTATTCTCTCAAGAGTAGAGTTCCCATAATAAAATAATTAGTTGTATAAAGTCTCTCAAAAACAGCTTTAACAGGGCACCCAAAGAAACCAGGACAAACACTATTCATCTCATTCAAGCACCTACATAAAGTAGTATTGCTCTTGCCTTTGAGCATGATAATCCATGCAAAAATTCCTGTCTCCTGCTAGAGTACACTCCTACAGAAGACTGTCAGATGTAAGCAGTGCAATTCTATGGTTATGCTGTGCTGGACACTTCAAGTAAGTGTACAATGGAAATAACCTTGAGATACTAGTGAAAAATCTTTAAACCATGATGAGTGTCACAAAGGAATTACTAGAGGTCATGTCAAAGACAAAAAGAGAGGAAAGATTCTGCTCTGTCAATTGATTCTGGAGAAATTCATGAATTCCACAAAAAATGCTTCAATTTTTCCTTATTTAACCAGTCAGCTCAATAAAATATACTGAGATACTGCCTCTGTTTCACAGATAACTCCTTTGTAATTCCTTCTCAGAAGAGGTAGTACTTTATAATAAGCAGACAAGCAGAATCTCTGCATTATTAAGAGACTAAGTAAATCTACTGAACTGCACAATAAATAAAAAAAGCTGTGCTTGTAATAAAATGTGTCATAACATCAAGTCCTGCCAAAGTCAACAAAGACTTATTTATTAGTTTTTAAGAAAATATATAAAAATCAGTCTGCTGTGGTTATATATGCAAGTTAAGACATTCATCCTTCTTTCTTTGCAAGCTAAGTTCATTCTTCAAATTTGTTAGACATAAAAACATCATCTAAAGCACATTTTATTTAAAGAGTCAGGGGAAATGAAAATTTATATCTTCTAATTCATAAAAAAAAAACTTGCTCCACAAATATTTGAAGTTGAAAACCACATTCTGCAATAATTCTTGATCAAACACAACAGCAAATTATACCTTTCTTCTCTTCTGAGGAGCACATTAATAAGGGAAATTTAAAATTCCATAGTCAAGACCAAGTAATTATTCTCCTAAACATCACCTATTTAATGTTTCCCCTGGCAAAATATCAAATAATGCTCCCACCCCTAAAAAGCAGAGGGGAATAGGCAAGCTCTGCATGAAACATGTCCTTAAAGTGAACTGCCTGATGAACAAAACCAGCCTAGACTGCAGATTACATAAATACACTGTGCAATTCTCTTAAAGCTGTCCAATTTTATACTGCCAGACGTATCACATCTTGTACCATGACCAGTAAAGAGCTCTGGCAATGTATGAGGGACTCCTCCAACAGAGTGAAAAGTATATTGGATCAAAATCCAGAGGTCACGAGCAGAAGAGGCACATGTTACTGAGTAAAAAGAATTTTATACTTGCACATTTTGTTGTTTGGGGGTTGTTTTTTTTTGATTTGGTGTGTCCATGGAAGTTTTTTCTTAATTAAACAAAAAAAGCCACACCACATCAAAAAACAAACAATCCCCATGAAAATATGAAAAGAAAAATCAAACTGCTAAGGAGGTATGTTTGCTGCATATCTGTTTCTGGCTTCTTATCCCCACTTTCCCCCAGCAGTGGGACTGCTTTAAGAAAAGGAAGGTACCATTCCAATTTTTTTTTGCATAGAGATTCATCACATGGGTGTTCATATAAACTTTAAAAAAAAAATCCAACAGGAATTCCACTTCTCCAGCTTTTCTGCTGGAGAATAAACCCATATTCTATATTGCACTTTATATCTAAACATTGCTAGCAAACAACCTCATCAGTGTTTCCAAAGTCAAGTTTTCCCATTTCCAGTCTTGCATTTCCTGGGTGATCTGATGCCAGGGCTAGTAGATTTCTTATCCAACACTCCATTTCTTATAACCAATTCACTCCAATTTTGTGGTCAAAATGTTCTGGGAGACCATATCAAAGGCTTTACAGAAGTATAGGTAGATGACATTGGAGTTTTTCCCTTGTCCACTAATGCAGTCACACTGTCATAGAAGGCCACTGCTTATTAGGAGTAAGCCACTATTAAATAGCAGTAAAAGAGAAATTTTAAAGAGAATCCAGTTCCTACTATACTTGTATTGCTTGCAGTTCATTAAAGGCAGAGTACTGTTGAATATAGGGGGGAAAAAAACAAGGATCAGCTGAAAAAGTGATTCTGATCGAAGTTTGCAGGAAGATAAACTGCATAAGACTGGGAAAGACATTAATCATTTTTACTACATATCACATTTGATTTTTAGAATTATCTTTGAAAAATACTAAGGCCAGATTTAGGATAACAGAATATGACCAGAAATTGCTGGAAAGTGGCAGAACCTATGCCTAAGAGCAGTTGCTACAACCTTCTCTACACCTCACTTGCCTACTTTTTTATCCTTCTAGATTTCTTTCTAGTCTCCTTGCTGGGTTTAGGTATAAATGTTTGGATGTACTTTTTCTTTCCTGTTAATTCCCTCTTTCTGCTCTTCTCTTACTGCTGTTCATGAACTGCTTATCAGGGAGCAATATGATTATGATGCTTGCAATATTTTAGTCACTGAAATACACAGCTCACTTCAGCTTTTCACATAATGCTTAATATGCCTTAAATCTTACTTTTAATTAGAAATCTTTATTTTTTTTTTAATTTTTGAATGGCTGCGTATCTACAGAAAAGTAGTAATTTGCATGAGATTTATCTCATCCAAAAATCAGAGAAGCAACTCATTGCACATGCAAACAAGTGAGCTTTAGCATAATAAATGAAACTGCTGCATTAATGAAATGCTGTGCTTGAGATTCTCCACGCTTGGAAATCTTGACAGTCTGAGATTTCTGCTTTCTTTCAAGGACAGACAGTACACAAAATACTTGTGTTAGAGAACCATATCACCTTAAAGGGGTTCATGCAAGGTCAAGGGAGATGATTCTCCCCCTTCTAATCTGCTCTTGTGAGACCTCCCCTGGAGTACTGTGTCCAGCTCTGGAGCACCCAACACAACAAGGATATGTCAGAGAGAATCCAAGGAAGGCCACAGGAGTGATTAGAGGGCTGGAACACCTCTCCTATAAGGACAGGTTGAGCTGGGGTTATTCAACCTGGAGAAGAGGAACCTCCAGGGAAACCTTATTGTGGTCTTTCATTATCGTAAGGGGGTCTACAAGAAAGTTGGGGAGGGACTTTTTACAAGGTCTTGCAGTGAGGTAGATGAGGGGTAACAGCATTAAAGTGGAAGAGGACAGATTTACATTAGAAATTAGGGAGAAGTTCTGCACTCTGAGTGTGATGAGCTAGTGGAACAGGCTGCCCAGAGAAGCTGTGAATGCTCCATCACTGGATGTATTCAAGACCACACTGGATGGGGCTTTGAGCAACTTGGTTTAGTGGGAAGTGTCCCTGCCCATGCAGGGGAGTTAGGACTAAATAATCTTTAAGGTCCTTTTCAATCCAAACCATTCTGCAGTTCCCTGTGATCTAGTATGCAGCTAACTAGACTGGGGCCACACAGTCCCAACACACTCATCTTGGCAAAGCAGCAGATCAAAATGTTCCCATCCTTCTTGATCTCATCTCCATTCCTGCCCATATGTTGCTGTTTGTGCCTCCTTTCCAGAAGGTTATCTTTTAACTTAGCCCAGTGATTCAGTTTTACTGAAAACAGAAAAAAATTGCCAGCACAGCCAAGGAGATCATACAGGGAGGTGAGAACAAGTAGTAGGAGAAGCCACTTCATACATTACTTCATAAACTGCCTTTGCTGCTAAATCTAGCAAACCAAGCTCTACACCAAAGCAGAGCCCACGAGAGAAACAACGTAGTAACCTAGCTCAGTAGACCTAGCTCAGGTCATCAGTCAGCTTATTCATCTTCCTGTGCATAAAGATGCTGCAGATTGCAAGATGGGACTGCAAAAATTAACCAAACTTTCATTTAATTACAGGAAAACACCTTTTCAACACAACAGCTAAATCAGTAAATACAAATAAGAAAATCTCCTGATACAATTTAGTCCCAAATCAAGTTTCTACAGACCACAGCAGGAGTACCAGAGGTATTTAAATCTTTAGCAATTTAGATGAGACTGTTACTCTTCACATAGCTCTTCTCCTCCTACCATTAGAACAGATTTTCATGGAATGCTGAGCCCAAAATGTGTAAGCTTACAGCAAAATGACTTAAGAAAAAAGTGGCTTGTTGTTTTCTAAGCCCAAAAAAACCTGTTTGAGTCCCTTCCACCCAGTGCTATTTGTAGAGAACAGGACAAATCCTGCTAGGATATTCTCAATTACTAAGTGAAAATGCTAATAAGCCAAAACTACTACCAGTTTTTATTTCATATTTTTAGATAAAGAATTTTTTTCCTTGCTACACAGGAAATCTTAATGGGAAGATAGAGCTGTCTACAAATTAATCAGCAATGACAGATGCCACAATCTAATTATAGCACTGAAATGTGCAAAGAACTATAATGAAAACTGATTACCATCCACATAATTTCTACAAATTATAATAAATACTTTAAATGACTGATTATACAAATGTCACATTTTCCTACTCCATCCCTCATTATAAAAACCCTACAGCAATACTGTTGCTATGCTCTCTGTTTTTGTTATATTAGTTTACTCATTCCGTACAATCTATTTGAAATTGATTTTTCTGAATAAGAAAATCTAATTTACATCTTACTTCTACATGAAGATGCTTAAAGAAGCTAAAAGATCTCATCAGTATTTAAGCCACAAGTAGTACAGAAAAAGAAACATATCAGTCTCAGCTCTTTGAAGAGAAAAACAACAAATAAACAACCAAAGACAAACTGCACAAACTTCTCCTTTCAAAAGTCTAAGAAAACCTAACAATCCCTGACATTTGTCCAGAAAGTCACCACGAAGGACTCATTTCAGGCTACGTGGCAGAAAATAGGGGCAATCTCAGAATTCAGGAGCTCTTCATGGAAAGTGGTGTGTCATCTGAGTAACTGGCATCCCCACTAGCTCCAGCTAAAACGTTTAAGGCTAATGATAGATGAACAGAGTGAGGCTAGAGAGGCCTGAAGAGCTCAGAAAATAGCAAAACAGAAAAGTAGAGAACAGAAGGAAAGTTTACTCCTCAAAAAAAGAACACTATGTGTTCCCCTGTGAAGCTGGAAGAAGCATATTCGCCTGAGCACTAAGGTTCCATTTCCACCCCAAAGGACACTCAAGCAAACCAACCCATTTTTGTTGAAGAGAGTGATACAAAAAACTCTTTGGGATTTTAGGGACTTCATATACTAAATCTTAAGTGTTCTATATCATAATTGTGGAAAAATATTATTAGAATCTCAAAAGGGCACTAAGACCTTCATTTGGTACCACCCCATCAGTTTCCACACCACCAAATATAAGTCATGCTCTTCTCATGCCAAGTGCAGGCACAGTGCATGTAATCAGCAGCTGGGCAAGCACACACACACATACACAGCTCATCTTCATCATGAGACCACCTCTCTTGCATGCTCTTAGGCAAGTGGTGAAGAACAACCCCCTTCAACACCCCTCCTCTAAGGGCACCCAACCCCTGCTCACACCCCTCACGTGCAAGGAGCTTGGGTGCACAAGCTTAACACACCTAGAGAGAAACAGCAGCACAGAGGTGTTGCCTATAGCTTTATTTTATGTTGCCCATAAACCTTTATTGCTTAATAAAACTTTTGCTTTACCAAAACAGGCTTTGCACATGAGTGAATATGTGTCTCCTTTTAAAACAACACGGAATGTCCTTCAGTATCCAAGTAATTTTGTGAACTTCCATTCAAATTTGCCTATATTCTGTATATGCTAATGTCTATTCTGCACTATGGGGCTGAAAAGAGGGATAAGTGTGTTCTGATGAGACTGGGAGAAGGGTGAACAGAGATGCAAAATATTTAAAGGAAAAGTTTTGAAAACATAAGTCTAAATTAGCCCAGATGCTTAACTGCTTGGAGTGTCCCTGGGCATATAGCTTGTGCCTAATGAAGCAGTGTTAGTATAGCCTTTGGTGTACACAATGCATTCAGTTGCCCCTGACTCATCGCTGAAAATAATATCGGATGAGTACCAGAGATGTGTCATTTAAGGTGTAAAAAAATCACAATTATTTCAGCTAGAAGAAATACCCAAAATAAACCCTTTTGGCAATATAAAATTACATTCTCATTTTGAGGACAAATGCATTTAAACATAAAACTGTTTATTTGCTGCTCAGAGTTGCAGTGTTTCCTGGTTTTATCCCTAATTTATTGTCATTTGTTAATTTACCAGAATTAAAATGAGTAAGTAGTTTTATTTCCTAATCCTTCTTAGCAAGTCAGTGTGACAGATGGAAAACTATCAGTGTTAGAGCTCATGCTCTTCACTGTTCAGGGACTTTCATGGGGTTTCCAAAGAGGAGTGGATGGAATAATTGTCCCATTGACACAAGATGATGCTTAACCCAGAAAGGAGCAGCAGCTGTTTGACAGCATTAAAAAAGAAAATGTAAAGGGTAAAATCTTCTCTCTCTCTGCTGTTGAAGTGGATTCAAGTTCCTTCAGTGGTCATAGAAGTCTTTCAGATTATTTGAATAAATAGGACATCAGGAGAATCTGACCATGACATATCCTCGGTTTTGAATGAAATAAACAAACAAAAAAAGCCAAGAATAATTCTAGGTACTATCTATTTCTTGAGCCTCAAGCCAAGACATCTTTACCATGAGGGCTTTTGTTTGGGTTGGTTTGGTGGGGTTTTTTGCTAATGCAGAAATTCCTCTTTCTTTCCTCCTGCTGTTTCAATGATCTGAACAAACATTCTGGAGAACTGATCACAGAGAACCTGACAGGGTGCTATAAATGCATAATGAACTCAGAAGCAGATAATTACTTTCTTGCTCCCTTGATTATAAGAAATCATGTTGTTAGTTGTAAAACACAAGTAAGAACTTAAGCAGGACTGTGATTTTAAAATTTAAATTCTCAAGAATTTGAGAATAAAAATGATAAGGAACTGCCAATTCAGGCCAGTCTATGCCCACATGGGTGTTTGATTTCATGCATTTACTTTTATGGGTGTAGGCATCTACATATTTCCCTGGCTAAGTATTTCTGTGTCTGTCTTTGTGTTCAGGTGCATACACAGGCTTTGCTTGGAGATACAATTTTTTTTTATCTTGTGTTAGAAAAATCATACACGTGGTGGTTTATGCTGCAGTTCTCAGTGCTGACCTGGGATGCAAGAGGCCACAGAGTTAGCAGTGGGGACAGACTCCTTTAGGTCACTCTAAATGTTTAAGGTGACATCAGTGAATGTGCAGTGAGGACTTTGAGCAGGGAGAAGATGCAGGCTTTGACCACAGGCTAAGAAATCATAATCTGCAGCACTGCAGAAATCCTACGGCAGTAGCAGGATTAGAGGCTGGGGGAAGTTGTAGGCAATGAAGTATCGTGAAACTTAACTGCATTTGCAAATCTTGGGTTTCACACAGAAATTTTGTTCTGAAGCCTCTTTTCTATGCCTAGAGTGTGCTGACTGGTTTCATACTGGCACATTTCCAAAGAGTAACCTCTGCTTAGGGCATTGCTCGAGTGAGGGCAAATATGTCTGGAAATATCACAAGCAGAGGCAGGCCTTCAAACTGGGCCTGCCATCTCTAAATGACATTTTAGCATCCTAGTGTTTGCTAATGGCACTCTGCTAAATCACTGAACCACAGATGGTGGTGTCAGAAGGGCCCAAGGTAGACTAGAACCCTGCCTCCAAAAGGGAAAGTGAAGAGATACAAAGATATGAGACAAGGAAGAACCGCAGTACTAGGACAAATGAATTTTAAAAGCATCCATTATTAAACCATTGAAAAATGAAAAAATGAACAATTGGAAGCTATACAAAATTTAAAATCTTTATATGATGAAGAGTTCAGGAGTAAAATGAGGAAAAAAGCCAAGCTGTGATAGCCATTCCCTGTTTAAATCTGTCTTTTGCTTCAACAGCCTCTGTCTTTTGCTCCATATTCCTAGAATTAGTTTCTGATTTTAGCACTGTCTCTATGCTTCTGAAAAAGGATAATCATTGTCAACACAAGTCACCAAATTTTTTATCTCGATTCCATACTAGTGATCAAAACACTTCTATTCTTGACATAGATTCTCAAGAAACAAGACCAAAGCACTTGAATATTCCAGTTTCAGCAGAGGGAGACAAAGAGAAGGCCAAGCACTGAGTAGAGTACTCTGAAGAGAGAGATGAAGGGGAGCACACCCTTCCAATTACAGTGCAGAAAACAGTAAATAAAATCCCAGAAGTTTTAATAAGTGATGTTATTCTAAACATTTTCTCTTGACAGATTGAAAATCTCAGTTACAAACTGGTAGCTAATGAGAATCAGTGTCTTGACATGGAGTTTGTGTTCTGGTACTGCAACAGGCAGGGCCCCACGAGGCTCCCCCTAAAACTACAGGAGCAGAGGGTGAGGTTATTCAGAACAACATATTCCCAGTTTCACCATCTGCCAGCTCATGTTTAATATTTCCATAAGGCTTACAGAAAAAGATATTATGCATCCTGTAAGAAAACTGTGCATAAATATTTCTTGTAACACTATTATACCAGTTTCTTCTGAAGTCAGTAAGAGAAGAAAGAATCCTGAAGCCACGGATGTGCTAATTAAGGTGTGCAGATATTAATCAAGAGGATTAAGGAGGAGAAAAGGAAAAGTTCCCTTCATTGGAAGATGATATCCTGGTGCTAATTCATGGGAAATGATAGCCAGGCAATAAACAAGAAACAGAAGGAGATCATTTCATCTGGGACAGAAAAAGAAGATTCTTGCCCCAAATCCTTCCTGAAGGACTTCAGCAAACACCTTCCAAAACACCAGCAGGAGAAATGCAGCTCTAAGACCACCCCAAAGATGTCCCAATGCCCAAATGAGCTTTTTTAGCCAGTTAGCCAGGTTTGAAGGCCACCTTAGATGCTGTAACTGCTAGGGAGAATCTTTATTGGGAAATACATTTAAATAAGTTTTGTCTTTTTTAATAAGCTTAATTTTTCTAAACCTATGGTCCTAAATCAATTTTATTTTCAATCCTGTTGCAAAGAACATAACTGAATCAACAAGGTATTCCTCCACGTAGAGTTGGCAATTCTGGAAGACAACCTGCATCATCTCCTCCTCTTCCCCTCGCCGCCCCGAATACCAAGATGTAATAAGTTTTGTCTCTGAGCTCAAGGATAAAGGACCAGCAAGGAAAGCTGCTGCTTGTAACAAGACATGGCATGGGAGATGGGGATTTCCTAACTGTCAGTGTGCAATAATTCACTGTAAAAAATTGTATCACAGGAAAAAACTGAGAGGAAAAGTGACTCTTTGCTACCCCATAAAAGCACCTAACACAAATACACAAAGAAGCTGATGGAGGATAATAAATACTGCAGAGATGCTGGCCTTGGTTCCAGACAGCTGTGAGAGCAGGGCAGGAACCAACTACACTGCACCTGACGTGGGGCAGCAAAGCTGCCAAAAATTCCAGGTACCACTGAGCTAATCAAATGATCTTGTAATTGTTGCACATCACTAACCCCTACTCATGGGTCTTTGTTCAGAGACAAGAGAGATCTGATCTAAGAGTAGTTCTGGCAGAGTAAATAATTATATAGCAGAGAAGCTGAGATCATAATCAGGCCAATTGATGTGAAGTTCCCATAACTTCCATCCAAGTGCCAGTCGTGCACTGCTAATGGCTGGAGCCTCCTTCTCCCATTTGTATCATCAGCCCAGCATCTTTCACTGGACATCTTCTAGGATGTCAGAAGCAGCAAATGCTTTTCTTTTAAAGCCTAAAGAAAATGGTTCCCCTTTTTGGACACAGGCTTAAATTACAACATACTTAGACAAACTCATAATCACAGAATGTTCGGGGTTTGGAAAGGACCTCTGAAGATCATCAGCTCCAAATTTTTCTTTTCCTTGTTTTATTATGGAAGAGAAAAATACATATTACATTATCCACTAAGGTATGGGAAAGGGAATCTCACAGAAAATTAAAGACTTAATCTCTTGATTAAACTAGGAGGAATGAAAGCTTAATCTTTGTCCTGAATGCACGCTTTATTCTGAGATCTCCTGTATATAGGGAGCAGCATCCCTAGTGAGACATCCCTCAGAAGAAAGCAGCTGCCATATATAAATCTTGTCCAAACAGATGTTTGGTAGACATTAATAACACTCACTAGATATGTGTCAGGGGAGGCATAGACACATTACCTGGACATCAGCTCTGGACCTTAACCAGACATGAAACCAAACTGAGGTGTTTGGTCTTATTTCTGTGCATTTTCAGACAAGTCTTTCTTAAAAAATAGTGCATCTAAAAAGCTTAAGTATCACAATCCCAGTAAAAATTAAAAGTTTTTTTTCATTCTCAACATTTTCAATTGAAATTCAAACCATAAGAATCTAAATTTATGGAAAGGCTGGGATGTTGGCTGAGGAATGGCATAATTAGAATGTAATATATTCTTTCACAATGGAGGCTGATATGGATGAACAAGAAAGAATCCTTGGTGTCAGAGACAATAAGGGTTTCTGTAGTTGTTTGGAATAATAAAATATCCTATATATAGTTGATAAATATTAATTTGTAGAAAACAGGTTCAGCAGAGGGTGAAGAAGCACAGTGCAATTACAAAAGAGACCCAATTTCTCTTTATACATTGCTCTAGAAGGTATGCAATGCAGAATTATGTGACCTATGCTTAATGGAAGTCCAAAGCCATTTCTATCAGAGGGGAACCTCTCTTTCCAAAAGCAGCTTATTCTTAGTGAAATTAGTAGTAGAGTGAAAGAAATCTGCTGATAGGTTTACCTGGGGGATGGGACACATTTGGAGCTTCAAAGGGAGATGCCTTATAAAAATCAAAATAACTAAATTGATCCAGTAAGAGGTGAAGTTTGTGGGACAAACCATGGTTCATTAGGAGTGCTTCTCTAGAGATTTTTGTTCCCCATGTGTTCATAAGTCTGACATGTGCAGAGATCATCACAGCCTCAACCAGAAATGCCCACTTTATTTTCTGTAGTATGTCATGTCTAGGAAGACAGGGCTCCTGCATGGGTATAGGTGGTAATGAGGACACTGTACCCTGTGAAGTACAAAGACACAAGAGGTATACACTGCCTACAAAGAAGGTATAAAGCTCAAATTCATGCAAGAGAAGTAGAAGGGCAATCTAGATAAATAGGATTAGATACTGGGTTTTTAGTTCATTCCATTTCAGACCTCAAATACATTTTTTCCACTGTGTCAGCAACAAGAATATTATTATCCTGGACATTCTGCTAGCATTTCAGAAGATTCATCTGAAGAAAGATCACTGGCTAATGTACCCCACTGCCTTATATCAGGTCCTCACCACAAAAAAAATACAGCCTGTGTTGTCACCAACCAAAAAAAAAAAGATATATAATGTGGGAATTATGCAATTACCTTAATTCAATTGTTTTGTATGCTTGGACATTTTTATTTTCTCAAAGAATTCCCACTCAATTTCCACCAGGAAGAATGAAATAACGAGGTTATTGAGGCTGGAGGGTTTTTTCTTTCATGTGTCACAAATACATTTCCAGAAGTAAAGAGTTCAAAAGCACCATTCACAATTGGCTTTCAGCATGAAATAGCAGAACACACAAACCATTTTGGAACACTGGTTCCATACAGTGCCTTTTAAATGCTGTGATAAGAGGTCTTTTCAAAAATCTAAGACTGAATGACAGAAATGTATTGACTGAAGGCAAGATGTACCTTTCTTGTTGTTCCATATGTTGTTACAAGATCCAGACATTAGAACAAGCTTTTAGAAAATGATGTACTCTGAAGAACTTCCCTTACTCTAAGAAAATATCAGAAGCCAGTCAAGCTAGAAAGGCAAAAAGCAGTCTAATTTAAAATTTGCCTGAAATAAGAGCCCTCCTGGTGAGATTCTCTTTGAGAAGGTAGATAGAAGATTATATCCAAGACCCCAAGTTCTGTATAGAAGTTTATAGCTGCAGCTCAACCACATTTATAGCCCCTCCTTTATACCAGAATTTAATTATATCCACTAAAGAGGAGCTGTTAGCACTGTCTGTGGCTGAAGCAGCAAGTGCTGCTGAGTTGTACAGAGACTTAACCAAGACAGTAACCAAAGTAATTCACCAACAAAGTGTCCACCTGGCAAAGACAGAAGAATACTGTAATTAATTCAATAGGATCACACCAGCAATTAGATCCAGAAGTCTATATTCTCTTATAACCTGCACAGAATCCTTTTGGTTGGAAAAGACCTTTAAGACCATTGAGTCCAACTGTTAACCTAACTCTACCAAGCCTGGCACTAAACCATGTCCCTAAACCACTCATCTACATGTCTTTTAAATACCTCCAAGGGTGGTGACTCCACCACCTCCCTGGGCAGTCTGCTCCACTACTTAACAACCCTTTCACAATGAATACGTTTTTCCTGATGTCCAATCTAAACCTCCCCTGGCACAACTTGAGGGCATTTCCTTGCCTTATCATTTGTTACCTGGGTGAAGAGACCGACCCCTTCCTCACTACAGCCTCCTTTCAGGTAGCTGTGCAGACCAAGGTGGTTCTCCTCTCAGCCTCCTTTTCTCCAGGCTAAACCACCCCAGATCCATACATCTCCCATGCAGGCACTCTAAACAAGATCAGAATGGTAGCATTTTCTATGGTGGTATTAAGGCATAAAAGCCACATTGTTGTAGAAACTGTAGATACCTTTGGGATAGCCTTTTCTGGACCATAAATCCTCTTCTGTTCTGCTGCAGAGCACAAACATTTTTCCTCTACCACAGAGAAAAGGAATTGTATCAATGATACACCAGAGACCACATTGATGAATCAGCAGCAGAGATAAAATGACCTCGCCAGCATTCACCACCCCAACTCCTCTTTGAGCCAAAGCTCTGGAGTTGCCCACCACACTACAAGTTCTTCATAAATATTAACCTTGTGGCACCATCTCCCCTGAGGATCCCTAAGGTGCTGGAAAAGGTCATCTTGTTCTTTCAGAGATCTTCAGAAGTATCTCACAATGTACCTTTAATCATAGGAACCATCCTTCATCAGATTTCTTATCTCATCTTACTCTCAACTCAGAAATGGTATGCAAAGTAATTGTATAGGTGGCCAGTTTTGAAGGGTTGCCCAAGACCTCAGAAATGTCCAGGGATAAAAGGACAATCCCTCAGAGTACAGCTTCCTGTCTTTCAAAACAGAACCTTTGTTTTAAGTACAGGACAACCAACAGTTTTCACCTTGTGAAGACACTAAGGGTACAAAAGCAAAGTCCTAACAAGTTTCTATGCTGATTTGCTCTTGGAGATAAAGACTCATATTAAATGAAACTGAGGTTGAGATTCACATCAGCTTTCTTCTTACACTTAGCCTGGTACACATTTCAAGTCAGCCATCTGGTTTAGGATCTGAACTGGCCTGTAAAGACCCTTCTTTATTTCCATTTCCATCAGGAGAAGTCTGGGTTTTAAGTGCCTAAGCTTTAAGAGATGACTCTCCCAGTGAAGGTACTGTCACTCGGAGGAAGTTTCTGCCATGGTAGAATTCAGTTTATCTAATAATTTACCCTCCCCACAGTACCACTTTAAGGCCACCAGTAACACTGCCTCAAATACTGCATATTTTAAGTCAGACTATCAAAGGATTGATTGGTGAATTAGGACCTTGTGAAACCAAACACCAAAATAAACCAGATTTCTTCCTTTCTTCAGCTGATTCCATGCATACTACTGTTGCTCAAGCCTGCTGTCAAGACTTTATACAGGTCTGAAGATTTTAGTTTGGATGTTTCTTCCAATCAACTAGTTTCATCAGCATAACATCTTCAGGTGACAAAAATCCCTGTAAAGCCTAGCTCTGAATCTCAAGTCTCTGGGGACCATAGGCTTCTGAGCTAGGTGTCACAGCACCACAGAGCACTCCCATGGTGTAATCACTGGCAATGGAAGATGGGGAGGGAAAACGAGACCCTAATGTCTTCAGTAGCATGATTCTGTCCTCTATAGCACAAGTAATGTCACTTAGTTATTCTAAGAAACAGCATAAACCAGGACATTGACAAGAGCAGTAAAAGGGAATGTCCCTCTTTCCTGTTCTGGATGAGGGAATGGTATGTCCTTGTATTTTCTCAACATCAATTACTGATTTTTCCAGAACAGCAAAAGAAAACAGAGGAGAACTGAGTAGCAGTCTAACCCCACTTACTCAGACACCACCTTTTTGCCTTATTTTTACCAGATTTCTATATCAATCCAGACTCCAGTGTTCAAGTCCGAGAAATTACCTAGATGTTGAGAAGGATTAAACAACCTGCATGGCCATGTAATATTCCCAGTGCACTTTGAATTAATTATAAGCCCAGCACGAATTCATAAGGCATTGCACAGAACAGCAACAACAATTATTCTTAACTGTAGGCCCAGCTGGCTCCCAATCTTAAACCAGCAAGAGTTTTGCTAATAACCATAGCAATAGAAGAAAAATAAATGCCTTTTCTAAGCATAATCATTATTTACTTGCATCCACCCTACTGGTGTAATTTAACTTGGACTCTTTATTCTGTCTGCTATATTCATGTCTCTCAAGCAGAGTATTCTGGGCATATGACACTAAAATATTCAGAATAACTGCACTGCAGAGTACACCTGGGAGGACTGAATTAAAAAGACACCCGTGAAAATTTGTACAGGTCTCATTTAATTAGTTTACCTCTTAGACTGAATATAAATTTATGTGTCAAGGTAAGGAAGGCCAGCAGCAATGACAGTGCTGGGGACTGTGATCTGTGTCAGGAACTACCCAGAATATCATTTCTATAAAATAAAATACACTGTCTGCCAGTCACAACAGTAAAAATGCCAAAGAGGGGACACACACCCCCCCCACTCAACTGAAATCTGATTGTAGCCAAGTCAGAATGTGACACTGGAATGTCTCTAGGCTGTTTACTCAGGACAGGGTGTAGAGTAGCAATTGCTAGAAATTAAATAGAAAGTCAGTTATGACATTCTGTCAAACTTCACCTGCAAGTGCAGAACGTGTATGAAATTGAACTCAGCTCAACCCTTCTGGTGCCACAAAGCATGAAAAATAAGAGACAGCAGTTATTTTCTCAGTGCAAGAAAAATGAATCTATTTAATAGATCTAAACTGCAAAACATATTTTGCAATTCTAACGCGTGTATTTATCACAGATACTTATTTTCAGGAACACAGAGTAACATTTTCAAACGTGTCCAAGGTCTTTTACTGGCCAGACTGAGTTCTCCGGAAAAATCTGATTTTAGATTAAGTGAAATGTGAAGTGAACAGCAGTTCCCAGTCAGTGCTGTGTTCCTCAGAAAGCAGTTCCATGGATGGAGCATTTTGAAAGCAGCCCTATATTATGTCCATCCCCCTGTGCTCAGTTTTAACCTTTCCATTCCCTCTGACTGTGAGCAACATCACAGGAGCATACGCATCATCCCTCCACAAAGTATGAACCAGTGCTCTGAAGCAGCTTCAAAATAAAGTAGTATGATACACGAGTTTTACTAAAGATATCTTAGGCTATTAAATCTTGACTTTTTACTACATACATTAATTTTTCAAAACCCAGCCCTGCAAGCCAATTGGATTCTTGTGCTTCTATGAAATCCCACTGACTTCTGTAAAGCTTTATTCAAGCATGTAGTCATAAAACAGAATGGTAGGGGAAAAAAGTTTTCTTGATATTTAGATGAAACTTCCTGTGTTCCATTTTGTGGCTGTTGCCCCTTGTCCTGCCACTGGGCACCACTGAAAAGAGACTAGCCCCAACTTCTTGACCCCCGCCCTTTAGATAGTTATTGATAAAATCCCCCCCTGTTATCTTTTCTTCAGGCTAAACAGCCCCAACTCTGTCTTTCCTTGCAAGAGAGATGTTCCTCTTCCCTAACCATCTTTGTAGCCCTCCACTGGACTCTCTCCAGTAGTTCCTTGTCTCTCTTGAACTGGGGAACCCAGATTCAAACACAATACTCCAGATGTAGTCTCACTTGGGTAGAGGAGAACCTCCCTCGACCTGCTGGCCACACTCTTCTTAATGCACCCCAGGAGACCATTTGCTGTCTTGGCCACTAGAGCACACTGCTGGCTCATGGATAACTTCTTGTCCACCAGGACTCCAAGGTCCTTCCCCATGGAGCTTCTTTGTAACAAGTCAACCCCTAAGGTGTACTGGTGCACGGGGTTATTCCTCCCCCAGTGCAGGTCTCTGTACTTGCCCTTGTTGAACTCATTAGGTTCCCTTCCACTCAACTCTCCAGCCCATCCAGGTCTCACTGAATGAGAAGTGCAGCTTCTGCTGTGTCAGACACTCCTCCTAGTTTTGTATCATCCCATGACTAAAACAAGGCTTAAAGCTCTTTGCACTTCATTATTTCTAAAGCAAAATCAGATTGGCAAGTACCATTTGTCAGTGTATTTGTCTTTTATTGGCTCCAATGTAGGAATAGTACTGTCTAGATTCCTTATATTACCTTCTGTTTGTTTACATGCAAAAAAAATAAATATATGTACTATAATGGAATTTTTCAAGATAACCATCAAGATGGTTCTCTTCATACAACACTTCTTTAACTTGCTCTTGATCCTGCTCTGTTTTCTTTCAAATTTTGGGTTGGATTTTTTTTTTTTGTAATTTTTGGCAGAATATCTTTGTAGTGACATCACAGTGACTTCTGCAATCTGTGCTAGATCTTTGGGAAGTATTAGTTCTGGAAAACAAGACTTCTTGTGACCTAGAGGAGTGAAGATCTGTTTGTTTAAAGTAAAACATATTTAAGGAAAAAAAAAATATTTCACTTCCTCCTCCCCACTCAGAAGGGGTGGGAAGGGCACACAAAGAAAGGATGTTTCCCTCAGATGATATTGGCTCTGCAGCCACTTCTGCTGAGATGTTAGTACATATTCTCAGACAAACTTTGGCCCTCCCTCTCTAAAATTTTACTGGTGCAATCTTCCAGGTCTAATAATTTACTGAGCAAAATATGGGCACGTATCACTGCATATTTCTGGTGTATAATAATTCTCTTCTAATAGGGGGAAGAGGAATTGAGATGAGGGAGTGGATTTGTTTACTTACTGCACCAATCTTAAATCAGTATAAATTTCCAGTATAGGGAACACCTATAGTATGTAGGAGCTGTGTTAGAAACCACACTGATCTGTGCTTGCAAGCTCTTGAGAAGGCTTTGGGGAAACTGGGACTGAGACAGCACAGCAAGGAGCAACTCCTGAAGTTGATGAGCAACCAGCAAAACCCTGATTGAAAGGGACCAGTCAGTGTAAGCAGACTATACAGATAAAATGCCTAGGAGGAGTTTGGCTTTCTTATATTCTTAAAAGAAAAAAGGGACTTGTATCCAAAAACAAATATCTGAAAGATTTGTCACAATGAAATCAGTGCTGCAGCTCAGTCATATTCCTAAAGCATGATTACCTCAAAAGACAGGATCAAGGGATCTAAGTCTCTCTGGATGATGTAGAAAGCCAGAATTGCACTACTGAACAAGGAACATACCCTGGTCATGCCAAATTCATGTGGGAGACAGCCACTGTTAGGCCATTTCTTGAAAATGGTCCATTAAATTTAACTGCTTGTACATGGCACCCCACCTCCCTTCACAGGAAAAACTAAGAATTAAAAAGTACAGTAAAATACTCTAAAATAAGGAAAGTACATAATTAAGATCTCCTGTAAGATCTTGATAGGCTTCCCTGTGTATAGTGACAAGAGCTCTTGGTCCTCAGGACATCTGTCTCATTTCACTTTCTCAAACTGCCCCTGACTGAACTAGACAACCAGAGAAGGCAATGAGATATCCCAGCTAAATCTCTGCAAATCCACATCCCTGGTTTGAGGTAGTAAATACTTGACTCACCTCTTAACATCCTCACAGAACTCAGTTGAGTCCACTGAGTTCACAGCCCTAAGACCACCTCCAGTCAGCCCTCAGGAGACAAAGCATGAGACATTTGGGGATCAGAAGAAGATTGGTTTTAGTGGCCTGCCCACTGTCAAAAGGTGCTCTGCGAATAAGGCAGAATTAGCAGTCACTTCTCCAAGGTGAAAATAATGTAATTTGGAAGCAGGCTGCACTTGCAATGCCATCTGATTCAATACTTGCTTTATAATTAAGGTAGGGAAGCCACAGACTGAAGTCTCCTTCATAGATACCACAATCCTGGACCATCACAAAATTAGCCAGAACCTTATACCACACACTGAAGAGTTAAAAAGCAATCTTAATCCTGCCATGTTCTAATCTACAACTGTGTAGCATTATAATCTCCAAATTTAAAAGCTCAAGCACACATGCCTAGGTTAAAGAAAAAAAAAAAAATCACTCAATGTACAGTAACAACTTCTCTAAAAGGCACACAGAAGCACTATATAGAAGATTTTATTTTATATAGGATTGCCTAGTTGAGGAAATTTAGTATATTTAGCTGCTTCAGGCAGATTTGGATTTAAGATGTTAAGGCTTTATAGTCCAAAGAAAAACAGCTCCTAAACTTTTCTGGTTCTTGCTTAGATCTGCTCTGAGTCCAATCAATTGACACAGTCTGACCACAGCCTCAGGTTACTCTCCTGAAATATCCCTGAAGCATTTTCTCCAAGGCTGGCTGCTAACCCTCTGACCATAAATGTCCCTTTGAAGCTCCACAGCAGCTCCTTTGGAGTCTTTTTCTTGCATCTCTCAAATCCTATAACTGGAGGAGCAGAACTCAAAAGCATCTCTGTAAAGCTTCACATGGCTGCTCGATTTTCTCCCAGTGCAGCTTTATTAGGTTTGTTGCTTATATATTCTGTATGCTCTATTCTGATTTTAGACTAGATTAAGGACTTCTTGGGGTCACAGTTATTTCAGGTAGTCCAGAGATGCAGACACCTCTGTAGTACAGCAGATACCTTCATAAACACGTTACAAAGGTCCCATATACCCTACTGGATGGCAGCTAAGTTGCACCCACACAGCCCTCTGGCTGAAGATGCTAACACCCAGTAGAGATGGGTAAATTTCCTTTCAGAGTGCTTGCCAACAACCAATTGAAGTGGATGAGTCTGTCCTAGAGGCAGTGGTAGAAGATATATCCAGTACCAAAATTTATCTATTACACTGGATCAAAAGGAGCTTATTTTCCACTACTCTGTACTAACAACTGGGATTTATTTTCTGTATGTATTAGGTACCATGAAGGAGCCTTTGTATGATACTGGTTACAGAAGGCCATGGCAAAATAGTGGTTTTGTCCTGTTGACCATGGCATCTATTGGTAAAAAAAATGCCCCACTCTAGACTGACAATTATCCAAAGAAATCACAAGGCAAAATGCTTTTCTAAAATGCTATTTCTAATTCTTTTTGAGGAATCAAATCTGTCTCCAATCAGGTTAATGCAAATTACTGTGGCAAACGTGACATCTCTGTCTGAGAGCATGTTAATGTAATTTATTGTACTATCACATCTCCATCTGCTAAAGCAAGCTGTTAAAATTCACTAAGATCATTATCTTCAAGAGGTACAGGTTTTTAATCTTTCAGGTTGTTGTTTAAATTTCTTCTGATGGAAATAGTATCTAACATGTGATGCCAACTAACAATACTTGATTAAATTGAAAATGGAGTATGAAAATTCCCAGCTTTTACCAGCTCACTGTAAAATAGAGAAGACCAGAATTTCAGGAGCTCAAAACATTCTGTTTCAGTCAGAATTTCAGCACGAGTGGTAAATAGAGACCACTACTATATGAGTAATATGATAAATTTGATATTTGCCTAAATTATGACAGCTTTTAACAAGCCTTTGCTTATTATCAGATAAAAAAAAACAAAATAAAACACTACTCCAAAGTAAAATGTCCCACCCTAAGAGGAAAAAAAATAATCCAGGAAAGGATGCAATGGTTACAGCTATATAATTATTGTGGTTATGCAGTATTTAAAACAGTAGGGTATATTCTGTAGGAACTACTTCTGGGGAAATCAGGGAGAAAAAAACAGGATGAAATATCCTAAGGCATCCCATATCTTTTGAAGAGCTATCCAGTCTGTACTCATGATGCTTAATCAGTAGCAATATTAACTGATAAAGTTACAAAGCCTAACCTATGGAGGACATGTTGCATAACTATACAAAATCTTACAAGATTCTATTTCATTAAAGTCTGAAGTGGGGCCAAAAACACAGAATTTGTGATCATGGGTAAGTAATGAAATTGTGTTGAAAATAAATTTCACTCCTGACTTGGTTTTACTTTAGGAGAGGTCAAGTATTGTGATCTTAGATAGAAAAATATCCATTAAGATTTATCAGAATAACACCTTTAGGAGAAAAAGAATGATAGGGTCCAATTGCACTTCAACAACTTTGACTGAAGTCTGTTACACTGATCAGAACAGACAATATCCCACTCTTTCCCACTTCTCCAGTGGCTGCGTAGACTCAGCCAGACTGACCAGAGAGCAGAGCTTTGGAGTTCTGGGGACTGGGAATAAAAATGCTATTCCTAGGATCAGTGGGAAAATAAACTAAGGGGTTTTGTGTTACTTAATTTCCCTTCCCTGGTTCCCCTCAGAGAACAGCTTCCTTTCTGGTGGTGAGGAAGCACAGATCTTCAGAAAGCCAGCTTTCCAAGTGAGACATCCCAAATACATATATTCCCTCTTCCAGCCTCACTCTAACTGGCTGCTGAGCAGTTTCTGCACTTTGGGGTATTGACACCTTCTGGCCAGTATAAAAAAAGCAAACTGGTTTTCCTCAGGAACACAGTCCCGGTGTTGGCTGCATATAGTTCACAATTCCTTCTCTGCCATATGGGAGAAATCTTGATTCCAAACTGGTTGCAAATAAAACTCATCATTCTAAAACTATTACATCATTAAAAAGTACCTCTTTTGGAGTTTGCTGTACCCAGGACAAGCCACCCTGAACAGTGGCAGTGTTACCAAGTCTAAATGCTCAGTATGTCCTGCTGGAAAATAATTTGAAATGGGTCCTTATATTGAGTGTCTGTATTTCTGCTTTTCCCATAGATATGGAAATCTCTACATCCACCTCTTTCACTGTTTGCTGTAGGATCTAGGGAGGGACAGCATCCTTTTAAACATTATATACATGTTTTTGGTGGAAGACTGGACAGATTGACAACAGAAAAACCACCAAGGGTCAGTCAGGAACCGCAGAGGAATTACATTTGGATTGATCTAATAAAAACTGTGGAGTCTTAGAGAGATCATCAGGGGAAATGCAATATATTGTTAGTTCTGCTTTCACTCTTCATGCAACTTTTCCATACAACTTTTGATTATTCTTAATTACAAAACAGAAGTAGTTTATCCTGATATCCTGTGTGGTCCCATGTGAACATTCTGAAATACTAGCAAACTTCTGTTAACAAATACAGGCTACCAGAGATAAATGCTATCACCAGCAGCATACTTCATGCAAGCTGGGGCTTAGGGACAGTTGCATTTGCATTCCTTTATAATCCCACTGAATTCTTAGGCTCACAAGAAATTTCTGCTTAACTCTACATCAAATAACAGCTCAGTAAGTGTTTTCCCTGATTATAAAAATAAAGCTTTACATTAGGTATCACATTATTGGTACTCACTTATATTTTACAGACTGTATGTTCAATATTCAAAACTCTAAGGCAAACACATTCAGTTCTCATCTTTAGTGCACATCAAATCCCTGCACAAACTCCTTCACTGGAGAGACTGAAGAGTAAAATAGTTTTAATTAACTGCAGAATAATCCTTAGAACATTAGCATTGACTTCACAATCTCCAGCCTTCTTCAATACTTCTGAATGTTCCCGTGTAAACCAACCCTAAAAAAGGGGTAGCTTTGTTTCCCTCAATTGTTATTTTAGATAAACTATTAGCATAAAACTTAATTAACCATGCTGATGAGGAAGGCTAATCTGGTTGTCAGCATATTTTCACTGCAGGCAAGGTGGAACTGTTCATCATTTCAGTCTCATCCAAAGAGTTTGAGCTACAAGAAACTGAGGTGGCATTATGTGTGACTGATGGGACATTGCAGAGCAGTACATTTTTAATAGCAGCTATTTTACTTTTCAATTTACACAAAATCCTCTCCACCTTTTCTAGCATTAGGAGACCACTTTCTTACACTATTTTGAGTTAAAAAAAGAAAAGGAGGAATTAGTCGTTTCTAGGCAGAGAGAGGGAGGAATGGAAACATTAAATTGGAATTAGAGGAAAAAAAAGGAAAGCAAGAAAGTCTCCTTGTAATCTTCATAAGTGACAGTCAAACATTTAAATGAACAAATGGTGAAAGACTGCCCTGTGAACAAACAGAAGTCATGTCTCTCATTGTGAAAAACTCAGTCTAAGAAAGGACAGGAGAAATAAAAATGAGCAATACGCATGGGAGATTAACATGGTGAGGGAAAAGAGAATGCTAAGAAGGAATAGTGGTCAGGAGGGGGTGAGCTGACAGTTAACAACCTTGACAATGAAAACACTGCTTTTCACAGGCTTTTGTAGATGGAAGAACATCCTTTCAATACTTCACAGGATTTGGACAAGTCTCTCCATCATCACCAAGATGGTCTGCCCATATGAATACTCTTACAAATGAAGAAATAAAGCCCAGAAATTAACTGATATCTCCTCATGGGAAGGAAATGCCAAGTAATAGCTTAGCAAAAATACAGATAAAAAACATACAGGGGTGGTCAAATTCAGAAAGTAAGTACAAATCCAGAATTCAGCATGTGATAAATACAACTGCAAACCACTGTGCCTGGAAATGCAGGCTGTGAATTACATGAATCACTGCTGTTCATGGTGTTCTTCTTACTTAGCAGAAAGCAAGTTAAAACACCACCACTGCCCTCTACCCTGGTGCTGTCCTGTAATACAGAGATGTCTCTAGAACACACAGGACCAAGGAGGCCAGAGACCTTAAACTGACTTTGGTAACCACAAATCTGTTACATGTCCTGAATAATATCACTTGGGCTTCCATTAAAGGAGACAGGGATGGATCCATCCAGTCCTGCAAACACGCATATGCTCGTTGCCCCAGCTCAGGTCAGGCAGAATTCCAGCAAGCTCCTACTGTGTGGCACAATCTGTTGGCCTATTTAGGCACCCGGCACTTGGCACGTGCTTGGGAATCTCAGGTTAGGTCCTGACAAGGAGAGAGTTGAGATTTTCCACTCTTGAATCCAACCTCCAGGCAGAGTTTTTGCAAACGTGTATTAAAGTTTCTTTTTTTTTTTAACCAGAATTGCTTGGTCCCACATAGACTGAATTATCCATCTGTTTGAGTGGTTCAGAATTTTAAAACTTAATTACTCTTAGATTAGAGCTTTCATTTGAAGAGACATGAGACTGTCATAGAGTGGAGAGAAGAAAATAATGGATTTACAAGTGTAATAACAGGACAACTTAAGAAACAAGAAGTGTCCTATGGTTAATTTTATTCTATATTTGATTACATCTCTGCATGCAGGCTCTGCTTTTTACCTTTCTGGCTTTCCAGGAGATTTTTCTAATCTGCCCATTGACCTTTTGCAAACAATATAGTGAGAAAGGGGAAAATGTTTAATCAGTTTAACTTCCATTTCAATCGCTGCAGATGTTTCATGCAGCCCACAAAACATCTATTAAAGTGAAGGTTGTTCATCTACACTGGTGATGCAAGGTGTAATAGATGAGCTAACTGTAAGCCTAATGTCCAGAATGTAGGGCTAGAAGCACTATTGCTCTTTTATCTACTACTTTTTCTTCAAGGAAACAGGAACTTTTTGTATTAACTTGGAAGTCTTGCTTCTGAAGCACTTTGCATGGGATAAGGGAGAGAAGAGAGAAATCAAGACAAAGGAGGATGAAGTTTATTCGTGAGGCTTCAGGAAGTTGAGAAAACTAAACTGTCTCTGCCAAAACTGAATGAAGAGATGAGTGCTGGCCTGCACCATGTGTTTCTTGGCTTTGGGAGTGTCACAGGAGGCAAAGTTCAGTATTCACAACAGGGTTGTGCTTACCTCTAGTTATAAGCCACTAAATCAGTGTGTGGATATTTTGGGTAATTTTTTTCTATTACAAAGGAGTTTCACTTAGAGGGGAATGTTTAACTTTTTGGGGTTCTGACATCACATAAAATCCTACACTTCCAATTACAGCATTTTAGTTTAAACTGAATGTTTTAACCATTACACGTGATCTACCTTTGCAAATGAAGTAGTAGGACAGAGTTATGAATATGCAAGTGTCTTATCTAAGTATTTCTGTACTCTTACACAACTAGATCTAAATTCAATTCCTCTCTCAGCAACCTAGACCAAAAAAAGCCACACACACACATTTGGCTTCCTACAAGCTCAGTTTGTCCTAGGTCATCCAGACAAATCATTACAACTCAGTTGTAGTAATTTCAAAGCAGCTTGTTTTGAATTAAAAAATACCTGTGTTACAGGCACACAATTCCTTTTGCTGTGAAACTCTTGCACTAAGTAGCAGAAAGAAGCTGGAAGAGCTGCCTCAGTCTGCATACTCTGTTAATTACTTTCTTGCTCCTTACATTCAGTGAAGGGATATTGCAGGTGTAAGCCAGAAAACCCCACATCATCCTTTCCCTTTGGCATGTAACAGAAGCTTAGAGACACAGAGATGCCACACTGAAATGGGTGCAGCAGACAGGACACTGATGAGGAGAAGCTGGAGCTCATGACATGTAGAGTGCAGCTGAGAGGCAGGTCTGCTCAGTTTGCAGTGGCTATCTAGCTGGAGATGCTGCCTAGCAGAACAGCAAGACAATGAGGTCAGGCTGTTCTTGGTGGTGATAGACCCAGGAAAAAATATCACAATGACCACAGTCAGGCATGGGAACATCTTAGCCATCTGAGTCACTCAAAACTTGCCTGGACAAGGTCCTGAGCAAATGTCCTAGGCCATCCCTGATGTGAGCAGGGGTTGCATGAGATGACCTCAAGAAGTTCCTTCATTCCTGTACAGTTCCAGCCTCTGCACATGCTGTGGATGCTGAAAAAGCCATGTCTCAGCTACACAGATGTGCTAGGAGATGCCTACTGTACAGAGCAGATGCCAGACCTGCATCAGTAAAGACAGGTTGGGGTTCTGCAAGAGAATTCAGAAGCAGCAGCAGGCCCCAGGCTTCAGTGCCAACTATTTGCATTTATTCACCAGTGCAAGTTTACAAGCTCTGATGCTCAAAGAAATACTTGAAATCCATCGGTTCTGCTTTGTTTAACCTATATGCAAGAGCAAAGTAATCCAAATACAAGTGACTTCAAACTACCATTAATCTCCCCTCACAATGAAATATTTTGTTTCATCTCAAAAACCAATTTAATAGCTTCGCGTTCCTGTCCTACATTTGCATCCATCCCTATACTTCCTTTTGCCATGGTTTTTCCTCTGACACTTCAAAGGAGGAAAATAGAGCATGCAGTGTAAATCAGAACTAACTTTTTCTTAGGTATCCAACTCTTCATTTAAAGAAAAAAGAACTAGTACAGAATTCTGTGGTTTCTGTTGCTAATTTCCTACTGGGAAACCAATCAAACAGGAGTCTGTGTACTTCTGCATGTGGGTTCATTACAGAAGATATTGCAATACTTAGATTATTTTTTAGCCATTGTTTCACACAAATATTCTTCAAGCTTTAATCAGACCTGGAATGGATTTCTGCAAGCCACACAGACTTTAGGATCACATTTTTTTATGCGGTGTCTTTTGCATCCTTTTGAAGGCCTTCATTTCACTAAGCTATACAAAATAATCTATTACAGTTTAGTCTGTACTGACACCAAAAGACCTGAATTTTTCCCCTATGATCACACACAAGGCAGAGAAGAACAAAAACGTGTATAGGACCATCACAGAAGCATTTCCTGGGCATGGTTCCTTGTGACCAGAAACAGCAGCAGTTTAGAGGGAATAAGGTTGTTCCAACACCTACAAGTCAATGGCAATATCACCAATTTTTTTAGGCAGAGGAGAAAGTGGCACAGCTACACTAATGGTGTTGTACTCCCTTGTACAGAGCATCTCACTGACTGCAAAGCACTGGGTGTCAATAGATTTCCAGTATTACTACTTCTACTTACCCAAGTCTATTCCTGCACTACTGAGGTAGAAAAGAGAACCTGGGTAAACTATAAGATATCAAAAACTAGTCCACTAACAACTGATTTTTTTAATGGTGACAAACCAGTAACAAAGGTTTTATTTTATTTTTTTCAAATGAAGCAGAAGAGCAATTCCACTATTCACCCAGTGCAAGGGAAAAAAAAATAGACATAAATCTCATGCTGAGGTAAATGATTTAACTGCATGACTACTGTTCTTCCCCCCTCAAAAAATGGTAATGCTCATCTTTCAAATACAGATTTACTGGAGGGACTGAGGGGAAGCCATCTCCACTCTCAGCAGGACTAAATTTTTCCTGATCTTACATTCCCTTTTCTCACCAAGTGATGAATTTCATAGGCCCATCTGCCATGCTTTTGATCTCTGAATGCAGAGCTGCACACCTCATCTTCAAGTGTTTTGAACACTAGAAACTCCAACTGATAATAATTGCCTTAGGTAATTATATTTTTTTTTGTGTATGACCTTTTTTTGTATATGTATATTTACTCCATTGACTGTAGTCTCTGAAGTAAAGTGGGGTGAGAGATGCTGCACAAACTGGCCAACATAAAATCATTGGGGTGACCCCAAGACAGGTAATATGACTTTTTATTGCAAGCAATGTTGATCTGTTACACTTGGAGTCACATTTTTATTGAGTAGTTTAAAGAACTGCAAAAAAATCACGAATCCTGAACAAGTATGTACTGTAAATCCCAATAAAAGATTATTAATCATCCTCTAGAAGTACTTTCATCTTCTGGTTCTGTGCAAACTCTGCATGATTATCTAAAAGCTTAATGCAATGCTCCATGTAACTTTGACCTTAAATTAAAGGCAGAAGAACAGAAATACTACATTAGCAGTATTATTTATTTGACCTGAGAATGCCCTGGGACTTATTGTAAATCTGGAGGCTGCAGAGCTCTGGAAAAAGCTTTCAGCAATTCACTAATTTACTGTCTTCAGACATGTCCTGAAAGGTAGAGACACTACATTTTATTTTTATTTTATTGCTCAGACTTGGACTCTTTTATGCTTACACTGGCAAACACAAAACCATTTATAAGCAGAATAAAGAATAACTTTCCAGGAAGTTAGTGAGGCTCAGAGATGAAAGGGATAGAGTAGTTACCTATAAAGGATTGCATGGGGGACAGTTATTCCTTAATTTCACACTAAGTGATGTCTTCAGAAAAAAGTTCTGTATTAGAAAATAGAATAATGCACATGAAGAGGTATTAGACTTGGGGATAAGGGAGCACTGAAGAACAGCTACTCTTCCACAGAGTAATATCCACTTGTGTCCATGAGCTTGTCTGAGGGTCAGCAGGAACACATTTCCCACAGGAACTGCTACCATGGCTACTTTCAGTCATAGAACTGAATAAAGCCAGCTCTTAATATTCTGTATCATAACCTTTAGCCATCCAATTTTGATATATTTTGATATTTATAATAGCAGCTTAACTGTACTATGGAAGTTTTAAATATTTTTCTAAAAGCAGGAGTTCCTGCTACGATAAAAAGTGAAAAATCTGCGATATACTTACAATAACCAGCAGCTAAGCAGTTAAAATACAAGAGGTGTGTATGGCTATAAAGATTTAAGTTTCTGCATAACATAGTTTGGATTTACCCCCAGATCTCACTGACAGAAAAATGAGAGAGAAGGGTCCATAGAACTGAATGATTCTACTTTCAGCTGTCTTCCTTTCTACTTTTATACAGGTTATCAATCCAGATACAAACTTAATCCACATAACCACACGTAATCTGTCTAGAAGTAAAAATAGTTTTTAAATAAATCAGTCTTTCTTGCTCTTTTGTTGAAAAGAATTCTTCCCTCACTCAGTTTCCTGTCAGATTCTGTATGTGCTTCTGCAGAAAAAATTCTGTTTTGTTGAAGGAACACATTCTGACACAAAAAAACCAAACCTTTCCACTGGAAAATTTAGATCTAATTCAATTCCCTTCCTTGAGGTGATAATGAGGGTTATAATATTAACTCCTGCTGTGATTTCACCATAACTTTAAACTGGACATGCTACTGTTCTAGAAGCATTGGCCTGGGTCACTTAAATTGCTTCCCCAGAGGTATTTTGCTCACCTAAAAGATGGTGAAATCTGAAGCTTTCACTCTTCCCATATTAAAATCCCTGCTTTTGTAGGTGATGTTAAGTAACAGCCACAGGCACCAATTGATATGGCACAAGTGGTAACAAACCCCAGATGTGCTGCATGTCCTTCAGCCTCACCTCCTGCCACCCACCACATTTGTAACTGGGTGGAACTTCACAGGGTCTTGGGCAGCTGCCCCCCTGCTCTCCCCAGTGCAGAGAGCACAGAGAGGTCTCATCAGCCCCACTGATACAAGGCACATTCTGTTGCCATCTGGCCCCAGTTGTGATGCCTCTTCCAATCTAAGACAGCCACATCCTGGATTTGGGGGCAGTCACAGCAGTGAAGGATTCCTGCTCCCCTCTAATGCAAGGCAGTCTCAGCACAGCAGCTGCTGCAAGGTATGACACTGAAGAGACACAGTTACTGTCTCCAGAACAGTCTCTTCCTCATACACTGCTTCATTACAGACTTCATTCTGACTACAGGCTTTTACAGGATAGTGCTGCCCAGATATACTGGGATGTCTACATGCCCCTAGGGGTAAGCTGTAGACAGAAAACCACTAAGCTTTAAGTTTGGGTTACAGGAGTGAGTTCTACAAGATTCTTCTCCCAAATTCGTATTTTTTCATTCTCTACTGTTCAAAAAAAAAATCTAATGTGAAACTGAACAAAGATTTATCATCATCTGAATTCAGCATACAGTCAGCAGCATTTGTATCACTTCCCTCAGCTGGGAGATGTAAGCAATTGCAAATGCAGCACTAGATAGATATGACATCTGTAATACAATGCCATGTAAAAGCTTATTTATATAACAGCAGCCTTAACGATAACTAAAATTGACTTGACAAGGACAGACTTAATGATGTGGCACTTATTTGAGCTGCTATTCTGTCTCAGGACAGTGAGTAAGAATTCATCCATTCTTAAATGGGTTCTTTCCAGCAAGAACTCCCATTAACTTCTTGTGAACCTTTTATAAACTGAGGAGTATTTAAAGTGTTCTAAACCAGTACATGATGAAAATATGAAATAAATGTTGCAGAAATACAATCCTGCTGGGATTGACTCTGCAATCTTTCACCTTGCATGGATCTGAAGACAAGGACTCTTGCCTTTGTAATAGATATAATTTGAGTGATTGATTGCATGGCTGAAAACTGAGTTTAGGATTTTTGAAATATGCTTTAAGAAGTCAGTATATTTGAGCCTCCTTTTGTTTATGGCTCAGTAACTGCCCCACAGACTTGCTGTCAAAAATGCACCATTTTGCCTCTGCTTACTGCCAGTTTCTCTAGAAAATTATGTATCTTAGTGATTTTCTTCTCAAAACCTCTTTCAAAACCAAACAGAGAAACATGTATGAAGAAATCCTGGGAAAAAAATAAATCTTTATCCCAATAGATTGCAAGACTTATGTTCCTGCCCAAATACAAACTCCCCTCTGATTCAGTATAGTCCATGATTCACAAATCCTACGGGATTATTGGAAAGCATTAAAACACATAGGAATATTTTATGTCAGGAAGAACAGTGTGAGAGGAGACTACAGATAAGAGACCACTCTATATAAGGACAGGACTCCAAAGAATGAAGCAGAATCCATAGAGAAATAAAGATGTGGTTTATTTCCTTAATTTATTTTTACTCCCAGGAAGACACTTACTAACTAAACCCCAAAACAGTGGGAGAACCAACTCACTGTGGTTCTAAACAGCAGAAATAGAGGGACAGTCTTTAAGACATATTCCAGGATTGGAATGACACTCTAAGCAGCTGAGAAGGTAGAAGTTTCTTCCCCTTCTCACTGGTAAAGTTTGCAGCATCTGAATTCATCACGATTGAGCCATCAATTCACATTTCCCTGTTTGTCCTAATGTGCAGCCATGTGAAATCATCATGTGCTCTAGAGAAAATTCTCCCTTCACAAAGTGCAATTATCAGCATTTTACCTGCAAAATTGTGTGGTAATTGCTCTTCCATCTTGGGCTTTTTTTGTACTAAACATCCAAATAGCCTCTTGGCTCTTCCAGTCTTCGCAGTCTCATTTTCAAGAGCTTATTTAATTGCCACTTCTATTCCCCACTTAATCAATCATTCATGCCATGTTCAACCCTTGCATGGAACATAACCTATTATCTTTAAGTCTCTGTTACAATTCTATTTCAAGTGAGAACACTCCATTAATTTTTCCACATGTGCACATACTACTTAAACTCATGAAAATATCCTGCCTTCTTTATGCCTGTCCTTTATACCATTAACTCTCCTAAGCAGAGACCATGTTTGATTTGTCTCTTCACAGTTGAGGAGTGAATTTCTGAAGTTGAATAAATATTTGTACCTCCTGTAAAAATGTAATTTCCTTTATATGTGTTGGATCACATTCTGAACTCTATTTTAGTATCACATGGATTTCACGTATTTGTGAGCTTCAGGTATGTATTTGGCACTCTGATGTCAGAAATTAACTGTCTGTTAACAGACACAGTGCCTTCTGCATAGCTGATCAGATGAGAAGTGATATAAACCAACATTTGCACCCCATTTGTACTACATGTATCCAATAACTACGTCTGGAACCTGGGCAACTCATTAGATTAACCTACCATCCAAAGCCAGCAACTATTATAGGAGTTTTCCTGTCTACATTAATAGTACATCTCTTCCCAAATGAGAGTACAGGGAAGAAAAAAAAACACACAAAAGACTCAACCCCACCACTCCTCTACATTACTCTTTAATAATAATTCGCTTCACAGAGGTAAGGAAGAAAAATATTTCATGTCAGCCATGGTCTTTGACCATACAGAAAGGAAAAGTGTTAAAAAAATAAATGGTGCCTAACTCTAATTCACAAGTTATGCTAAGAGCAGGATTTGGTGACTCAGTTCAGAACCCAGAAAAGCTGTACATCTGAGATGGGAAGGAAATACAGAACACCACTCATCCCTGGGTACTACTGCAGTATCACACCTTCTGTGCTATGTTACGTAGTTAACATGCACCACTGAGCAAAACTTCCTCATCTCTTAGAGAAGAGCTCTTGATATTTATGTTCTTACAGCTTTGCTGTAAGACCTCTAAGAGATGATATCAAGTAACTTCATCTACAGGCACTCATCTGAATTGCCCAACTGAAGAATTCGGTTCTCCTTATTCCTTTCCAGAATATTGTGAGAAGAAAGGCATAAATGAGGCTAATCTCCATTCAAGTAGTCTACTTCTCCCCCTCCAGATAGTCGGGGCTGAAACCCAGTCTCTGCACTCAGCTCCCCCATGGTACTGCTTTAAGCCATAGTATAGCAATGAGACTACACCCAACCATATCAAATCATTTCTTAAACACAGTGCTTATTGACAGGAGAATCCTTTTCTAAAGTGTTATTTTCAAATTCGTTGGACAGGTATGTGACAGAGTAAATCAACATAAAAAGGAAAGCAAATAAAATACACAGCAGGATTAAGAAACAATTAATACAAAGAACTGGCAAAAAGCTGACTGATGATTTGGAGCCTGCTATTTGTCAACGGCTAAAGCATTGTAGGTGGCTGAGGTTATTGCATTTTTCCACCCATGACATCTGGTTTCTTGGCAGATTCTGTAGGCAGTAAGCACCTCAAAGCCATTTTTAGCTTTGCATATCATTAGGCTACTGAATCCAATCAGAACATGTAGCCTTCTGTGTAGCTCATCCTATAGGATGCGTTTATCTCATGTTACTGTGCTACAAAGGAGTCCAGCAAAATCTACTTGTTCCTATCCCAAAAAGTCTTAAAGAAACATCTATCTTTAAATGGTTCTATATTCAATATGAACCACTTATTTCATTTAGAAATGTTCTTTTAACAGATGTTAAATGTTCTGTTAAAAGAACCTGTAAAGATGTGACATTGTCTTCCCAAACAGGCTACTCTAGAATCATACCAGCACACTTTGAAAGTATTTGTTATGGTTTTTACCTCTTTTAGTACTTCAAAAATCAATACAGCTGAGAGTGTATGAAAAAGATTGCACCAGTCAGCTGGACAAGAGTGTAATTATCTGACAATTTCTCCACCACTTATACCCGAGGGCACCACTAAAGCAGAAGTAGGGCTAAAAGTAGAGCCTGGTTATTTGTGAGAAATGGCAGGACAAATGAGTAATTTAACTACAACCTACACTCATTTTCAGAACAATTTTGGGAGGAGAAAGTAGTAGCCTGAAGTTTGACTAATGTCCAAGATGAAGTTTGATTAATTTCCTGAGAACTGTAATAATTACCAAGTGCAACAGGGAAGTAAAAACTGATGACACAAGAGGCCCCTTCTTGTACAATGTTATCTACTAGAATAAATTAACAAATGAATAGGGAACATAACCTATTATCTGGAGAGCAGAGACTGCAGCAGGAGGCTCTAAATCTACTGCCTTTGGTTGTCCATTCTCCAGACCTGGTCCTTAAGTATATAGGATTACATTCACAAAAGAAGTATTTGTGTGCCTTGTGTTGTCATTTAGCATTCGTTGGCTTCTAAGGAAGAGAAGCAATGAAGCCTCTTTGTAGATCTAGAGCTTAACTCTTACCAAAGAGCAAAGCATTTCTAATTTACTGGTATGTAAAGGATGCATGAAGCTACAAAACATCTTTTATTGGGGCTTTAGTGTTACCTTCAAAACTGCTCAATAGTTGTATGGTAAATAGTAGGACTCTTCAGCTCATGACCCACTACCTACTTTTTGTTAATAAGCAGGAAAAACATCTGTTGAGACACTGCCATCCACTGCTTAGCCTAAAAGTTCTCCAAACACTTAGCTGAAGAGCCCTAGCTGTGATTTGCTTTGTACATTAGCAGTGTAAGAAGCTCCACTGCCTGGTAGAAGTTGCCTCCAAATAACTGGAGGAACATGCTTCTCACAATACACAGAGCTTGAGGATTTAAAAGACCAGGGTGACAAGAGATATGAGTAGAGGCCATCCTCCATGCTCATACTTGCCCATCAAAGGAAGTAAAAAAAAGGGATTATCCAGGAGCAAAGAGTGCTTTGCTTCTAGCCCATCTCCATCTGTCAGAAGCCCTGAAAAGCAGGAGGTCTTTGCTAAAGACCAAACAGTCATTAATGACTGAACAGCAGAGTTGTAACATAGAACTTTCCCAGCATTCCATCTGAACTGATTACTAGTCTGCTGCTTTGTAACTCTGGAAGAAGTGTAATTTTAAAGATAGACATAAATCTTCTGCTTTTGCTGATAAAATTCACTGCTTTTCATAAACTACTTAATCACAAACTTAGTAGTGCTTTTGATTAATGACTGGGGAGAGGGGGGAAAAAGTAATATTTTATCTGACTAAGAAATAGCAGTTATGGAGCAGTGAGAGCTATAACCAAGGTAACTCTGTATCAGAGAGGAAATGATTTCTTTCCAGCTTTTACAGCACTGATTGAGCTTTTAAATGCTAAATAAATCTCTCTACCTACACTGCTAAAACTTTCATTGTTCCAAAACCAGGTTTAGACCTGAGATATAAAATACATTAGCAAAGTCTAATACAGGAGAGGTGCAAAAGAAGCCCTATTTTAACCACTCCTATATTGAAGGCCCCCTAAATGCATCCCTGTCTTCCTCCCCACAAGGATCACATGCTTACAACAGAGTATAGGAAAGTGGTAGCCACAGATATTTATTTGCTAAGTGCCTTTTTCTTCTCTTCCCCACAGGTGCTACCCTTGCATCTCCAAGTCCTTTTTCATCCAAATTAAGCCCTGTGTTCATCTCCCCAGTCCATCTCCAACAAAAGCATGTCCAACTTTTATAACTTAGATGACTGAAAAGTAAAGCTGTGTTAGGAAAAGGGTAATGGCACTACATCACTTTAGTTATTATATTTGCTTCTGCTTCTTCCACTTCTCAATTTTATTAAAAAGGAAGCTTCAAGAGCCCACAAATATTGAAGATGAAAGTCCAAATCTATCCTGATCCCCTTTAGATATTTTTCAGTGTAAATAAAAATTTCATCCTTTAAGTCTTTCCCCTTCACTTACTCCTATGAGAGAACATAATTGAGGAGTGTTGTCAGGACATTGGTCAGGCACCAAGAATGAGATTGTATATTGAAAACATTTTGAAGAAGAGATACCTTTGCCTTTGAAACAGATATTTTTTTTTTTTAATTAGGTCTTTTTCCTCCCCCATACACATTCTAGTTCTGCTTACCAATTAAGGTAGTGAGGATACTAAATTGCCAGTTTGAGATTGTGTGGTCTTCCAGGAGGCCTAATTCTTCCAGTGACCTAACCCATGCCTGATACTCCTTCAGGGGAGGTCTCATGACCACATTTCCTGAAGGGCTGTTCCTTTTTAGCCCCAGATCTAGAGAATTTTTAGATATTCATTTAAATGAGGGAGAAAGACTTTTGAGAGCTACCCTACCTGATAGAGTTCTCATGTGATGAGTTACATTAAGCTGTCAGAATTTGGGCAGGCTGACAGTCACTTTTGTCATGTTATGATCTGATGATAGTACTGCACAGATCTAGCCAGAATCTGGTAAAGGCTACAGGAGAGGAGCCTTTAGAATATGGCTCCAACCTTAACTAAATAATATTAGAGAGACATGGGACAAGGAATAGGAAATCTGTGGCAATAGGCTGGAAAAGACAGGGTGCTGAAGTGTTTCCATCTGTTTATTTCCTGTAGCTGAACAAATCCTATTAACTGGATTTGACATATAAAACTCAATTTGAAAGGAATAGAAATTAAGAGTCTGCATTCCTTGAAGACCCAAACCTTTAAGATTGTGCATTTCCAAATTCCTCCAGACTGTATCACCTATTACTGCCTCACACTTAGGATGCAAAGGCTGATTCTTTGTGGCAGTGCATAAACTGCAACATAGCAAAGGCCTTAGGAATCAGTGCAGAAATGAGCTGTATTGAAACAGCAAGGACTCATCTTTCAAGTAACCTATATTGTTCCTAGAAATGCCTCACTGAATGCTACAGTTATCATGAATACATGTGGCCATGACTGTGATCATATACTTAGAAGACATATTTCCACTAAAAGCATCCGTTACCAAACCTTTAAGATAGTTAGCAAGATAACAGTATCACCCGAGTTTAAAAAGGATGGACAGTGAGGAGATATTAAATATCTGAGCTCCAGAACCAATTTTTAAAAGACTTTCTCAGAAAAAGTCTTCAAATTTAGGAGGATGGATTAATTAGTGCTGTGGGTTTTTGTCAATCCACAAAAATAGGCAAAGTTGTCAAATCTTAGTGTGCAGAGGGAAATAATAAGTACTAGGTTCAACTTCTGATTACTATTTCATAGCTCCAAAGAAAGACGTACTACTCTTAGCTGTCAAGATCCTTCAAGCAGAGAAAAAACTGAAGATAGAAACCCATGAGAAACTCCTGCACCTTGCATTTTGTGCCATGGGAAGATCTGAACAGAAGCGTGTCCTTGTTTGAATTAGAACTGAACAATTCTGTTCAGTAATTTTACTTTTCAGCTCTTTTCTAACTGCACTGTCTGAAGTACATAGCAGTTTTTTTGCAGACAGTCTCTGCTTCCAGCAGTGAGAACGCTCCATGTTTAGAGTTACCACCAAGGGCTGGTGTGCAGACCAAGGTCTGGATCTGCTGGATCTTGTGCACCACGTGGGGTTGCAGAAATGTATGTACCAGGAAAAAGAAAAGCACAACAGAATAACCACCTATCCATAAAAAACAGACACCTTCAAGAGCAGTCCTGAGAAAGGAATCTCTTCCCATTATCAGCTGTCCTAATTATTAAAAAAAGTCATGCTTCTCTTGTATCTCCTTATGATTTAACAAGTACTGTAGTCTAACACAGCTACAAATAAGGTGGTAGAAAAGTCCTGCCAATTTTTTAAGCAGTGATTACAAACCAAAGGAGCCTAGGGCATTTCAGTTAGCTCACTTTCTACACCACCTGCTTATGTTTCATGAAGACTAATCTCTTATGTTCTAAACTTGCACAAGATCCACTCTGCAAATCCCTTGTTTCAATTTCTTTTTTATTCAAAGGACTTTTTTTAAAGCCAAAAGTAAGTGATCTCAAAGGTCTAGAAAGCCAATGCATATGCCAAATTTTCAAACAGAGGAGCAATATTTCTTTGAAACAAAAAAAAAGAAAAAATGAGAGAAGTACATAAATATAGGGTGTATTCCACCTGTACCTAGAGAATGTGTATGAGAGCCTTGAAATCTCTGCACCCTTTAGAGTTTACCACAGCTACAGCATATTTGTGCTCTGCTCAAAGCCCAAACAGCTAAGAAGCTAACTGGATACAGGCTATCAGCTTTGCTGCTGCACTCTTAATCTTCTTACCTAACAGCACATCATTATATTTAATTGACCAAAGTGCTTTTAGCATGTTCAGAGCCTGACAAAAATAACTAAATAGCCATATTGCAAAGAAGGGAAATGAAATATTGAAGCAGATTAATCATTCTATTAGGGTCAGGAAGTGAAGTTGTACCAAAAATCTTAGGTTTGTTTTGGTGTGCTTATTATTTATGAAATCCTATCACATGAAGGGTTTTCAGGCACGTTTTTAATGTCTGCTACATTCTTTTTTGCATGCCTCTTAATTATAAATTAAAACCAGCATGAACACTACAATTAGAATGAATTAAAAGACTGTTGCTAGGGATTTTTTTAGAATACAAATGTGCATAATTTTGCAGAAATTCTTTGGAGATACATATTATCCTTTAATAAATGCTATATATTTCCATTGTCTTCTGCTTTATGCACAACGTCACCATTTTTAATAAACAGGGAACAACATTACCTACTTAAAAATTTCATAATGAGAAAACAGTTGCTAAAAAAGCTTGGTCTGCAGGCACAGTTTGTGTGTGGTAATGGATTAAAGTTTCCTGCATTAGCCAATTTAATCCACTAAAATTTCAGTTTTTCTATCTTGTTTTCTAGGATTTACTCAGATTCTCCTGTTATGAACTGATACAACAAGAGCACAGAGGCAGAATTTCACATCAAAAAGAAACTATTATCCAGACATACATAGCTAAATGAAAATTCTTTAGATATTAGTTTATAATTTAGTCAAGCACTAAGCTTAAACACATTACCAAAACTGTATTGCTTTTAAGGTAAACCAGAATGCAGACCTTAAAAAAGGGAGGTTCCAAGCTCTTACTGTTCCTAGCAACTATGAAATAACACATGTTGGGGCTTCCCAGCTACAAGACTGAAGCCTGGGCAACTACTATGTTTGCTACACTGACATTCATGACACACACAAGGCTTGCAATCTGCCTAATGAAAATTGTTGGTTCATTCTTACAGTTACTACCATGGTAGAATAAGGATTAGAAGCCATTCTTGCCAGACAACAGAAGCCTCAAGGAGGTTTCTATTCTCTGAGATTTCTCAATACTTCAATTGCTACATATGTAACTACAGAAATAACTCAAAGGAGTAGGTTTCTGAATTTCTCAATGCCTTGATGACCAACATAATTAAATTATAAGCTGTTAGCTTGAATTTGGAGCCTAAAGTGAAGGCACAGGCTTGTAATAAAGTAAAAGTAAGGACAAGAGACAAGTTGTATTAATCATTAACAGGCACTGATTCATCATTGCCCTAGAGGTACAGATAAAACTCAACTTCAAATAACTTAAACCATGCTGGATTTTATAGTTTTATACAGGATGACCCAAAGCCTGCAGCATCTCAAAGTTATGTCCTAATTATAAACTCTATAAAATTTGCATTTTACTCATTTTTAGGACATTCACTTAAAGCTTCTCATCAAAATTGTAGCTGTGACTCTCTAAATCCATAGAAAAAATGACAGGTGAAATTATACCCAAGTTTTAAAATGAAACCAAGTATAAGGCTACTAAAACAAACTCCAACAGAAAGCCTTTTAGTGTCATTCACTCAAAAAATAAATAAAGTTCAGGTCTCCAAAGAAATTAAACCTCTTGAGACCTCACGTAATCTACTGGGTAGCTGATGACTGCTGGTCAATTAATCTTTTCAATTTCACAGTTAAGCTACAGGTGTCTTTAAGGCTTAAAACTTCATTACTAAATATAAACTAAACGCTTAATACCCAACATATAGAATGAAACAGTGGCTAATCTTCTAACCAGAAAGTGTTCACCATCCCCTGGATTTGTGCATGAAGAGTTGTCCGTACGCAGCATAACTGTCAAGACTAGAAATGACTTGGTCTGCAACATAAAACAGGAGTACTAATGGTGAGAAAAAGCCACCACTGAAACAGACTGGACAAAGAATTTCTGCAAGGCATTAATCAGACCTAAACCTGATTAAGTGTCTAATAGGCTTAATTACTGATGGCAAGAAAACACATGCTAGATACCTGCTCACACTAAGAGTTCAAGGCATCGGGAGAGTTGAATAGGCAAGATGTTTAAGAAACTAAAAGCAGTATTTTCTAGACCAAAATTATCACCTGAGCAAGTAGACTGCAAGAATGAACCACCTCCTCCACCACCCAAGGCATCTACAGGCCAGGTACAACTTTTATATTTAGTATAGACTTAGTAATACTACATTTTGTTTAGAAAGTATTTATGTAAGTAAAAGCCAAAGGTTAGCTTTTCAAGCATACTTACTGCACACACTATCTATCTTTAGTAAAAATCAAATAAATGCCTTTATTCCCATCCTCCCTCTCACCTTTTCTTTATGAAGGACATATAGATTTCCTCCTTTTGCATGTTGCTTTCCAAATAGCTCTAACCTGAAATAGCACAAGCTTATGAAGAGTTTTGATCTATATTGCAAATGAAGAATTAGAAATACAAGTATGGCTGCTTTTAATGTGCTGAGGGAGTCATCTCTCCTCTTTTTCCTGATGGCATTTCTGTATTGGAACAGCCCAAAAGGTATGTGTCAGCCTGCTTCCTGATAACTGTTGGAAGGGCAAAGTGATTTTGTAGCTTTAAGTGTTTTCTTTGGGTTGGTTTTACCAAGGTAACTCCTGTTTGAAAAATACAGAGTCATATTAATCTACAGTATATTGTTATTAAGTAGTTCTTTACTGCAAAGGTTAAGTCATTCATTTTAATTATTGAAATAGTTAAAAATTAGATAGGATATAGTCCTTCATTTGTTACCTTGGAATTTTTATCTTTTCCCAATAATATCCTAGGGAGTGTTGGGGTTTTTTAACCTTGAAATAAACAAATTGTTGCAATATGGCAACAATTTAGGGTTTCACCAAATAATGAGGAAAGTAAACCAAGCTCTTTACCATCAGCTTAAGCTATTAGTTTGAATTACATGTTTAATGAAACAATTGAAATTCCAGCATAAAGTTAATTTTAACTAAGCAGTGTTTAGCACATTCACAGCAGATGAGCATATAAAGACTGTCTTAACTTCTTGGAGCCTTGGTTTGCAGGTACAAGAGTTACTTAAAACTGTGAAATTTATGGAAAACTGATAGAATCATAAAGGTTTGTAAGGCTGAATAATTTCCTAGGATGGATGTTTTCCTGAAATTTGACTTAGTACTATAAACATGGAAAAAAGACCAATGAACAGGCATATTCCATATGCCATCCACACAAAATGGCAACTATGTCTATGTCCATGTCCAAACCTCATGTACTGCAGATTTGCAGGCAAAGTATTGCCCATGCTTCTGAAGTTCTGCACATCAGTTTTGTTGGGTTGACAAAACATTCTTTTGAAAGAAAAATCATCCTGAATCTCAACAGCTGAATTCTGTGCAGCTCGACACCTCACTTGGCAAGCTTAGGAAAAAACACACCCTAAAATTTATATTTCCCCAGAGACACAGATTACTCTTTTCACCAGAATAATTCCATACAACAGTGCAACACTCAGATCATATATCCATCAGCCTCCACTATTCTAGATACTGTTCAGGTGGAGGCAGAAGAATGGGTCAAGGATTAAGACATTTTCTGCCTGCAAGGAGATAGCATCTAAAAAGGAAAGAAGAAATGTACCTAGCATCTGGTAAATGTAGAATATTATTTCACATTCATGTTCTTATACTATTAGGAGGAAGTCTGAAAAAAGAAAAAACTTTACAACAAAACTTCATGGAAATAGCTCTAGTACACACAGAGATTGATTGGGCTTTTCATTGTCATACCTGTAGATTATTTATATATATTAGAAATTCAGGATAAACCAAATGCTTTCAAAGAAAAACAAACCCCAAGTTACTCTCCAGAACTCAGACAAGGTTGAAAAGGGGGAGAAAAGTGCATGGATACTTGAAATCTCCTAAAATGGAATAACATCCATGGGCTTATACTAGCTAATTTCTCTCTCTACTAATCAGCACGGGTTAAATTCATTCTGTCTGGAATAACTTGATTAGCACTATGCTGTTACCCACCCTGAAGGGTGGGTGTCAAATAGAAGGGGCCAATCTCTTTTCTGTAGTGCCCAACAACAGGACAAAGGACAGTGGGTATAAACTTGAGTATAAAAGGTTCCACCTCAACATGAGGAGGAACTTCTTCCCTGTGAGAGTGACAGAGTCTGGAACAGGCTCCCCTGAGAGGTTGTGGAGTCTCCTCCTCTAGAGAC
>VWZY01011269.1:102259-136439 GCA_013399075.1 Chloroceryle aenea | reverse complement strand
CGATCTGCTTGAGGGTAGGGAAATTCTACAAGAAATCTGGACAGGCTGCTTTGGTAGGCTGAGGCCAATGGGATGAGGCTCAACAACACCAAGTGCTGGGTCCTGCACTTGGGTAACAAGAACCACCTGCAACACTCCGGGCTTGGGGCAGAATAGCTGGAAACTGCATCAGAAAAGGACCTGATGATGTGGGCTGACAGCCAGCTGAACATGAGTCAGCCTGTGCTCAGGTTGCCGAGAAGGCCAAAGGCATCCTGGCTTGGATCAGCACTAGTGTGGCCAGCAGGACTAGGGCAGGGACCATTCCCCTGGACTGGGCACTGGGAAGGCTGCACCTTGACTCCTGTGTTCAGTTTTGGCCCCCTTACTTGAAGAAAGACATTGAGGTCTGGAGGATGTCCAGAGAAGGGCCATGAAGCAGAAAATTTCCCCCAAATGGGAGTCCCTCTGGCTCTCACTATAGGCTTAATTGCCAGCAAGGTAGAAAGCACAGCCATAAGAAAATATTTGTATTGTAAATTACATATTCAGATTTATGTTTTGTTTTTTTTGTTTGTTTGTTTGTTTGGTTTGTTGTTTTGTTTTTCAATTTCCTGTAGGGTCAGCTTGGAAATAGATATTGTATCTCTTCTTATTTAACTTGTATGGTTTTGTTTAGCTTTTTAAGGCAGTTTTGCTATTTTTTAAGCATGAATTTAAGAATTTGGAAGCTACTGATATCACTAAATGCTGGATTTGATACTTCAGTAGCATACTTTGAAAAGTCACAGTCATTGAATTATAAAAATAGAATTACTGAAGTAATAAAAGCCACTACTCATGAAAATACTGGGCATTCCTGCATTTACCCATTAGATGGCAAGGTTTTTTTTACTCTTCCTCAAAGTACAGTTGCAATGGCCATTAAGCAGTTTGTACTTTCAATATATTCTTTGTCAGAATTGGCAATCTCAGCTTTAACTGAAAACACATTAAATCCCTTTGGCTTTCTTTGTCCATAGCAGTCTTTTAAGGCTTTTCAGCTTAGTTTAACTGACCATATAAGGAATTGTCTGACTCCATCTAATCCTACAATGCCCAAAATTCTGGTCATAAAGGACGTAACCCTATACTTGAAGAGAAGCAGGGAAAGTAGTTATTTGGTAATTGCTTGCTTCAGCATCTGTAAAAAAAATAGGCGATCTGTCACAGAAAGGACGTGAACATAATGCTATACTCAACAATGAATAAACTGGGATATGTGGCTTATCCCAAATCTTGAAGAGGTTTCAATGTGCCTTTTCCCAAGATGGAAGGCTGCCTGCAACAGCATGGAATTATTCTCTGACATCAATAGATGTTGAGGTCTAAACATTTGTTTTACAAAGTTTTAAAAAAAATACTAAAATAATGAGGGGAAAGAGTTCCAAAAGATGTTTTTCGATACTAGACTGGTGCAATACAGAGTGCATTTAATAATGCAAAGCATTCACTCTAATAAATCTGGATTGATTAACAGTTGTCAAGAACTATCGTTGGAGCAAAAGGGAGAAAGTTATGAGTAAAGGTGGTCTGGTTTAAAACAAAATCATGTTTATAATTTATAGTAATTTTTATAGAGATATTTCAGAAATTATGTATCCTCGGTCAATACTGAAAATATGCAACATTAATGAAATTCAATTATATATTGATAAGCTAGTGTGGATAGGTAGATAATAATTATCTTTTATATACAGAAAAGTTGTAAAAACTTTAAAGCTGAAGAAGCAAATATCCAAAAGTTTTTCAATACAAATCTTAATTAATCGTAACTCCTTCTCCCTCCCATTTGCATTTAGTTCATTAGCTGCTAGCTCTTCAGAAATCTTAGTTATTTTCCCAATAAATTTAATATTTACGATTCATCTCAGGTCTTGTTATTAATTATCTGATAATGAAGATCTTAACTGAATCATCTTTGACAATTATCTGTGTGCACACAGATGATATATTTACTGTAACTGTATCATTTAATACCCAGTGCATGGAAGGTATGATCATACCACTTGAAAACAGGAATAACGAAGTAAGGCTTACCTGCTGACAACAAATTTCCCTAAGAAAGGAGCTGTAACCCAGTGTCCTGGGAGCAAGAAAACCATTCAGAATCTGCTAAACAATATGGGAACCTCTGAAGGGGAGTAACTGTAACTCATCTCTCCTGCACAGGGAGCTGCTTACTAGGGGAAATGGGTCAGTATAGACTGGCCATAAGAATAGTTCAGAGACAAAAAATCTAAGAAATCAAAAATTGTCAGATTCACCAGAAGCCCTTGAACTTACTGTACCTAGTACAGGTGCTTATGACATCTGGGATTTATAAGTGCATTATACTACATAACATTGATGAGGCTTCATCTTGAATACTGGGTTCCGTTTTGGGTCCATCATTCAAAGAAGGACATTGAGGGGCTGGAGTGTGTCCAGAGAAGGTCAACAAATCTGGGGAAGGGTCTAGACCACAAGTCTTGTGAGTACCAGCTGAGGGACCCGGGGTTGTTTATAATGGAGAAAAGGAGGCTCAGGGGAGACCTTCTCACTCTCTACAACTCCCTGACACGTTGGAGACAGGTGGAGTTGGTCTTTTCTCCCAAAGAAGAAGCAACAGGACAAGAGGAAACAGCCTCAAGTTGCACCAGGGGAGGTTTAGGTTAGATACCAAGAACAATTTCTTCCCCCAAGGGGTTGTCAAAGGCTGGCCCAGGTTGCATACTGCAGTGGTGGAGTCCCCATCCCTGAAGGTCAAAGCCATAGAGATGTTGTGCTAAGGACCATGGTTTAGTGGTGGGCTTGGTAGTGTTAGGTTAATGGCTGGACTCAATGATCTTACCATGAAAATCAGAGGTTAAGAGGACCAGCTGGACTGACCTTCACACCTAAACCATCCAGGACCACTGTCACCACTGGTAACTACTAAATACAGGTATATATTTACATATAGTTCAGGATATGATTGCTAAGATGAACAGTTCTGTAGACTCAGCGACGATTATAATGTGTTAAGAACCAACCATGAGTAGGAAAAGTGTTGCTAATAAATGCATTTGGTGAACATTTGCTTTAAAGTTTGAATTACCAGTTTCTAAAACCTCCTACCACAATAATCTCTAATTCTTTAACTGATGTACACTCTCCATACATGTATATGTACACATACACAGACAATTGCTTTCAAAGAATGAGTGTGCACCAGTTACGGTGAAAAAGAGCCTCAGGAAGATTTTCTGAATGGAAAATACCATTTCACCATGGGGAGAGTTACGGAGCTACTTAATGTAGAACTCTCCATGACAGTTGCTAGCCAGTAAAATTTGGTGATGAATCATATGCAGAGTGTGACTACACTTTTTCAGGCCAGGCACTTTCTGATCTCTTTCTTTTCTAAAACAATACAAGCATTAAAGCTTGCTCATAAAAAATCCCAAACAAAAACACAGCAACCTAGAAGAACAGTATGCTAGGTGATGCTGTTAGTTTCAACCTAAAAATCACCAGTTCTGTCACCTCTCTCTGGATATCTGATCTAAGCGTTCAACCAAGGGAAAACACATGCCTGAAGCTTGATGGATTTTGAGGGTTTCCATCCAGCAGAACCTTCAGCGTCCAGGAAAAAATAAGAAAAGGGAGCAGTGTCAGTCTGGTGCTGTTTCTTCCTTTTCTTTTCTTATGATTTTTACAACAATAAAAACACTCTAATGCAATAAATACACAAAATTAGTTCATTAAAATCTAAATGCTAATTAATATGTGAGTAGGTGAAGTTTTGACCATAAGATTTTTTTTAAAATCACTTCTTTTTGCATTAGCTCGGGCGCATTCCACCAGTGTATTTTTAATTTCTCTCTTTGTTTCTGTTTTGAGAGGCAGTAAAAGGAAAGAGGTAAAATCTGGAGCTGAATTTTATAGCTTAGACTTACCTGTAAATTAGACCTAGCTGGCTTTTTAATTAAGACCTCACAAAAGATGATTGTTCCCTGTAATCTAATACATAAAGAGTGGAGTCTTATTCTATAGACAATTGGAACAATAGTTAGACAAATCACACACTAATTGGTGAAGGAAGAATAAAGGCGTGACTCATACTCCCAAAAGCACGGGTTTTAATCATTCAACACACAAAATAATTCCTCTAGGTGGTAACAGCACATTCTCTTACTTTTTTTTTTCTTAAGGCTAGATAGTGAATATCACAAGTACACTGATAAAAACCCTGCACAATTAAGACAGTCTCCAGCCTCAGGCATCAGAATTTCCTAGCTGTTCCTAGATCTGCTGCTTGGGAGGTAGTCTGTAACAAATTAATTTTCAGGTGCAACTCCACCACACATTGCATATGCATAAATAAACAGGGAAGTGGTATTGCTTTAATTCAGCTGTCCCTAGTTTTAACAGTAGCAGGTTGGATTTTCATCACTGGCTGAAGACTGCCACAACTGAATTAATAATAAAAGCTTCCTGCACTTGGAAAAATCTTCCTTTCTTGTCTATGTCTCTGTATTTGTACCCATCCAGAATCAAGGCACTGTTTTTCTTTATATTTTTATACGTACCTATCCAGATTTAACCTCAGCTGACAGCTCTACTTCATGCAGCCACTCACTCTCTCCCCATCTGTGGGACAAGGGAGAGAATCAGAAGGGTAAAACTGAGAAAACTTATGGGGTGAGGAAAACTCCATCATTCATAACAGTGACTTGGGAAGAGAAATGGCATCACTCTGAATATCCCCAGCCTGCTCACTATATCTGAAGAGGACCTACAGGAAAGCTGGGGAGGGAATTTTTGCAAGGGCTTGTAGTGACAGGACAAGGGATAATGGCTTCAAACTAGAAGATGGAAGATATATATTAGAAATTTTGAAGAAGTTCTTCAGTGTGAGGGTGGTAAGACATGAGAACAGGTCACCCAGGGAAGGTGTAGATGTTCCATCACTGTCTCTGTTCAAAATCAGGTCGAAGGGGGCTTTCAGCAACCTGGTGCAGTGGGAGCTGTCCCTGCCTGTGGCAGAAGGGGTTGGAACTAGATGATCTTTAAGGTCCCTTCCAACCCAAACCATTCTATGATTCTATGAAGGAGAAACAACAGCAACTAGAACATAGCATTTGAGGTCATGCTGCTGTTACCTATAGGTATCTTATTTACTGAATGTTATAAATGAGGTAATAGTAATAGCAATTCAGGTAAGGGTGTTGAGAGTGTGGGAGAATAGTCTGAATGTAAATTATACGCTTATCTAAGTAATACACAGTACTTTCGAAATCCTTAAAATACTGAGCATTTCTCACTCTATTCTTTGTAATTCATCCAGTGAGGTGTGATAATGGCTTTCATCTTGGAAACAGGGAGGCAAAGAGTCACATGTAGTTGGTTTTTCAGGTCAGGAATGTAGAAAGCAATTTCTGATTTTGATTAGCTTTTTTTCCTCTTGAAAGACAGGATGATCAGGTTCAGGAGACTATTTTTCTGTTTCTTTTTTTTTTTTCCCACATGATGAAACATCTGATATTGTTGCTTCACTCTTGTGTTCCCAAGACAAAAAGATCACAAAATGGTTTAGATTGAAAGAGACCTTAAAGATCATCTAGTTCCAATCCCCCTGCCATGGGCAGGGACACATCCCACTATGCCAGGTTGCTCAGAACCCCTCATCCTATTAATACAGGCCCTTGCAAGAAGTCCCTCACCAGCTTTCAGACCCTCTTCAGATACTGGAAGGCTGCAATAAGGTCTTCCTAGAGCCTTTTCTTCTCCCAGCTAAACAACCCCATCTCTCTCAGCCTGTCCTTGCAGGAGAGGAGTTCAAGCCCTCCAGTCACCTTTGTGGCCCAACTCTGGACCCACTCCAGTAGGTCCATGTCCTAAAATATAAGTAACTTAAATGTATATTAATTTGTATAGCAAAATGGAAACATCATCAGGTAGAGTAACCAGACAGTTTTAGTTCATGTTTGGAACGCAAATTTAATCATGGTTTCTGTCTCAAGTAAAATCAAAGGTATCTTCTCTGTTTTGCAAGTAGTGTGATGTCAGCCCAGGGATAAAATATTCTCTTTACAGGCTATGCCTCTCTAACTTACAATGATGAATTGAAATATGGTTGTATTCCTCTGACTCCTGTATTTTTCCAAGATCTTTGACTACAGGTCTAGATACCATGAGGAAACCTAAAGGAGGACTATCTAGAAGCAGAAACCCTCATAAAATCTGCTTTGCTTCACCTAAGCATGGTGGGGGGGAATCAGTAACACACTGCATAGGACTAGTCCACATTCAGATTCTGAGGCAGCCAAGCCAAAGGTTGCCTGGTACCAAAGTAATTGATATTTTTTCCAGTTTCCATATTTTAGGCTCAAAAGAGGAGTTAGACTTGCATTGAAAAGTGGAGAAGCTCTGAAAACACTCAGAGAGATGCATGATGGACTTTGAGTGTTTGCACATTAAAATGCAACCTTAATGGAGGGAACTGAGAAATTTGTTTCAACTAATTTAAATGCATTTCCAAGAAAGTCATTTGCAAAGCTGAGTGAAAAAGTCTAGTAAATTTGCTTCTTAAATCCATCTGGGGAATATGTTTCTATGAGCCCATCCTACAAACACATTATAACATGATTTTAGAGGTCTGCTGAAGAACAGATTTGGACTTCAGAATCAGACCCACTCTTGACAAAACACTTTTATGCACTACTAAGACCTAAACACTTCTATTTCTATAGATAACAACTGATCGTAATATTGTGCTACAGGTATTAATACACTCCTAAGGAGTAAATCCAATTTCTTTTTCAGTAAGAAAGGAAAAGCTCCATTGCAATAAAGTGGCTCCTTCACTGTATTTGACAAGGGTAATCCTTGATCCAGAGCTCTAATATGCCATCGGTATTGACCTCAATGCATGTGAAACTGTGGCCTCAGTAAGCTTCAGAATTCACACACAGGATTTCTTGAGTTATTGCTGGGAAAAGCAGTGTTTGATCTTCTTCACTGTCTTTGAAGGAATTACGGTGATTACATCCTGCCTGGTGGTAATAGACCAGAGGAAAGCAGAGGACTGAGAGGAGGCTTAACTTGCTGCCACCCATAAACTTAAAAGTCTTCAGGGCCTACAACTTAAAACTATTATTTCAGAAGGGTTAAAAGCAAGCTGTGACAATTCAATCAAGACTAGCAAAGACTGTGAAGAAGTAATGGGATCAAGATTCTCTTTTCCTTGCAAATAAGTATATACAGGAAATGATGAATGAACAAATCCACACACTGTAAATGAATAAGAAGGCAGCTATTAGCTTTTAAAAATTCTTAATTTACCTTTACTTACCAAATTAATTTACCCTGAAGCTATGCTCTGGCAAGTACTGATTGCATTTTCTCCCCAGGAAAGTGAGTTTCTAGAAAATTAATATATCTAGTATTTGCTAAATCTACTAGACATTCCTAACATAAAATTAACTTTTTTTTTTATGTTAAGGATATTATTTTGACTGCAGTTGTGTGCCTTTCTCAATTCTGTCTCTCTCCTTCCATATAAATTCTCTTTTGCCTGTTGTATTTAACTGATGCAGAATCACATTACCAGTAAATAAATATTTTTAAACATTCTACTTGGTTACCAGGCACAGTAGGCTGAAGAAAAACAACGGAATTTTGCCAGGAAATATTCCGGAGACAAAGGTTGCCCCACTTTTATGCTCTGCAGTATTGGTTTCCAGTGGAAATTTTGAAACAGAGTTTCAACACAGATGAGACTTTTGCAGAAGATTTTCCATAGTGCCTGCAGGAACTTTGCTGTCCTCCTGTCCTAAATATTACAGATTACATTTATGTACTCACTGTTACAAGGTCCCCAGCAAGGGAATAGTGATGTAAATTAAGATTAACTCTGCTCCAGCACAGCAACTGAAGGAGCTGAATGCGCTTGTCATCTCATAGTGAGAGAACTTTACACACCAACATTTTGGGAAACTTTGTTTTTGTTTTTTTTTTAATACAGCTGGTAAAAATCCAAGTTAAGAGAGAAATCTAATTCCTTTTTTTTTTTTTAAAAAAAAAAAAATCATTGTATTATGCTTGTTTACAACTGAGTAGATGTTAACAGGGAAACAGGTTGCCTGATTGAATGGTGACAGCCTCTTTACACATTTCCAGTTATGTGTCCTAATATTTTAGTACATACAGTGATATCAGTAAAGAATGGTATTGTCATTTTACTCCCACAAAATTTAATTACAGACATTTGGGTTTTGACATATGGTTAATTAAATATTGATTTGTTGGAGGATGAACTAAGCCATTGGTATTTTCCTCCCTAATTAGAATAATGCCTGCTCCACATGCCAACAGTTATGAATCCAACTGAAATAACTCTAGAAGCAGAAATATAAAAAAGACTTAAATAATGCAGCGTATTGCACTTCAATTACAATTAATAAATTAGATGCAGTGTAGTAGCCGTACTATTTAAATAGACTGTCCACACTTTCTGCTACTGGGAGTAAAGAGCTGGTATTTGAAACTTTGTACTTATCCTAGAGCTCTGTGTTCCAGTTTGTCGGAAGTAAATGGTCTCAACATTGTAGAGAAAGTACAGTTATACATTCCTCAGTGCCATTAATACTGTTCTTAGTCATTATACAAACAAATCAAATACAGAACTGATAAAGCAAGCCACTCTTTCACTCTGAGTGAGAAGATGCATACTGTTTACAGCATATTGAATAGTTTAATAGATGAACTTTTTCTAATAATTTTTTTTTTTTGGTGGTGTTTATGCTCCATAGATGAAGAAGGGACTTCTATTTTAATTGCAATCAGTTTTTTGCTTTTTAATCAATGTTAAATTAATAAAATATGATTTTCTATGTCATGCTGACCTGAGAGATATTGTGCTAATTTCTCTGACTGTTCTCTGATTAGTGAGTTTAATGTGCAACTATTCTCCCTCATCTACAAGTTAAATTTCTACTCAGAAAATGCCTACTACTCCTTTTTCAGCTTTCATCGTGTATACCACAGGGTCAATTCCCCCCTTCTTTCTTCCCTCTCTCTTTCAATTGAAGTTCATCAAGTCCAACCATTAACCTAGCACTGGTAGGTCACAACTAAACCATAGCCCTCAGCACCACTTCTCCATAGCTTTAAAAACCCTTGGCAGCATGGGTCAGGCCTTGACAACGCTCTCAGACATTTTTCCACATGCCCAACATAAAACTCCCATGCAACTTGAGGCTGTTACCTCTTGTCCTGTCACTTGTTCCTTGGGAGAAGAGACTGATCCCACCTGGCTCCAGCCTCCTTTCAGGGAGTTTTCAAGAGATAGAAGGTGTCCCGTGAGCCTCCTTTTCTCAAGGTTGAACAACCCTGGGGCCCTCAGTTGCTCCTCACAAGATTTGTGCTCTAGACTCTTCACTGTCTTCATTGCCCTTCTCTGGACATGCTCTAGCCCACTCAATGTCCTTTTCAGAGTGAGGGGCCCAAAACTCAACCCAGTAGACTACTTCTTTCATCTTTAGCCTTAAGGAGTCAGTGCACATTATACATTATTAATACCATGCAAGGGAACAATAGCAATATATTAGAGAAAGAGATAGACTGAAATGGACTATTATATATATACATATATATACACAAAACATGATGAATATGTGCTCAGAAACTTGGTAACAGGGGCCTATAAGATGAGAAGGAAACACACATGTTTTAGTCCACAAAAGGGTCATTTACAAGGTATCTAGAGAGCCTTCATTTATCCCTTAATTTTCTCTAAGAATGTTTCACATAGAGTTCCATATAGAAATGCAGTGTTTATGGGTCCTCTTCAAACTTTTTAAACTAGAAACAATTTGACCCAGTATTAATCATATATTAATGAATACAGAGAGCACTTGATATGCTTTTTCTTTGTGGATTTGTACTAAATCAGTTGAACTTCATATTCACAGAATCACAAAATATTCATGGTTGGAAAGGACCTCCTAGATCACCAAGTCCAACCACACCCGTAACAGAAAAAAACCCAAAACAACAGCACCTAAAAAAACCCCCAAAACCTAAATACCTAAATATTCAGGTAAGTAGAATATACTCAGGTAAGTAGAATGTTCTTCACGTACCATTTATTGCAAGAGGATTATGTTATATAGATTTCCAGGAAGCTTGAAATGGAAACCACATTTTTAAATTTTTGTATTAATAGAGAGACATTAATTCCCCTGCTTTAAGGTGATTAGCATCAGTCTTCTAATACCGTGAATATATTAATTTTAAGGACATAGATAATCTGGTTGATAATATTAAGAAGGCACACTTGTTTACAATGAAATTATGAAACATCTGTTTGGAGCAGTATGAATTTTGGGAAATCACATTTGCTTAGAGTTTTTCTCACTTTGGAAATGGTTTGGACTAGGTTTTTTTAAATGCTTTTACATTTTCATAGCTGAATTTCTGTAGAGCTCCGTAAATTGCACTAGGAAGTTGAAATGAGCAGGAAGCTAAACGTCACAAAGTAGTCCCTTAGGATGGACAATGAAAATTTAATACTGAGTTCATGCTGTTTTCCTCTACTGATACAGATTGAAGATTTATTGCCATCTGTAGATTTTTAAATGCTCTCTTTTACATAACGTTCTGAAAGATGGTGTTATCCATTTTATTTTAATGTGTTACACCCTCCTCTATTGGAAAGGGATTTAATTTCATTTTCTAACTATTTTTGTTATTTGATCTAGGGTTTTTTATACAATATTAATATTTTGTTGTTGTTGTTGTGTGTTTTTTTGTTTCCTTCCTTGTTTGTTTGTTATTTTGATGTTTTTTTCAAAGACTTATTAACCAGCATGAAAAAAAAAAACAACATAAGAAATCTGTCAAGGCTTTGGTCTATTTTTATATCTCTCTGTGCTTCTTCCACCAGAAAGAGAAGTTCTGCTACATATAAATGTGAATCACAAAAGCCAAATACAGAGGAATCATTTATCACAGAGCTGAATCTATGCAAATAAATAAACAACAATATATAATACAAACAGGCTCTACAAAAGAAGACTCTAGGAGAAAGGGTATCTATCTGTACAAGAGTTAATATGACAGGTCTCGGACACAAGTTGATCATCGTGTAGGGAAGAAATCCTGTAGAAAAAAATGTTAATATAAGTTCATGTAACCCAGAAGATACAACAGAGTGGGACTGATGAGATTAGTGCACACTGATGTCCTAACACTTGATGTCCTATCCCAAGTATGAAATGTCTTTGTAGTTCTAAATAAAACTGTCTCCTGACAATGACATGTAATAAACCAGTGAAACTTAGTGTTTTATAGAAGATACACAGTTTTGTAGTAGATCATGTCATAATTTCCGCCAGGCTTTTGAAGAACCACACTGATATTTCACTTCTTCTGTTTATTGTTCAACAGATTTTGGCTTGTTCCTTGTGAAGAATGATCACAGAATCATAAAATGGGATGAGTTGGAAGGGACCATCTAGTTCCAAACCCCAATAAGTCCTAGTAATTTCCAGTTTGGAATTCAAATACTTTCCACTTGCAACTATTTGCATAAAATAAATTCACAGCAATTTTTTCCAACGTTGTTCCAATATTCTTTTTTAGGTATGTAGGGAAGATTCTCAAGTACTCTGTAAACCATACTAAGGAAGTATTTATGATTTCTTAATAATTCTATAAGCAATTTACATCTACAGGAAAGATTTAACCCTGATACTTGACAGTGGAAGTCCTCCTTACTTAATCTTTATGAGCAACATCATTTTTACTATCTGATATGAGAAGTAGGTATTCTGATCAAAAAAGTTTCACCTGCACTCCATTTCAGCACAGATATTTCTAACTAACCACAGTTTGTGGAGTATTTACAGATGACCCCTGTAATCTAGGTGTTACTTCAATGAGTACACCCTGCTATGCATTGTTATGAAATGTTGCCAACACTGAAAAGTAAACAAATTCCTGTACCAAAGTAAACAGAAAATAAAAAGGTAAACCCTGCCTAGACATCTTATTATCTGCTGTATAACAAACAGGACAAATGTTAACATTTCAACCAACTGCCTGTGTCACATGCAACAAAAGCATGAAATTTTTATTTCTTAGGATGGATATTTCTGCAATGCTACTTTCAAGTATGTATAACACGAATTTAAAATATCAATAGTGAAACAGGGACAAATCTCATGCATGCTTATGCCAAAGTCANCTAATAACATCTGGTAACAGATTATAGGGGGAGGAGAATAATCTCTTTTTTTTAATGGTTTTTGGTTGTTTGTTTGGGTTTTTTTTTAGTTGGTTGGTTGGGTTTGGTTTGATTTTGTTTATCTTCCATTTGTTTGTTTGGGAGTGTTTGTTTAGTTTTTTTTTTAAAAACTGGTTACTGTCATAAGATGTACTTTATTAGAATATATCTCACAGAAAATGCAGCACGCTGCAGGTCCATGAACATTATGGCTAAGAAAGACCACACACTGTGAAAGCAATCACAAAGTTGGGAATAAAAAAATGCAAATAAATCATAATAAAAAAATACTATTTAAGATTACTGCTATTGATTATAGCAGGAATAGATTGTTTAACATTTCCCACAGTCAGAAAGAGAAAACCAGGATGTGGCTACTTCTGAACAGCTTCTCACAGACAGGAGTGCGGCAAGATCTGTATTAAGTGGTGAATCAAGGTGCTCTGATCAGTCTGTGTTCTAAATGCAATTTCGAAACAGTTCATATGAGGAATGAAACCATTGTTCTGATACTTTTAACTTTATTGTGTCAAAAGTTTGACTGAAGTAATATTACAGGCTCAAAACTATGGCTTATAGATAAACTGCATTTATATTTATCTTCTCACTATCACACCAAACTCACACTTTCTATCTTTACCTTGTCATTTTTCCCTTTCTGCTTTCAAAAACCTATAAAACCCTGCATCACTGGCACTGGTAGTCTACAGAAAAGACTTCATTGTGCACTAACAGGCCAACTCTACAAGATGTACCCTTCTGAAAGATCAACAGTTAACACAAAGAAAAGCAAAAATATAACCACATCTCCAGGCTAAGCTGAATTCCATCAGGAAACTGTCAGAAAAAGGAGGATATATGAGGAAAAAAAAAGAGTTATAGCTGGAAGATGTACAAAATGTTAAAGTCTTCTACAAAAGGCTTTGTTAAGTAACAGACATATTTCTATATGGTACAATATTTATACATGATGGATACACTAAACACTGGTTATGAAGTCTCATTTTGTGTTATATCATGACGATCAGGTTTAAAGTGAAGTTTAGCTTAAGATTCTTTTTTTTTTTTTAAATAAGAAGTAACTTTGAACTTTATAAAGTTTTCTTCTCAGAAATATCATTCATTTTATTGAATAATATTGTTATTGAATTTTGTTTGTTTAACATTCTTTACACAGCAAATGTCAAGACTGTTATGTGGCTAGATACTTTACTGAGCATTGAAAACAAAAATCAAGCTGAATACTTGGAAACATGGTATTGCTGCAATATTTTCTTAACATGGCTGAAATTATATGCAAAATCAAATACTTTCTAAAAAAAAAAAGCAGCTCTGGTTGATTTATTTTTTTTTTTTTAAGATTATAGCCAATCCCCAGCAGTAGTTAGAAAAATAATTAGGTGATAAATAGTGCTAACAATGTCAGGAAGTTGTTAGCAAAATATACCAATATTCTGCTTGATTATAAATGATAAAGTGGTTGGATTACATAGAATCATAAAATGGCTTGGCATGGGGGGGACCTTTAAAGGTCATCTAGTCCAACCCCTCTGTCACGGGCAGCGACATCTTCAAGTAGAGCAGGTTGACCAAAGTCACATCCAACCCTGGTCATGAACACATCCAGTGATGGAGCATCCACAACTTCCCTGAGCAACCTGTGCCAGTGTCTCACCACCACCAATGAAAACAATTTCTTTAATACCTGAAGTCTATACCTGCTCTCCTTCTGTTTAAAATCACTGTCCCTTCTTCTGTCACTACATGGTTGCTTGAGTACCTCTCTGTCTTTCTTATATGCCATTTTTACATCTTGAAAAGCCACAATAAGGTCTTTCCAGAGCCTTTTCTTCTCCAGCCTGAATAAAGCAAACTTTCCCAGCCTTTTTTCACAGCAGAGGGATTTCAGCCCTCAGGTCATTGCTGTGGCCTTCTCTGGCCCTGCTCCAACAGGTCCTTGTCTCTCCTGTGCTGAGAACCCTAGATCTGGACCCAGCACTGCAGGAGCGGTCTTCCCAGAGCACTGGGAGCAGAGAGGCAGAATCCTCTCCCTCACCCTGCTGCCTGTGCTGTTGGGGATGCAGCCCAGGGTGCCACTGGCTTCAGGGCTGTGAGTGCATGGTGCCAGCTCACATCCAGCTTTTCAATCCCCAACCTCTCCAAGTCCTTTTCCACAGGGCTGCACTTGATCCTTTCATCCCTCAGCCTGGGTTGATACTGGGGGTTGCCCCAGCCTAGGTGCAGGACATTGCACTTGGGCTTGTTGAACTTCATGAGGTTCACATGGGCCCACTTAACAAATATAAACCAAGAATCTCAAGCAGCAGAAATCATATATTTTGTCAGAAGAATAAAATAAAAGAATACTAGGGTGCTGAGGGGGAATAAATCCTACTATGTAAAAAAACCCAAAACCAAAGCCAAACACAAAGAAAGACACTTTATTCCTACTTTTAAAGGATTTACTTGTTACACAAACTGTGTGAAAAGTCTGCTCATTTAAATACTTCTCTCCTTCAGCTTTCAGTGACGCTGATTATAACAGAAATCCATAACAGGAAACTGAAATAATTACCTTTTATTTGTATTGTAGTCAGAAGATTAAGGTGTCTCTTCCAGACACATTTCCTTGGAAGTAGTACAGACACAAATATTTTTTTTTCTATCTGTATGCAGTATACTGAGCATGCACCATTACAAGATGGAATTAACCCTGCCAAGGTGCCTAGCACTGATCTGACAAGGGAATGGAAAGCAGGCCTGTAGGAAAAGGTGGCTGTAGTGTTCAGTTCCAATTTCAGAAAAGAAAAAAAAAAAAAGGGAAAAAAGCTGGACAAATGATCTGTGTTTCAGCATGCAACACATGTGCCTCAGCCACCACTGTGAGAGATGCTCTATAGGGGCTAAGAATGCTGATGCAGCAAGCTGAGAAAGGCAGGAAGGTACAAGGGCAAGACTTTCAAGGACACAGTATGCCAATATCTGGAGTTTCTGCTTTTAAGGAGGAGGGTCTCGTGGAAGGAAGCTATCAACCTGCAGAAGTGTAAAATATGTTCCTATATGCTTTTCACACAAAAGGTATGCATTTATGTTAGGCTAGTAACTCAAGATGTCTTTGTACTTAATGGGGAAATGGTGGGAAGTAATTATTTTCCAGATGGGGAACACTAAGCTGACCTCAAGTAGATGTAAAATGAAAATAATATGTAGCAAGTTTTCATACCACTATAACCATCACATTTACAAAGTCTCATTCATCTTTTGCTCTGGAGACTCTCTGCATGCAAGAGATGCTCAGAGGTTAAACCAGTATACCCAAACCCCACTGAGTCAAAGCAAACTCTTTCCTTGTTGTGGAAGGCTGTATACAGAAACAAAAAAACCCCATGATTTAGTTTTATTTCTTTTTTTTCTCTTCTGAACAGGTAATGAATTCATGTTGTCCAAGGATCACTTGTGCTGTGCTTCACAAAGCAATGTTCCTTCTCTGTTCTTACTATTGTGCAGTGAATTTCTCTGCTAAGCTGCAAAAGATACCAGCCATATTGCTGTCAAAGCTTTCAAGAAATCCCTCTCTTTCGGAAATAGAACACGCTGAAGCTCAAACAGGCAAAATCAGGCATCTCTATGTGGTGTGGAGGCTGCTGACAAAGAAGTCTGTTGCAGATTTTACAGGCGTGCTCTTCACTGTAACTTCAGCTTTATAAGATTCAATTTCAGAGATGTGTCTTTTCTCCCTCAGAAGTTCACACATACCTCAGATGTTTTTACCTTGTCCTGTTTGAACACCTGAAGTCCATTAATCATCACTGTCTTATCACAATAAGTATTAATGGATGTCCAAGACAGAGGTGACCAATCTGAATTTTAGGAGGATGCATTTTTTTTAAGATCTTGTTTTTCTTGCATTAGCAAAGAGTAGCTCATATTGAATTAAAAAATGTAGTCAGCATCTCTTCTTCCTGAAACAAAGGCCATATGGCAAAACAGAATTACAATTTACTTTTCATTTTACCTTATTTTGTCTAATCACTGCTCTGAAGCCATCTATAAGATAATTCATGGCTGAATATATCATACACAGCAATTTTCTGTAAATAATGTTAAATATTGAGTCTACATTATTAAGTGCTCATAAGCAGAACAACATTTGTTTAGAACTTTACATTGCTGCTTGCAAAATGAAGATGATGTACAAGCCAGCTTGGAAATAAAATCTGTGATTTTCCTGTGCAGTAGACTAGTCATGTAGAAGTCCAATGTCTGCACAAAACCAAGTCAAGACACAATTTATTGATAGCATTGATATTAATTTTCCTTAATTTTATTTTTGCTATAAAGTATTAGATTTTTAAATGAGATTATTATTGTAAGGTACCTGATCTTGTTATTATGCATTATGCTTTCATCAAAACTGCAAGAATAACACCTTTATTTGAGAGAAAGATTGTTATATGTGCAGTGTGCACTAAATCTTTCTCTACAGCCACCCTGCAGATTATTGTAGAAAATTACACTGGATGAAAAGCCGTGAATTGATATCACATGCTTTTGTGTGTGTGTGTATGTGCACACATATGCCTATGTTGCAATGGATATAAAAATTGTAAAAGAGTAAAAAAAAAACATAGATGACACTATATCAAGCACAACATCCAGATCTAAAAAATAACTGAAAGAAACCGTAAAGCTGAGGATTGTCAAGGGTTAGGGCTGGGTCAGACACTAGACAAGTGACAGAAGCTTTCTGTTAACCCCTCTCTGTTTCCAAAGGGGAAGAGAAAGAGAAGAGAGAGAGACTTAAAGATTAGAAAAGAAAGCTACAACAGCTTTAATGAAAATAATAACTATAAAATGAACATATGCAACTACCTGCAAAATGCGTATCAAACCCAACCCTCTGACAGTAATTGCATCACTGTCACCACTGATGCTGTGAAGCATGCACTGGGGAAGTCCCAGACTAGACTCAGTGGCAGACAGAAACTGGATTTGAGAGCTGGATTCTGGAACATACAGATCAGAATCGAAAGCATAACAGACAGGTTGCAATTGTTATACCCCCAGGAAACAGAGTCAGTAGGTACAAAGTGGATTACATTTTCTAAACATGGTATATAGACCTCGAGCCATTTTTTTTTAAAGCCCATTTCTACATTAAAAAAAACCAAACAAACAAAATAAAAACCTTCTAGATATGTCTACTATTACTGAAACATGGTCAGATGAGTCATAGTTCTCCAATGTTTATACCAATTAGTTCTGTGAACACAGAGAATGATTTACTAATTTACAGTTTATAATTGGTTTCATGTTCACACTTCCCGAAGCACGCTTCTCCTCTCAAAAATTCATCCTTCTCAAAGAAAATGTTAACCAGGCGTTCCTTGCCTTTACTTCTCGTAGTTGTGTGTGTATTAATGTGGTATTTGCTGATCACCAGAAGGATGAAGCTAAATAACATAAGGTTTTATGAAATTCAGTTAATTCTGATGTTCTATCCTATATTTTTAGACTGTAGCTGAATATCTAGAGGTGTTTTAGCAACAGAACTATGAGGTTTTGCAGAAAGTCCACCTATGCTTATGGACCATATTGAGGGAATCATCATAATCCTCAAAAAGATATGGGGTTTTAGCTGCACTTACAGATTGTTCCTCAGATTATTCTAAATTCTATTGTCTGTGTGATGCCATATGATGATAGCTTGGATGGATCCAATGTTTTGACACAATGATCTTAAAGTTCTTTTCCAACTAAAATTATTCTATGTGACATCATTTCACACTAGTACAAAAGTCAGTACGATGAATATATTAATAGAACTATCAGGCAGTGGGGCAACCAGTGTGGCTGTAACTTGCCAGAATGTCCCTTTCTGCTTAGCTGTGTGCTGAGAACTGGAATCATCCTGCTGACAAATGACAAATACAAAACATGAATCTTGCCTACTGCTGCAAGGGAAACTTTTGTAAAAAGCACATTATAATGAAGGAGAAAGCAATGCTTAGAAGTGTTGTAATCTGTGGAGGAGGAGTAAGTCCTGTTTAACTCTTAGTATGTAAATGTAGTGAGTGTTCCCAAACTACACACATTGCAGATCCTTTACCAACCTACAACATTAAGGAAGTTGAATGACCATGACTCTGTGCTTCACTAAATGTATTAGCCTGAAAACAGGTTCATGTTCAATAGTAATGAGCTGAAGTAATGCATCTATTTGTGGCAATAAATCTCACAGCACAGCATAGGCAGCATTCAGCAGAAGGTTTAAATAAAGTGAAGAAAAACTGAAGTTCTCTGATTAATTGGGATAAAGTTCTCTGTGGTGGGAGGAAGATCACACTGATAGACCTGATTGCAGGAAGGAAGGGTGAACTGATTAGGTTTATTAGAGCACGAACTCATTGACTTGATGAATACAATTAAGTTACATGATTATTCTACAAGATTTTTACTTGAACTGCTGCAGGAATCCCAAAATTAAACTCTGTCTCACTAACAGAACAGTTGCTGCCCTGAAGTGTGAGTGAAAGATCAGTATTCAAGAATTCATGTGAAGTATTATGTGAATCAAATGAAAGGGATGAACCTTTTACTGATTTATTCTTTCACTTACTGGAAACAGTGTTTGTAATGTTGGGGTTACTAAACTTAATGTGAAGTCATTAGGTGGTTCAAGCATGAAATCTTTGGCTTCAGCCTTGGCAATCTGTAGGATGACATTTGAAGATGATGAAATTTGGGACTTAAGTCATGTAATTCTGATGTATAAATAAATAGTTTTTGTCCAAAGAAAAAATAGGAAGACCTACAAAATCCCTAAAAAAATAAGTTTTCAACAAAAAACAAACACAAAAAAAAAACCCACAAAAAAAATTTTAAATGGCATACTATTTTGATAAAATAAAAATATTCAATCCCTGGGTTGAATTTGCTTATTTAACAGGAATTTAATTATATAAATAAAGTCATGATTCTTAAATTAAAACCTTACATATTTTTATTTGATACCAATAAAACGAGAATGCTGTATTTTAATGAAGATTACTATGTGTATTTACAAAATGAATTCTGTCAAACCTGTTGTATTTCCTCATGAGGTTCTACTGTTTAGACAATAGCATCTCACATCAGGAACACTTAGCGTGCTGTTATACTTTATTATTATATGCAGTGCATATTTAAAAGTAATGTTTCCTTTTGTCCAATTTTTGTCACATCTAATAATTCTGAGGCATTAATATTTTATAGTGTAAGTATTCTTAAATCACAGTTGTAATAATTACAAGAATGCTAATTATTCTTTGTTTGTTTGTTTGTTTTGTTGTTACCAGGGAATTTATTGTTGATAAAAAGTACTATATAGGCAACGGTGAATAAAATAAGACCATTAATTTTCAAGCATTTATGTTTTCTCCCCTTCGCTGAAGGACAAGGAGGTTCTTGAAGAAACCTGAACCAAATGGAAGCTAAAAATGGAATGCACATTTTGTAGTTTGGAATATTAAAGAATTCTCTGGTGGTTTCGGGTGAAGGAGCAGAAGGCAGCTAAATCTGGAACAGAGACAGTGAGACCTGAAACCAAAGGTCACCAATGAGAAACGGTACTCACCATAAAGTGTATGTTGTCTTCGTTCTGGAAGTGCTCCATCAGCTTCTCAAAGCTCTGCTTCTCTCCACACACCTACAAAAGAATCACCACATATGTTTGTTAAACCACAGCTCATGAGAGCAGGACAAGCATCCAAAAAGCAGCTCATCTGCTTTCTCAAAACCCCTCTGTCTGGTTTCCACTCTCACTTAAAATATTCTTCTTCATTCCAGAGCCAGAGGAGGAATCACAGGTGAACACCTGCACTGCGAGTCTGAGGGGTCAAGTACAACTACAGCATAACTCTTTGCATCTCTTTTCCCCCTAAAAATGTAATTATACCCACTGGTGGTACCAACATAAGCAATGGAATTGCACCAGAATGAGCTCAGCCCCTCTTCTGGCTCAGCCTTTCCGCTGTTAATAGAACAAAATTACGGAGAAGTACAAATTACAGGGAGAAAAGGGAGAAAATAATGACCGGTGAAACCAGGAGTAAAATACATCAGGCCAACCCAATTTGCCCTACTTGGACAAATTACTATTCCAGTGACAGTGTTTTGAACTCTGTGGTCAAATCGGTTTTGGGTATGTGTTTTGAGGAAACTATCAAAGTCTCTGAAATAGTGTGAGATGGAATGCAGCAGTCATCCCTGACCGCAGTTTTGCATCTTTGCCAGATCAGCAGCAAGGAAATCTGTGCTTGTTGACTTACTTCCTTGTGGGTAAGTGCCAAACCACGAGAAGCAAGAGCTAGTTCTGCTCTGAGAACAATGTAAAAAAAATGGTCTGACATTTAAAGATGTAATTTACCATTAGCAGTGGCTTAAATGATTAAGTCCTCTACAACAGGGAGAACTTAAAAATTCTTCTTTTTCCCCCCATAAAATTATACTTTACTGCTCCTTTCCATGCGTGACTGATCTTAATTTGTGTAACTTCCAAAACTAAAACTGAAGCACAACAGCAAGCAGATGCTTGGCATTTCCAGCAGTGTGTAACCTGCAGAAGTTCAAGACAATTTCAGAAATTGTTATGCTGCAAAACATGCCTATCAGCTCAGCTGACCTTTAAGCTTCTCTTCGTGTTCACTTTAGGATTAATTATTCCAGTTCTTGTGGTTTTGAACCATATTCTGTACTGAGGATATGTAAGAGATAGTAATTGTTTTGCTTTCCAGGTCCTGTCCAGCTACCTACACATGTATGGAGAACAGAAAACAGCAACTCCTTATACTTGTTCCAGTCAAGAAAATAAAATTATAGGCTTTCATTAAATGTCACTAGTGAAGGACATTTACTGGTTTACTCATTAGTTTTCATGGAAAATTATGAAACTATTTCCTTAAAATGTCTCTGTAGTAATAACTGTATTCAAATGCAAAACAAATTACAAGCAAAGACACTGCAATGTCAGTGGTACCACAGGATTTGACACCTCTCAGAAAATCAAGGTCCATTAAAAGAAATCATTTAATCAAGCAAAGTTTTCAAACTTCAAATAACAGTGGTAAAATGAGACAAAGAAGAAAGTTATTGTAGCATTTATGCCATTGTCTTTCTAATTATTATACTATTTGTGAATGATAACTCTAGTTGGGTCAGCAGCTGAATTACTAAATAACTTGTTCCTGTCCAAACTGAGAGCGTGATGGTAAAACAGGAATAAGAGTGTCCATTCCTCTAAGACTAAAACCACTGTATTTTCTGTTGTTCCTGAAACAGAGTTTATCTCTGTGTGCAGATTCTTTCTCAGTAAAACCAAAACAAAACAAAAAAGTTTTGGTGCAGGGCAAAAGGTAGACTGATGCCTGTTCTAAGACTGATTTTTTTTTATGTGGATCTGCCAGATTAAGTCTTTGTCAGCTCAGTTGAGCTTGGCAAGTGATGCTTTTTCTTAGCCCTCTTCCCCACTTCAAACAGTATAGATTCTGCTTTGAATTTTACAAATTTCAAGAGCCTCACAGCCATATTTCAATCTTTTACATCAAGCTGCCTCAGTTGAACAGTCCAGCAGTGTGCTGTTGTAGTTAAGGCCCGGCGCTCGGAAGATCTCGCGATGTACGGAAAGACAGGGACAGGGGGGGTGGGACCGGAGTGCACTCAGTGCACACAACTTTCAGTAGCCTTGGGGATCTGAAGCAGAAGTCAGGCAAGCTCCCCTCCTCCACGGCTTGCCGTTCGTACCTGCTTTCCAACGGCTTGTGATTCTGGAATTCGAAAAATCCATTTCCTCTGGCATTTCTCCTCCAACTCCTGGCGGTACTTTTTCAAAGTCCCTGTTTAACTTTTCATGATTCACCGGCTCAAAGAAGTTCCTGCAAGCTGACGTTTAAAATCTTGTGGTCTTTTCTTTACCTCAGATTTGGAGGTACAGATGACCACAAAACGTGACCTGGGGTCCAGCTATAACCACGCAGCTAGCTCTGGTCGCACCTGCCTATTACACGCTTACATCAGTATGATGGACGATAATGGCGTTTATTACAGGGAAACACCGCGTTATATAGCTTTGGTTTACAACATCACATCCGTCTGCTAGCGTCATAAATCAAATGCTACTGGCTACCTAACTGTCCCTGTCTTTCCGTACATCGCAAGATCTTCCGAGCGCCGGGCCTTAACTACAACAGTGTGCCCTCAAGTTCACTGAAGTTCAGCAATCAATACTGTGAGTGTCATCAGGAATCTAATTAGTGCAGGTTTTTCTCTCTTCTTTATCCAGAGATAAAGAAATAATGTGGTCTTTTCTACTGATATTAATTTTCTTCGAGTGAATGGAAAATGATTGAAGCAGTTATTAGACATGTAAGTATTTGCTTTTCCTTTAAAAGACGGAAAGATGCTTCAGCAATGACTGACTTCACATAACATCAAAAGCAATGGTGAAAGTACAGAAGTGCATCTTGCTCACGGAAAAGTTCTGACTGCTCTTCTGTTACTTAGGATTGATTAAACTGAGAAAATGTTTTGATGATTTTTTTCTTCTGCTATGTGGTTCTTCACTGACAATGAAGTGTTTGTTCCAGTCTGGCACTCTTTCATTTCTATTATCAGAAAATCAAGGCACATGGTAGACATATCTATGTAATATTCCCCATTAATGTGTGATCCAGTAATTTAACATGACTCGGGATGAAAGGATCAAACCCAACAATCTATTGATAGGTATAAACTCTTTCTCTCTATTTTGTCTTCATTATTTTTCTCCAGGTTTTCTATTCAGTCCTTCTGTTAGATAAATAAAACCAACAAAACAAGAAAAAGTGTATGCAAAACCCAGAATACATTAGAAATTTATGAAGAGGGGAACCTAAACTTCTGTATTCTTAAAGCTAACAACATCCTTACCTGAATTTGAACAACTTTAAAAATATATAAATATATTACATGCTGACATTAAAATACTTAAGAATCGAGGGGAGACTATGAACAAAACACTTTTAAATTCATATAGATTTTGGTGAATGGGGTGCATGCTGTCTGATGACATCCTCCTAAAGTCAGTTTTGCCATCAGTTTGAAAGACTTAAACAGCTGAACTGATGCTGCAGGACTCCTAAAGACAAATCTTTAGATATTAAGTTTATTCTTTAGAATAAAACATCATAAGTATAGGCATGATGTACTATGGAATTCAAAATTAGAAAAAACAGTTAAAGGTTTTTAGCAGCACATCTGCACCCTTATGTCTGCCCAAGCCAAGGTTAATAAGTGAACATAACATTAAGATTTTATTTAATATTATGCTACTTCTTTATTTCAAAACTTAAAAAAAATATATTTTAAGACTACGTTAAAACACTTTTTGCAGTTTTGTAACCTAAAAGTAACTTGAGACATTGAGAATAGCACAAAAATAATCATTGTTATTTTATACAAAATTCACTGAATTTCACTGAAAAATAGTTAGGAGAAAGAGTGACTGCACTCGGGAAATCTACCAGCAAAGAATTCATGGCTGACAGGAATAGGATTTTTCCAGGGTAAAGGAGACTTGTGTTTTCAGTCTTTCCTCTACCTAAAGAAATTCAAAGAAATATTTTCAACTACTACAGAAATATTCTGCATATTCTGATAGATTCTCCAGGACTTTTGGGTTAAACTCTTTTACTTCATGATATATTGACATATTTTCTGTATGCAGATGTTTATCAAATACAACAAATTATGGAATTTCTGCTTATTCGTCTGCTTTTTATACATGTTGTGACAAACATACTCATCAAATGGATTTGATTTGTACTCAGAAAGCTTCTAGTACAATAGATACATGATTCCATACTGAACAGATTGAAAATCAAGTATAATATACAAAACTCAACAGTTGTGCTGTAGACAAAACCTATAAAGTGCTGAATTCAGTCATGTCTGCAAAGATTGCAGTAACATATCCTACATGCTGGTGATATTGTGAAATGTTTATTTTGTACTTTGAAAGATTTATATTCCTCCTTGAGGACTAGGGAATTACTGCTTCCTGGATTGGCTGACATAGGTCAGCAACAGTGGTGAATTTCAGGGTTTTCATTGCAGAATGAGTTACATGAGTTACATGAGTTACATGGGGTTTTTTTCCACTCTTTCTCTTTTTGGTTTTCATTATCCTTGATAAACTGAGAGAGAAGTAACCTCACATAGGCTCATTATGTTTCTAATTATGTGTATATTTAAAAAAAATATATATACACACACTATGTAATAAAAGAGGCATAATAGGTAACATTTGGAAGACAAAGTGATTTTCAACATAACAGTTTTTAAAATATTACCTTTTCTCACCTAAATGGTGATTTTAACGCCACCATTCAATTCTATTGTTCATATAGACCAGAGAAGACATAGTAAAGATAACTGTCTGAATGCAAGACATCACTGAACTGTTTCTAGAATGCAGTTAAAAATACTTTCAAAAGAGGGGTAAATATTTCAATTTTTTTAACAAAAATTAAGAAAATGGAATCTATTAAAATCATGGTATGCTGTGAAATAATGTGTGGAGATACATTGGTAAAGTGGGCAGTTTTCAATTTCTAGCCAATGAAGACAATTTGTTCTCCAGCTGAACTGGTTTCCTGAGTTGTCAGCTGCTTAAGTTTTTCATTCCTTTTTCTGCTGCCAGTCTACAGAGCTCTTCCAGTTGTTTCTAGCACCTCAGCTATGACATCCATCAGTCACAAAGATATATTTCATACTTACAAAAAAAGTCCCAGCACGACATCCACTGAAAAATGTTATTTTCAAGAACCGTGTAGACTGGAATTAAAGAGAGTGGAGGTTGCTGCATCTGCTGAGACTTCTATGTAGAAACGGTATTGCACAGTGAACAGAATGACTATAGCTTCCTGTACTTTCTGATATATAAACAACATAATTCTCTGGGTTATTTAAATTTATCAAGAGAGAAGTAACCTGAGATAGTGTAATGCAGCAGTGCAAGTGTTTGGGATGGATCCCAGGAAGAAAGGCACACAGAATCTGTGAACATTTATCAAAATACCTTTTACTAGAAGCAATGTAAGAAGGAAGTAGGAGATAGCACAGATAGTGTTAGATGGGAACTCAGCTGTGCAGCATCAACAGACCTCTAGGCACAACACAATGCTTAGATCCTGACTGCTGAGAGGATCACCAGCAATGTGGGCTTCAGAGCTCTTAGGGAAGGTTCTTAGAAATAAACCACTAATAATTTCTGCTTCTGAGGGGAAGTATCTATATGTGAAAACATACTGCTTTGCTTCAAGATAAAATCATGTAGGTGCGAAGTGCAAGCTGCCTTCTTCGTACCACCGCAATAGACGAACTTTCAAATTTTCCATTTTAGGGAGGAGATGTGATATATAGTAGTCATAATGGGTCTCTCTCTTTTGAAGGAATTTTTTTTTAATTATTTTTAATGTCACAGAAAATTACTGAGACCTTCATAACTTTCTGTAGGAGATGGTAGACTTAGAAAGATGAAAAAAGCTTTTTAAGACTTAAAAAAGCAACAACAAAAATAGGGAGGAAACTACATTCTAAACCGGTTACTGCTATTTTTCACTGTATCATTTCCATTCCTTGTCCTCTACAGTTTACATTTGCTGTGGAAAAGTATTTTCATGGTTGGACTAGATGATCTTAATTGTCTTTTCCAACTTAGATGATTCTATGACTCTGCTTTAGACACCTTCCACATCTTCTTTCAAAGAACTGGGGTTTTTACACGTTGTGATAGCTTTGGCTTCAGATCTTCTACCATTTGCCATCTATCAAGATAACCTTTTATAATTTTGTTTTATTATTTTATTGCACTTCTAATGACAATTCTACATTCTCAGACTGTTATATTCTGAATATGACTTAAAGCTTTGGTTCTTTTAACACTGCAAATAAGGACATAATTTGTTGCTCTATGAATTGTGTGCACAAACTACATTTAAGCAGTTTACGAGCACTAACACATGAGCAATTATCATTTAAAGGTCAGTGCTTAATGTTTCTTTATCTGTCAGAGTAAGTTTTAATAGCCTACATGTGACATACTAGTCTCATTAATAATAAAGCTTGCCATCTACCAGAATTTTATGTTGGTGAATGAGATGTTCTAGAAATCCCATTTAGATTGAAGTCAGCTCCACTGTAGGTTTTTCCTATTTAGCATTCTCTTGAAAGTTACCAAATAAGCATTTCACCTTATTTTTTACTGTGAAAATGTTGGTTTACCTCCTGACAAGAACAAAACCATTTGTCCAAATTGATGCCCGCTATAAAACCAGGTAGAGCACGATCATTACCGTACATCTACTAAATCATTGTGGTGGGACAATTTTTGCTGTTATTTACACCCACATGTTTTTCACTGTGAAGTGAGTGGGCCTTGGAGAGGCTAAAGAATGATCAAATCAGGCATCTTATTATTCAGCCATTAGGCTGAGTTAATTAACTGGTGGATTCTCAAAGTCTCAACACAGTGATTCAAGTATTTGCTGCCGGTAGATGGAATTAATCTATTTTTGCTCATTTTCTTTGGGACAAATTTCTTCACTTCTTTCCACCTCACATTCTGAAAGTAAATGATTCTCTCAGTCCCTGGCAAAATCTCAAGAAAAAACAACTTAACAGAAACTTCTCTCTTACCAAGAGCCTGCTCAAAGCACTTTATGCATTCAGTCTGATTTTCATGGGATATGATTTCCTACAATTGTCTAGACTTGCTATATTGTCTTATTCTCTTCAAGATGGTTCTTGTCATTTTATCTATGATGATGCAAGATCCCATAGCAAATTTATGACATATCTTGCCATGACAAATATTAGTGGGCACAGGTTCCTCTTTACTTTTCCTTTACCAGTGGGGTAAGTTGCTCAGTTAACTGACTATCCCCACCCAACAGATGTGTTATGTACCAGATCTAGCTAACATTGTAGGTGTGTAGTTCTACCACAGTGGTATAATGTTCAGGGACTGAGTTGGAAGGAAGCTAAATTTCTGATATTAGATAACTTCAGTTCTGTAGGACAGATACATCTCACCAATGCCTTTGTGGACCTAGACACTCTATATGCATTTCTGCTGCAGATAAAGAGTACTGTGAGACCACCACAGACATAAAAAAAAAGAGCCCCGTGGCATTTCTGTTCCAGTATGCTCTGTTTCTTTCTGTGTCTAGTATACTTTGGTTAATGATTGTTCAGAGCCCTCAGCTATGCCTTCAAAGTCCGCAAAAAGGACTTTCTGTTGACACTGTAACATGACACTGTAATGTCAGCATGCTCCCTGAGCTGCTCTCTGTGTTTTCTGAATTTNTAATTAGAAGTACTGAGCTGAAAAATAAAATCACTGAACAAAATTAGTCCTGTTTTCACCCAAACCAGGACACTTATAAGTAATATCTGCTTTTCACAATTCCTGTTAGCAGAAAAAAAAATTGATTGAATCATAGATTCATAGAATGGCTTGGGTTGGAAGGGACCTTAAAGGTCATCTAGATCCAACCCCACTGACACAGGCAGGGATACCTTCCACTACACCAGGTTGCTCAAAGTCCCATGCAACCTAGATTTGAACACATCCAGTGATGGAGCATCCATAGCTTCTCTGGGAAACTTGTTCCAGTGTCTCAACACCCTCAGAATGTAGAAATTCTTACTAATTTCTAATCTAAATCTCCTCTCTTCTAGGTTGAAGGCAATGATCCCACTGCCATAGTCCAACCCACAGTGCATAATTTTCTCATCAAAAAGAATTGCCAAACATGGTGGTTGTTGTTGTATTAGGAAGAGTTGAATAAGAATAACTAAGATCTTGATAGACATGGACATTTGCTACTGTCTGCATGAAAAACCTACGTCTTTCACATTCGTTGCAGCTTCTTGGTGAGAACTCCCACTTTAATGTTTCTGCATCTTATCTTCAAATACGTGGAGCTTTCCAGGGTTCTTTTCAATATTCTTCATCATCACTAGGCTTGCACAACTGTAATTTGACAGGACAGGACAGATTCTTGGCTTTCCATTTACTTTCAGAGAAACATGGCTTGGAAAACTTTTGAATAAAACCAGAAATTTGCCCAATCTCAAAATAGATCTTTTATACCACAGGAGAACATTTCCTCCTGAATGAAACTTGGCAAGCTCAGACAAAAAAGTGCTGCCTGAAAATGAACTTGAATGTCAGAATGATGAAGAAGTTTCTTGTAGTATTCCTCCCACACAGCCAGAAAACACATTTTTCTGAGGAGTTTCTTGATTGTATTAATGCTAGTTAACATGTTGAACAGTTATTATATATGAGTTGCTATTGATGCCAATGAAGCTTTAGCGTGACAGAAAGTCTGGGTTTTTTATTAAATAAATAAATAAATATTAAAATTAAAAAAAAACAGTCTCCAACATTAGATGGCATCATTACAATGTATTTTTTCTTGCACAGGGATTCTTCAGTCTTGTCTCTTTACAGTCATTACACTTTATTATTGTTACTTCTCATTTTAATCATCTTCGCTTTTTCCATTTCTGTTTAACTGAAAATTGTTTCCCAAAGAGCTTTCCTCTGAGAACTCTAGGACTGGTTTTGGCTGTATTGAAAAGAAAGGATTAAACTTTAATTCATTCCCAATTACAGTAAAACAAAGCATGTGAACCAAGAGTGACATATAAACTTCTCTAGAGGTGTGTAAGAAATTGAAAGGCTATATTATTATTCATGATGCTTGATAAAACCAAAAATAAGTAAGAATTCACAGCAACAATGCCAATTCTCAGTATACAACTATAATAATAATAATAAAAAGTTCACTTTCACTGTTTCAAATGAGAAGCACTAAAATAATATTTAACATTCATGTTTCCAAGGGTACCTAAAACCTCTACCCGTGTATTGACATATCTCTGTATTTATCCACTTGTCTGCTGCATATATAGCTCATCTATCATTTATCTTTAATATCTTACATCTCTTATATTTCTTGTCTCTTACAACTATACCTTATATCTGCCTTGCCAAAGTCATATATAGAATCACAGAATCATAGAATGGCTTGAGTTGGAAGGGACCTTAAAGTTCATCTACTTCCAACGACCCTGCCATGGGCAGGGACACCTTCCAATAGACCAGGTTGCTCAGAGCTTCATCCAACCTGGTCTTAAATACTTCCGCGGATGACACATCCACAACTTCTCTGAGCAACTTCTTCCAGTATCTCACCACCATCATAGTAAAGAACTTCCTAAAGGTATATCTTACATCTATCTTATATCTGTCCTTGTTAAAATAGAGGAAAGACATTGCCACGGATCCACGGGTGTTCTTTGATTACGCAGTGATTCCATTCCCCACCAGACTACTTAGTGCTTCTATAATTTAGAATTGTAAAGAGTAAAAAAATCAATACCCAGTGCACATGGAATGATTAATCACAGAAGTTTATGATGCTGACACTCTTGTTTGATTCCTAGTGTATGCTAAACATGGGAAGGGAAATTCCAACAGACCCATATATTTTTCAAAGTTTTAAGGACTCAGTTCTGGTCTACGCAGACTGAGAAACTTTCAGCAGACTCTATTTTGCAGGAATGAAGTCCCTCCTTGGCCAGTGTAGGTTGTGCAACTTTCCAGGATCATCATCGACAGAAAATCCATCACACTTCTCATTTACAAAGCTAATTGAAGAAACTAGTGAGCAGCTAATTTGGATGCTAAGGAATTTATTCTCATCCTTCAACTCCAAAGTCACCTATTTTTAATGACAGCACATTATTATAGTCTCAACAAGACCTCTTTCATATTATTACGTGCTCAATAAGAACTTTGTAGCATGTTTTTTTTACTCCAGACCTTTTGAAAAGATGAGCTTGAATTTCTGTCTCCCTGTAGCATACAAAAATCATCCTAATTACTTGCTAGGAAACAAAATTATAAACCAGGTGCACTACAGAAGTCACTTAGTTTATTCTATGACCTGAAAAAAGTGAAATAGCAGAGAACTACCCAGGGCTGCTTCCCTTATATTCATTGTTGTTTTCTACCAGACTGTAGCTTTAACAGAGTTGGTGTCTTAGCAGAAATTTCTAATGAATTCAATAAGAAAAAGAACCTGAAAGCAGATTTTCTGAGTGATAAGCTCAAATAAGAAATATATAATTTTTAGCTTTAATTTTACACTCAGCCCCCCTGAAATACTATTTATTTCAATTTTCTTCACAAACAGTGTAGTAGAAATGCAAGGAAGAATTCTTCACCTTATAAATATTTAAGTCAACTAAGTGCCTTCATTTCATAGAAAAAAAAAAAAAAACAAACAACACAACCGAAAACAACCAACCAACCAACCAAGGTGGCTGATGTAAACAGCAGTTTTAACATGAACAATAATGTTAGCTCCTTCTCGACTCTTTTTCTTTTTTTTTTTTTTTTTACAATTTCAGATGAGTTATTATCAAAATGGTTTAATTTATTACAACCGCCTTTCATTCAAGCTATGTAATTATTTCCCTTCTTGTCCATTTTATGCTTTCGTTTTAATAGAATGTACCCCAGGTCTGATGTATACATTTGCTTCTCTCTCTTCTATAACACATACCACCATATTATCTGTCTTTAAATGTAATGCATTAAAAATTACAGCATATAAAATAATGTAATATTTGCAGGCTACCAAGAGAGTGATTCTTTGGTTTTGTTTCACAAATTAATTTAGTCAGCTTGAAATTAGGGGGGAAAGGATAAATGTGAAACACCAAGGGATAATGATATTTTTTAAAAATTACGTTAGGGCTGGTCTTTTTTTCTGCTTAGAAATATGCCACATAATAAATACAAAATTCCTAGTAGCACCTTGAATTCAACTCACCAAGTGGCATCAAAGAACAAACAATGATTTAGTGATTTTGAAGACTTTAGAGTCTCAGGGGAAGCCAAATGTCTATGGACAGTTGTCTACTTGGCCTTCACTTGAGCCTTGAAAAGTGATGTTGAGCGGTGAGCCAAGATTTGCAGATGACACAAAGGAAAAGGGAAAGAAGCTTCCCTGCAGAATGAGTAACTGCTCTAACCATCTCCAGATGGTTCCTCTGCCCTTTCTCCTCATGTTTGTCCACAGCTTTCATCAGGAAAAGGTTTATATCCTCTGCTGAGAAGCCTAAATATATTCTCAACTATGTTGTTAACAGTGGGTTGAAAGCTCCACGTTTTAATTACTTTAGGATTCTGTTTGAGCAAAATAGTGTCACAAGACCAAAATGTTACTGTAATTACAGAACTCCACAAAGAAAATGGCTATTCTGCACAGTAGCTCCTCTCTCAGTACTTCACTAAACAGATCTTAAAGAATTCTCCTCTAATTACTTTCAATGACTATACCATTTACAACACTTTTAAATCTTCCTTTTAGCAATCATAGACTTTGGCTGTGGTCCAGGCTGTGGTCCAGTGAAACATAATATAAGGCAGGGTAAAAAAAGTTGGTTATACACTGTTTCTCCTAACGGTTTGTGTTCATGTTTTTAGATCACTGCAAATGTAATAACCTTAATATGCATATCAATACTCCTAAGTTTCTCCTTTTATCGAAAGGTTGTTTGTATTATTTAATCCTTATGGGTTACATCTGTTTACATTTTGGCCCTTTACTTTTTAACAAGATGAGTCCCATCATCTGCCAATTTCAGTGACAGATGTTCACTTGGTTAAACATTTCAGAAGAAGAAAAGTGTGGGATTTAGAGTCAAGAAGGAGACAATGGTGTTACGTTTGTTGAATTATAATCTTAAAACCCAGTGATGAAGAAAATGTATAATTAAAATGAAGTAATGCTTCCAACATCTTCTAGTCAATATGTGAAATTTTCTGTAGCTGGAGGTCAAGAAGTCAAATGGTATAGCTGAATTTCTAAAATGGATGGATAATTTTATTATTTGATGGATAACTTTGCTATGTAATACCATTTGCTTTATAGTATTAACTGAAGCAGGAATGAATTTTTATCTCCACTTTGGTACTGCACAAACAGCCAACTGTATTATGAAGTTTATGGCTGAAGACAGACATAATCTCCTCTTACCCAATCTATTTTGGTGCAAAACAAGTTCTCTTGGCCTTCTCTTGTACCTTAAGTGGTCCAGTCTCATGAGCATCTTGGCCCTCCACTGGGCCCTCTTCAGTATTTCCACGGTTTTCTTGTACTTGGGAACTCCAAACAAGATGCTGCTCTCAAGAAGTGGTCTTACAAGTGATGAATAGAGGGGGTTAAGGTAATGAGCACATTGTAAGTGCTGTGTTTCTGTAAGATCTTCCCAACACCAGTGAAGGTCCAGGAGTCTCAGCTTCAAGGTAGGAGACTGTCACAACCTGATGGATAAGCTACTGTGGATAACATGGAGGGTCGTGCAAGTCTTGAAAATTCCCTTGGACGTCCCAGGGATGCCATAATGAGCCAACAAAAACAAACTGGACCCCTCCAAATGGGGCCACAACAACCCAACAAGCACAAACCAGACCCCCTCCCTAACGGGGCCACAAAAAGCCTACAAATCGGTCACCACCAAGGGGCTTTGACAAGTCTATAAGAACAGGGATCAACTCCTCAATGGAGGCTCTTCCTGCCTCAAGTATTACTTTCCTCTGAGGAAAACCTCACAGAGGTTTTTTTGCCACAGGACCAGGATCGTTATTGCACTTCACACCTTCCCCCCCACCATACATGAAAGGTTTGCCTATCCCAGTATTTCTTATCTGTCATCGAGGAAGGTAAGGAGAAACCTACAGTGAGACCAAAGTTTTATATTCCCAGATATAATACCTGATTTATTCCCATATATAATACTGGACTTTTAAGGTAGAAGTGCTTGTAATCTGTATTCTTTTTATTGTTAAAAATTCCACAACTTTATTTACATAGTAAAACCAGGTAGTGATAATTACAAATAACTTATTTTAATTATTTGAAATGTATTGCTCTATAATGCTTTTGTTACTGGATTGCTTGAGTCTCTTTAATTTACATTTTCTTCTGCTCCTCAGGTTTATACAGCCTCAAATCCCAGTACCATAACTCTCCATATTAAGGCAGTGTGTTGCTTCTCTGAAGAAGCCCATTGATGATAGCAGGATTCCTCTTATTAAATTGCCTGTTAGAGTTGCTGTGGAAGTCATTACAGCTGGAGCATCTTCAGTTCCTCTTAGGAGCCTTTACAAGGTTGTAATTATTTTCTCTATTTGGACTTCCTAACACCCTGCTTTAATTATGGTACCTAGGAAAATGTGTGTTCTGTTTTCAGTTCATCTTAGCACTGTCTCTGTATTTTTTTGGCCATTATTGGAAACTGGGTTCACAGGACAAGCAGCTCTTCCTAGTAACAAGGTGTGTAAGTAAAAAGGGAAGGAGAAGGAGAAAAAGAAAAAGCAGTATTAAAGAAAACTGACTGAAGTGAGGTATAGTTTGTGTTGATGAGGTTCATGCAGTTCTTGGTGGAGTGATATAAACATCAAAGAATTACTGCTATATTGCCTAGATTTTTCATAAACTTTTTAGCTCACTGCAGAAACCAATTAAAAAAACCTCATTACAGAAAATTACTTCTTCAGGCTTTAAGTCTGAGTAGCACTGAGACAATGACTAAAGAAAAAAAAAAAGTGTTTTTAGTATTGATGTTGCTTCTAGATCCTTTGGTTCTGAACTGCTCTCACAATGTAAATGATTACAGTCAAAGGAGTAACAGACTCGGACTTTAGGCGTGATGGCATATTTTCATTTAAACATCAAGTTTTTCTGTCTGTTTCAGATTGTAGAGCAAGTATGTGCCAGGAATACGATCGTAAAACTTTTTTTCCTAGTA
>VWZY01011269.1:64021-97389 GCA_013399075.1 Chloroceryle aenea | reverse complement strand
AAAACAGAAAAAGAAAAAAAAAAAGATATAACAGAATATTAAAGCACAGCATTTTAAGCATGCAGGTATCCTTCTGACTTCCCTCTGACATTTCTCTTGTAGTTCATCTTTTATCAATACCTCTGAGAAGGATTTATGAATACTAGATAGCTTATATAGAACAGACTACATAAAATATACTTAAGAAACAGAATACTGTGAAAACACCTGAAATCTATGACATATACAGAAGTAACAGGTCACCTTATGGGACATTTCCTGCTAATAACTTCAGCCACTGAAAGAGTAGTGGTTTTCTTCCTTTCTATATCAACTTTTCTCTCCATTTTTTTTTTTTTTTAATTAAAAGCAATTAATCTTCTGACTAAAGTAAAAACTTTGTGTTGTTTGTTTGGTGTTTTTTTCCTCCAAACACTGGAGGTATATGACCTTCATTTTCTAGAGGTATCCGATATGCTTTTTCTAATGCCATTCCAGCATGAATGTTTGGAAAATAAAAGCTATTTAGAAACTAGGATAGCACACACACAAAAAAATCTCTGTACATGTCTTGGAATGCAGGTCTGGCATCAAGCTTTCTACCAGGAGGAAATATGAAGCATTCCAATGGGTAGTTTTGAAGAGGACCAGTGAAAACAGGGACTATTTTCAGTACTTCTTTAGAAAATATTAAGACACAGAGTCTTGAAGAAGAGGGAAATGCAGAAGTAGCATACAGTCTGTCGGAGTATAAGATGGTTTGATACCTTGACTTCAGGAAGGCTTTTGACACTGTCTCCAATAACATCTTTGTGGGTAAGCTCAGGAAGTGTGGATTAGAGGAGTGGATAGTGAGATGGGTTGAGAACTAGCTAAACAGTAGAGCTCAGACGCTTGTGATCAGCGGCACAGAGTCCACTTGGCAACCTGTAGCTAGATGTGTTCCCCAGGAGTCAGTTCTGGGTCCAGTCTTACTCAACAACTTCATCAATGACCTGGGTGAAGGGATAGAGTGTCCCCTCAGCATGTTTGCTGAAGATATGAAACTGGGAGGAGTGGCTGACACTCTTTTTCAGTGGCTCCCTGTGTTAGGATGGGAGGTAACGGTCACAAACTGGAATACAGGAATTTCCACCTCAACATGAGGAAAAACTTATTTACTGTGAGGTTGACAGAGCACTGGAACAGGCTGCCCTGGAAGGTTGTGGAGTCTGCTTCTTGAGACACTTTCAAAACCCTCCTGGATATGTTTCTTTGTGGCCTGCCCTGGGTGATCCTGCTCTGGCAGGGGTGTTGGACTTGATGATCTCCAGGGGTTCCTTCCAACCCCTACCATTCTACGATTCTGTGATTCTGTGGTTATTATAAAGAAGACAGTATGGAAGATTAAAACAGGGAGAAATGACCTAAAATGCTGAGATACAAATGTGAGGAGTACAATTTGTATAATCTGTGCTACTGAAGTTTCATTTCTATATATTCTCCCATGACTGGCTGTAAACTCTGACTGTGTCTTACTTAGTCACTTGGGAATTTCTAAGTTCTCTTAAGAGTTTCTAACCAGGACTGTGCTTTCCCTTTTCAATCTTTTAATTAGTGAGGGCATTGCTAAAAGCTCTTGCCTCTAACCTTCCCAGACTTTTAGGACCTTAANAGATCTGTAGCTGTCCATTACCAGCAAAGGTTGTCAAATCAATCTTTTAAATGCATAAAGAACTAGAATTACAATCTTCTTAGCTTTTCTACCCCTATTTCAACTTCTAAACGCAAAGTGCATACCAGTTCTACTCATCAGATAAATATATTTAGGTCCAGTGGGTTTCTTAGGGATTTTAGAGCTGCTATTTTGCTACTGTGGCAAATTCAACTTCTATTTCAGCTCCCTCTCAAGATCAGACTTGGCACTCAAGAGATGGTTTCTCTGTCCTTTGGCCCTCCTTCTGTTCCTTATTTTGAAGCTGAAAATCTTTACATGACTTTTGCAAAACTGCAACTTTGTTGTTCTGCTGTGTTGTAAAATTAGCATTGTAATTTGTCAAGGCAAAATGTTAAAACATTCTAGTTCATTTCTATGAATTAATTCTTATTTAAGAAAGTGTAATTTGTTCAGGTGTCAGTTTGATAACCTTTTTTTACTCTGACCAAGAACCTAATAACCTCCTTTTGCAGATTTTTTCTCTACTAAGTCAATAAATACTTAAATTGAATGCTTCCTACTGAGATAGATAACTTTATTAAGTGGCTATTGACCAAAAAAGACCACAAAAACCTCAGAATTTGTGCACTGCTTCAGTTATTCTGTGCTTTTCTGACCTCTTTATTTTTCATTATCATTTGTATCACTACCAACAGAATGGGAGATAGAGACAGCAAAGTGTAAATCCACGCTCCTCAAATCACCAGAATCCCTTCAGGTCTTTCAGGTTTATATGTACATCCCAACTAGACACTGAACTTACAATAAATGCCCTAGGTATTCATTAAACATTAACAAGGGTAGACTAATCCCTTGCTTCCTTTTAGGTGAGAAAAAAATACTAGAGTTCTAGGAGACCAAGTAGCACTGCCTGACTGTTTGGTCTCAAGGGGCTTTGTAAATCAGGTTCTAAAACTTCTATGGCACTGAGGTCACTGAACTGGTTTTGTTTGTTTGTTTGTTTGTTTTTAATTTTGTGTCTTACCATTCTTTCAATACCTGCTGTTGCATGTTGGTTAATAAACACATGAACAACTATTCTAAGAGAAACAGCATCTGTTCCTATTTGCACTGTCCTATATTTAAGTAAAACTTGTTTCCCTGAATATTCCGGTAACACTAAGCACGGGTGACAATTTTTATTTGATTGGTTTAACAACTCTTTCTTTGAATAAGTTGGCATATTATTGATATTGTCTACTTTATTTATATATTTCAAGCTAGATAATACATGACTTAAAAAACTAAGTGTAATATTTCTCCTGAAGATAGTATCTTCATAAGTACAACTGTGTTTATTGTTTTCCATAATTCTTCTGTCGTCTGAAAACATCATAAAATTTAGAAAATAATCCCTCCTACTCAAAAAATTCAGTCATGCAAAACTCATGGAAATCTGAAGACATTATTCTGTCCTGAACCCGTGCTCTGGATCAAGTATCTCCAAACCTATTGCTGACCCATGAGAAACTACTATGCTCTACCACACTTAATGACTTTTTCCAAGTCATTAAAAATAAAAAGGGGGGTGATGGGTGTGTGTGTGTGTGTGTGTTGAAAAATGACGTATGCCCAATTTGCACTGAATGAAAATATGAACATTATTATAAAAGGAGCAAGAGTTGATGCTGCTTTTATCAAAGGTCAACACACTCAACTGTGGAGAGACCAGAGATAGACCAATTACCTGTAATGACAGGGGAAGAGGGAGGTAGAGAGCAGAGGGAAAATTAATGACTTCAGGGTCATTATTTTCGCTCTGGGGAACATGGAACAGACCAGTGAAAAGCTATTTGGCATTGCATAGAGGAGCTCTGACAAGCCAAAAGAAATGGAAGGAAAACATTTGGTAAGAATTCAGAACTCTGTTCTCTTTGGCAGGCCTAGCTGACTGGCAAACCTGTTCACCAACATTTGTTTGCTCCTGCAGAAACCGAAGTCTTTCTGGTATTTGCCATGCTTTATGTAACATCAACTAAAGAAATGACAGATTGTGTCCATTAGTATTGTGGGAGGAAAAGCTTGCAGAATATATCGAATGCAATGGTGCAACTTCTGTTTATAGATCTGTTAGTACGTTCTGTTTTAGAGAAAAAAAAAAAATCACTAAAAGCGTGATGAAACTCTCTAGAAATAAAGGAAAGAACCTGTTATTTTTTAAAAGATGTATGAGGATTCATAACTTTCAAGGATGATGCAACCCTTAAAACAGAACCTTAAAGCCGTTGAAACTGTGCATATGAGCCCGCTTTTGGTAAGGGTTTTTTGGTCAGTTTGCTTTCCCTGCCCCCCCCCAAGATCACATTTTCTAACTCTAATCATATCCCCATTAAACCAATAAAATTGCCAGCTCACAGCTCTGAAGTACAGGGCTGCATGTTTACCTTCAACACAGCATGCATAGGTCAACCTTTCCCAGTGTATGCTTTGCCCTTTGAGCAGGCTTAGTTCCACTTGAGCAACCCTCTTCAATTACATGGCTCTAAACAGACTCAATTTGTCATGCAAGATTTCACTTTTCTTGAAAGTACAGAGGACTTTCTCTCAATTTTGATAAATTTCTTTGCCCTTTTGCGAGTAACCCCCGAGGCTTGTATGTGCACAGCTTCTTTTTGACTGCTGTTATCTCATGGGGTAGAGAAGCATATCCAAGCATTAGGGACAGAGCTTTAACTTTTTCACACAAGTGAAGCTGACTTCCAAGTGAATTGTGCTCTACTGATATTGAAAATGGTCACCTAGAAGTCACAGATGTTACACGAGGGTTCCATTCTTGAAAGAGAACAGTGAAAACCTCTAATGGGATGGAATGTTTTTTTTAAATATGTACCAATACTCACACTCAAAAGACTGTCGAATGAACCAGATGTCCTTGCCTCCCTTCTCCCTGTTAGTCACTTTCTATAACAATTATATTAAATCATGTAGGGTTTTTTTATTTAGCCATATTGACAAGATTTTTCCAACTAAAGTCTCTTAACCTTGTATGGGAACTCATCATGCATGTTTGAATCCTTTCTTTTCAGTAACGAAAAGTATCGCACATTGATAGAATTGTCATTGCTTAACTCCATCTGGCAGCTCAGCCCCACCCATCCACTTGCTCACTCCCCAGCTGTGGGACAGGGGAGAGAAGCAGAAGGGTGAAAGTGAGAAAAATCGTGGGGTGAGATAGAGACAGTGTAACAGGAAAAGCAGAAGCCACAGAGACAAGTAAAGCAAGACAAGGAATTCATTCCCACTTCCCATCACAGGCAGGTGTTCAGCCACCTCCAGAAAGCTCCATCACATGTAATAATGACTTGGGAAAACAAACATTGTCACTACAAAATCCCCCCTTCCTTCTTCTTCCCTCAGCTTTATATGCTGAGATTGACATAATATGGTCTGGAATATCCCTTTGGTCTATTGGGGTCAGCTCCCATTCAGAGGGTCAGCTCCTTGTCACTTGGCATGGCTGACCACAAAAGCAAAGTCTCCTAACTTTCATTCTTGACAATTTGTCAAAAGGCACATTAAAAAATAATTGGAGAGAAAGCACACAGATTTTTTAAATCTATTGAGTAATTTTTCCTCAATGCTTGACTGGGAAAGTTCCAAGACACCTTTGTCTCTCTTCTCAGTGAGACAGAACTGCAGCTTTAACAAAAGAAATATTACCATCTCCCACATACTAAATTCCTGGGATTTACTGTTGTTGGCCTTTGATTTAGCAAGAAAGTCGACAGGTAAAACTGCTAGATTTTTCAGGACGGTCTTTCTGCTTTATTTGCCTTTTGCAAAAATAAGGCTTTTTGCATTGTTATTTGGCTATGTCAAAAGATAACCAAAACAATATTAAAAAGGAAAAAAAAGTGCCTTTAAGACTAATTTTTATTTGATTTTTTTTTTAAAATATGATCTTATAAAATTCTTTGGTTTTGGAGCAAAATATATATTCAAATACACTAGTCAAATGTCCTGTTGAAGGGAGATGTACTGTAGGAGGAGAGAGACCTTAGCTGACCCTATAGAATGTACTTTAACCAAAATTACTATAACAAAGCGAAACTCCATTACAGTAAAGAACTATAGTAATTTATAACCACTGATAATCTGGCCTAAAGTTAGTATCAGAAATGTGAGGATATATTGTCTCATAGTCATGACAACAACATAAACATTTAGTGTGGGCCTTGTCTCACAAGGATTTATAAACACTCTCATCTGATTTCATTATTTCTCATTATCATTGATAATTAAAATGGTCATCAACATTTTGTCATCTGATCACAGTAATCAGATAGAAGAGTTTTCCAGCATGCATTTAAATACTTGTCAAAGTAAAGGAGGGTGGCAGAAAGTATAACAAATATGCAGATTCGAATCATCCCTGTCTTTGACACAAAAGTTAGTAATTTTTTTTCTGTCTCTTCTGCAAAACAATTTTGAAGTGGACATGTGAAAGGTTTCTGTCCTATTTAATGGGATACAAAGCAGGATATTAGATAAAAAGCCATTTTGTTTCCTCCTTGAGATTAATCTTTGCATTAGTGTTGTTGCATTCAATTAACATAAAATGTATCCTTAGCTAAACTAATTTGTTTTGTTTGAAGAACTATTATGGATTCTCATAAGAAAGAAACACAAATAGAAGTTTCTTATCATGGGATATGTTGCAAGTTCAAAGAAAATTTAAGGTACATGATATCATCAAAAACTCATGAGTTTGCTTCCTTTAATTGGGAATTCTGCATGACATGGAATGAGCCATCCTCTGATGGTTGAGGTATCTATTTTTATATTAGTTTATCAGAACTAACAGTGTGAGAACACTGCTGCATCTGGAAGCATTTGGGGACAAAATTAACTTTAGCATGCATATAACTTAAATTATGAGGTCAAACCCAAAACATTTGTGTAATCCATTCTGTGGACTGATGACTTTGTATCCAAGGTATTACCTCAAATACTTTAGGTTCATGCTGTCCTCTGAAATGAATGAAGGGAGCAAGATTACCTGTAACAAACAGGGTACAATAGTTTTCAGACATTTACTAGTATGCCACAATACACAGACAAGCTAAACTTTGGGAAGTACCTCTCTGCCTACCAGAAAGGTGAAAATTGCTTCTAAGTTCAGTTCATTGGCTGACAGTTGCATCAGAATTTCATATGGGATGGTCTTGTTTCAAAATTATTCAATGTTCTCCATATGTTACTTGATTACACTCTTTGGATTAATAAAATTGACATATTCCAGGCTGCAAATCAACATTCAGGTCCTGAAGACAAAGGAATAAAAAATCTGTCTTTGATTTATTTTTGTCTGCTTAGGATATTGACATATTCAGTAATAAGAGACTTTCTGTAGTACAGAAGAGTCTCTCCTGCTGAATGTAGGAAACTTTTCTGTTTGCATGATAAAGGAAGAAAAGGAAGATATAGTAAAAAAATCGCAGTGTAGATACTCACTGCTTCCAATCAAAACCAAACACTATTTGCATAAACAGCTTCTGGTTTATACTGTGATCCCCCTGTGAACTTAGCAGACAAAGAAAAATGTAATTAGAAGATTCATATTACACACAGAATCACACACAATATCATACACAGAATTGTCATGGCTGAAAAAGACCTCTAAGATCACAGTGTCCAACTGTCAACAACAACTACCAACCAACAAAAAAAAAACCCCAAACAAACTAAAAACCCCAATCAAAACCAAACCAAACTAATGAAACAAAACAAAAAACACAAAAAAACACCTCACCATCCCACTAGAGCATGTCCTGAAGTGCCTCATTTACACAACTTTTGAATACATGCACAGATGGTGACTCCACCACCTCCCTGGGTAGCCTTTTCCAATACCTGGTTACTGTTTCAGTGAATAAATTCTTCCTAATAACTGATCTAAACCTCCCCTGGTGCAACTTCAGACCATTTCCTCTAGTTCTGTCATTATTTACTTGAGAGAAGAGGCTGCACCCACCTCACAACTTACTTTCAGGTAGTTATAGAGAGCAAAAAGGTCTCCCTTCAGTCTTTTCTTCTTCAAACTAAACCATCCCAATTCCCTCAGCCTCTCCTCATACGACTTGTACTCCAGACCTTTCACCAGCTTGGTTGCCCTTCTCTGAACTTGCTCCAGCAACTCAGTGTCTTTCATGTAGTGAGGAGCCCAGAACTGAATGCAGTAGTCAAGGTATGGCATCACCAGTGCTGAATACAGGGGCATGATGTCTTCCCTGGTCCTGCTGGCCACATTATTTCTCATACAGGCCAGGATGCCATTGGCTGTCTTGGCACCTGGCACACTGCTGGCTCATATTCAGCTGGGTGTCGTCCAGCATGCCCAGGTCCTTTTCTGCCAGGCAGCTTTCCAGACACTCTTCCCCAAGCCTGTAGTGTTGACTGGGGTTGTCATGACTGAAGTGTAGGACCTGGCACTTGGCCTTGTTAAACTTCATACAATTGGCCTAAGACCATCAATTCAACCTGTCCAGACCCCTCTGCAAAACATTAGGAACTCAAAACATTACACAAATTCAAAAAAAACTCTAAGACAAAAATGTGGGTGATATGGTTCTTGTCACTTTTTCATTACCTCGGCTTTTGGTACAGATTAACCAGTATCTAAAACATTGAAAGATATTATGTTTATTCAATTCTTTATTTTTTCACAACAGTGCCTAAATGATTAATCTCTATTAAATTCATATGCTACTGAAAAGGGAATTAATTATTCTACAGGTTCATCCAAGTTTTTATCAGAAATATGTATCACAAGAGGGTAGGGAGAAGATGAAGCCAAACACTTCTCAGTGGTGCACGGTGATAGAAGGAGAGGCAAAAAAAGAGTTTTAGGAATAGGATTAAATATATGCTAATTATTTAAATAATTTAATTAAGTAGAAGGATTTCCTCTTAAAAAAAAAACCAAACAAACCCAAACAAAAAAAACACACAGAAAAAACTAAACAAAACAACAACCCAATATTTGAATCATAGAATGGTTTGGGTTGGAAGGGACCTTACAGATCATCTAGTTCCAAATCCAGTGCCATGGTCAGGGACACCTCCCACTAGACCAGGTTGCTCAGAGCCCTATCCAACCTGGTGGTTAAAGAAGTTATCTAGAAATGTTGCAGAATCTCCATCCCCAAAGATTTTCAAAACTTTACTGGTCAGTTCTCAGAGCATCCTGATCTAGTTTGTCCTCCTTTATGTAAAAGAAAATGGACTTTAGGTCCTTTAGAGCTTTTTTTCCAACCTAAATTATCCAATGGTTTAATTGCACACAGAAGACTTATGATAAGTTGTATTTCTGAGTTTATGTTTTAGAATGTATTTTAAAATATAATTAAATAGAATAAATTTTCATTTTATATATTTATTTATATACAATATATAGTACATAATTATATATAATATTTATATATTTTTAAAATATAAATAAATAAACAAATCTTTTCCTACTAATTCCTTTAAAGGTATATACACATCACAGATTACATTATAATAATCAAACATATGATTAGATGGTAAATGAAGAAAACACTTTCTGACAGATTAAGTTCTGCCTTTTCTCATATGTATGAGTGCAAAAACATTTTTGAGGTGCTGAACAATTGAAACAACTGCTCTAAGTCCGAATAGCTCACTGGGAGGGCTTCAGCTACTTATTGGGAATGTCTGCAAACTTTGCCTATCTTGCAGATGACTTCTTTACTTCTTTTTCTATCCTAGATCTTGCAATAAGGCTAAATTGATATGCAGAATTCTGAAAGTTTAAATAAATAAATAAATAAGAAATAAACCACTTTGAGATTAAGCAACTTTTTTTTTTTCTTGCTGTGCAGTAGAATTCTTGCCCCTTCTAGTATTTACTTTTTTTAAATGATGACATAAGAACCTATTTTATTACTTTATGAAGGATCAACTAATACAATAAAAATCTTTCAGATGAACTAGGTAAGGAGTGAGAGTGGACAGATTGACCAGAATTTAACATTTTTGGTTGTGTATAGGTCAATTTGTATTCAGAGATTTAAAATTAGTTAGCATCTATGACTGAAGAGAGTTCCAGAATTTTAAAGGCTCTAAGTGCAGATAGATTGATATTGTGAAAGCTGGAAACAATACTTAAAAGACTGGAAGCTGGAACAGCGAGACTGCATTGTGCTGTGATTGGACTTTGGGGAATTAAAAGCCCAACTTTTCTCAAAGTGCTTAGACAGGAACAGTGGAGTCTTTATGGGTGTCAGGGGAGGGCCTTCTATTACCTCCTCTAAACCAGAGTTTTTCTTTTGCTTGCACAAGACTAATAAATTCCAAAGGGAATAATTACAAATAACCTGAAATTCAGTAGCAGCAGATGTTTACTTTCAACTCTTCCACAGTTATTATTGCCCAAGTTTAAAGTGCCTTCTCTGTGTGAACATTTTTAATTAATAGATTTCTGCATGTGCACGCATGGCCAGAAGCTCTCTCCTAAACTTAGCAAAACTGTGTTTTAAAGAAATAATAATTATTTAATAAGATACTGTTTCAAATCTCCTTCAGGAGGATGTGAGCCTGACATCTTCCAATACATCAGAGATGCTGAATACCTTCTGTGGACTGAGCAGATGGTCATAGTTTCCTGTGAACAGCTATTTTCTGTCTACCCAGTCAGGCACTTAAAACCCCAGTTAAACCCTAAAAGATCAATTTTTCATTTTATTTTAGTCATGGCAACAAAACATTCTTTTTCCACCGGGTGCTTGTGCTGCCATGATTATGACTATTTTTGTTATTTGCACTAAGGATAAAATAGGTCTTAGTTTTCCAAAGCTTCTGTTCTGCAAAAAAAAAACCCAAACCAACAAGCAAAGAAAATCCCAATGCACTTTTTTTTTTTTTCAAACAATAAATCCACCTGCAAGAAGTTTTTAAGTTTCTTCCTGATACACGTATGGTCTCTAATTCTGAATGTATAACAATGACAGCAAGGCTGAATTCACTGCGAAAGTTCTCCTTATTTATTGAAGAGAGGCATTTTTAACCTCAGATACTTACAAAAATAATTTATTCTGGGCAGTCAATAAAACTCCTTAGTATTGACTTCTGTCCACTTCAAAGGGAAAAGCATTAAGACAACAATATGCACTTATTGGCAATAATTTTTCCAAGAAATATCAATGTGGCTCCTGAATTGAGAACACAATCTGAACTGCAGAATAATTAGCACTTTCTCAGCTTACAGAATTGTAAAAAATAAACACAGTTTATTTTTTCTGAGCTTGTGTACATTGATTCCATGTAAGATTTTATTGAACAGCAAAGGAAAGATGAAATCAGCTTGAATATGTCTAGGTTCAATTTCATAGTAGAAATAGGGCTGACGGTCTCTCACCTTTTTGCTATTGCATGGCTGACCTACACCATATCAACAGAAAGTCCATTTTTTTCTCATGGTTAGCAAGCCTGACTGGAGTGTGAACTACAAAAGCAAAAGTCCATTTCTATATCTGTCTTGACAGGGCAGGAAGCATGACTAAATTGTATGAAATTGCAGCTTCGACCTGTCAAAAAAAAATCAAGGAGATATGACTATATTATGCTAAGATGATTAAAAACAGTCCCTGCAGAACTGTGTTGATATATACTAGAGATGTTTCAGAATATTATAACTGCTCCACTGATCAGTTAACATCTTTGGCAGTGACATAACTACATCTTTTTTTGCGTGCCTAGTTAACATAAAAAAACAAGACTCTTAAAATATTTCAAAGGATTTCAACATCTTTTGCCTCCTCTCATATTCTTTCTGTCTTGTGATTCTCATTTATGTGAAATATAAGCAAGCTGATAATAAGAGACAGAGGTTTAAGCGATAGATGTTACTGTTTGTTAAAATCGAAGACAAATGTCATCACTTCGGTACTGAAGTTCCACTTCACTTTCTAGACAGTTTGTGTTGTGGTGAGTAGAGATAGCAATGCCAGTTACCTCCACCTCCAAAATTTTCTTTACCTTGCACCCTTCTTGTCCTAACTTCCTCATTCTAACTCAAACATTAATTGTTTTCATCCAAATTAATCTAGTTGCCAGTATGACAGCTTTTGTGCAGTGTCTCTCTTTTGTCATAGCTCTAATGATCTCACATTCACGTCAGTCTCCTTCACTTTCTTATTTTGAGTTCCTTTTGAGGCTGTTTCACAAATGTTGTTGTGCAACATTTATACCCCAGCTTATCACAGTTCTCTACCCCTTTGAATCACTGTTTTCCAAAAAATCCACAAACTCTTAAAAGATAAAAACCACAAACTTTTAAAAGAACAGAAGGAATGGTCCAATTGCTAGTTGCATACCAAAATGTGTATGTGTATAAATGGAATAACTCATTTACCTTGTTAAATTGAATATCTCTGCGTATATACACATTGAATATGTGTTTTAAATTGAATTATATACACATATGCTTACATGCACTCAACATGGCAAATCTCTATGTGGTTTTGTAGACTTTGTACTGTTTCAAGAATTACCTGAAGAAAGCAAAAATATTTGATAACTTTCCATTTTATGATTTTGCTTTTCATATGTTGACTCAAAGAATTGTGTCTTGTAGATAATACACAGCATTCTCACAGTTACCATTTGAGGCTGTGGTTGGTGTGCTTTTCTGTTAACTTTAAGACAGCTAAATTAAAAACAAATATTTGGAAGAAAGAATAAATTAGAATTAAAATTGCAGACAATATTGAATAGTGTTTTTGGCTTTTAAGGTGTAAAATCATAGCAAGATTAAAGTAATTTTGATGTCCCAAACCTCTGGGATATATTTCTGTTGTACATTGGGAAAATTATGAAATCAAAAGAAATGGCTGTGAGCAGTGTATTTCATTACTGTAGTAACTGTGACATCAGCTACATTCACTGCTGTTTTTAATAGATGAGTTAACAGGGACAGAAGGCTGAAAAAAAACCTGCTGAAGACCTCAGAGTTGCCAAATGTTATAAGCAATGTTTTCAGCATAGATGGGGTGTTGGTTTTCTCCCAAATTGCTCTTTTGATGATTTCCATTTTAAGATTGAATTAATCAAATGATTTTTTGCAATATTCAATATGTTCATTAGACATTCAGTGTGAATTATAAGAAAAGTAATATTAAGAATACTTAAAGTGTAGTAAAAGCAAGGATTAGTAATTTTGTTTAGGTCACATTTGCAATACCCAGTCTTGTACACAAATACGAAATTTTAAAAAATTTCCACAGATGGCGGGGGGAGGGGTTGTACAAATGTACAGAATGTCTTATAGTATGTGGAAATTCTGAATGACTTTGAATAAGGTTTTTATTAGCTTTGTATTAAGAAACGGAGAAGAAAATGTTAGGAAGGAAAACCATAGCTATGAAATATCTTCTACAGAAGGATTAACTGACTAACCTCATGCTCTGCAGAAGACAAAGATAAGAAGGGTTAAAAGTCATAAACAGGGAATAGCTTTTTGTGGTAATTTTTGGCACACACACTCACAAAAAAAAGCTAATTGAAATAATCATACAAAAATTCAAAAATAAATAAAATGAAGTGATTTGCCATTAACAACATAAAGAACTCATGGAAATCCCTGCTGCAAGGTGCTGATAAAACCTTTGTTTTAATTACAAGCAATTTAGATGTCTGAGAGTTGTTACATATTTAAAGAGAGTGCACATTTAGGAAGCTCTTGAGAAGAAACTCCCAGAGTTCTGGGAAGCACTTCTGAGTGAGTCACTACACACCTGCAATCAGTTTGCTTGTAGACAGGAACCTTGTGAACCTGGACAGGAGAGCCTGTCATCATTTTTCATACAAGTCAGTTTGCATAATTTTTTAATGAAATAGGAATATTCTAATGTGTCTGTAAGTATTTAAAATAGTTTTAATTCAGATAGTCTCATGACCTTCGGTTTCAATGCAGGCATGGAATGGAATATTTGATACTGTCTTGATTTCCTATGAAAAGCTTTGCAAAAGTATAAGCTTTAGTAGTTTCAACATAAAAATGAAAGCCTATGATAATACTTCATAAAATCCTTTCCTTTTAGGTTACTTTCACCCATTCAGTTTTTAAATGTGCTTAAATGAAACACAATGTGGTACAGAGAAAATTTAGTGGATGCAGTTCCTGTTATCTTTTTAAAATTTAAGTTCAATCTTTTTAACAGAAATAGAAATGTGGAGAAAATGTCAAAAGGGAGTGATTTTGTATGTTTTTGGAAATCTAAGTGCCTATTCAGAAAAATAAACTTGTTTACTATGAGGAAAAAAAAATTCCACTTAGTATTTCTATTACAAAATTCTAACACTAAAATTACAAGGCTGAGATTTAGTAAAACTTTTAAGCTTCATCTTTGTTCCAAGGATAGATATATATTAGTTCATTTACTTGCACAGATTTAAAAAAAGAGATAACCTTGAACTCTTAATGTTTCAAACTCATGGAGGTTTATTCAGGAGATTTCTCAGGTCCTAGTGTCTGTTACCCACCATCTTTACTTTCTTACTTTATTAGCATTACCTGAAACAGCACTCATCAGTATCTGAGGTACTGGTGATTATGCAGCTTCCCAACCTTCCTCCTCCATTGATATTAAGGCTGCATCTATCTGTATCCATGGGAATACTTAATTTTCCTTGTTCTTGGCAAGTAAAGAGCTTTTATTTTTTGAATGGGGAAAAAAAAATTAAATCCCATGCTGTTGTACCACGTTGTACAACAGCAAAAAAAGATCTCGGACCAATGCTGGAGCTGTAAGCAAATGCCCAGGCTGTTGACTAGACCCTGGATGTGACAAGACAAATTGCAGGACATGATAACCGTGTGAGAAGCAGACAGATTGCAAATAGGGCCATGGGAGATGGCTGAATTGCACAGACGGTTAAGGGAGTGGTATGTGAGAGGCAATGCTGCTCGGGGATACAGTCAGGCAGTCCTGTGCTTGGTCACTGCTGCTGGAGCAGATCCAAGACTGCCTTTCTGAGTATATTATAAGGACTTTAGACATCAGGATGGCATTGGTGGGAGTGGGATGGGGAGATTTGTCTGTCTGGCAGGGGAGAACCCAGATGGATGGATTGAACATTCCCATGGTCTGACAGGTCATTCCTGGTCTGACAGCATCATCAGTTCCCCAACACTTTATCCCACAGAACTGTTACAGAAGTCACCTGCTTAGTTGAGTTTGGACACACACCCAAGGAGAATGACCATTCATATCCAGTTTAAAGTAACTCTTTAGTAATGGTCATTTTACAATACTGTTAGAGCAAGAAGATGTCTTTTTCTGTATGATAAAGCTAAAGGAGAAACAGCTTCAGCTCATTCTTTTTATAGGGATTGCCCTACCAGCTTATCTCTCATGTCAAATCACAGTATAGTCTTCCTCAAAGAAAATCATTACTGATTAATTATGTCAACTATTGCAGGAAATAAGCAATTAGAAACTGCACACAGGGAAAAAAAAAGAATTGTACAACTCAATTTTCTGCTACAATTAATGTCTGGAAGACAGGAGTAGGGACGAGTAAGACCAATCTGCATACTGAAAACCTGAAATACTTAATGAAACAATGAGATAGACAGCTTCTTATGGTGATAACCTATAAAAAAATAACAACAGCTACAACAAAAGATATATATAGATAGACAAGATAAAACAAATAATTAAAAATCCCTTGGAAAATAACACTGTAGTTCTTCCCCTTTGATAAGGAATTCTACACTTCAGAATGAATATAATACCATGTGCTGGTCTCACCTGTACCAGTATTAGAGTACAGGAAGAGTGAGAGGAAACGTAAATAAACAAATGGGCTCACTGGGGGGTTGGACTTGAAGATCTCCAAGGTCCCTTACAACCCCTAACACCCTGTAATACCTGTGATCATTGATTTTTTTTTTTTTTTTTAATCACCTTTATTATATTAAACATTCTTTTACTTGTACTTACATTTCATAAAAGACAGTCAAAAGTTTGCTTATATATTGAAGGTTGTTCATCTATATTTTCCTTCCTATAGCAAGGCAAGAATTGCAAGTCCTTCTGCTTTTAAAGTCCTCTTCTTTTTGACACAGCGTAACTACTTAGCAGCATTTTATTGTCACTGGTATTAAACACAGCAACATTATTACACAAAAAGAAATATCTCTTAGGAAAGCTATACTGAGGGGTACTACTGCGTAATGGGATGCAAGACTTACTATACAATACCTGAGGTAGAAAGGTAGAAAGAAAGAAAAAATAGAGGTTGGATAACTCCCACAATCCCTGACCAGTTTGCTGGTAGTAGCTTGTAGGCAGCATGTCCACAAATCCAATAATGGACTTTTTTGGCTTTGGCACTGCTAGCAAATGGTCCAGCTGTGGCCTTTGGGAGATGGAAATAAGTTGTATTATCATTTCCCAAAGGGCCAACAAAGGAGTTAGGGTAGCCATTTGTCTGGCTGGTACAATACCAGAGTCCGGTGTTGGTTTTCCATGCACAAGTTTGATTGTAAATATGGTTTTCAGACCATCGGAGAATCAAGGGTTCATTTCTGTTTGACCAATATCCCTTACACCCTGTGTTACAGAATCACAGAATCATAGAATCTTCATGGTTGGAAAGGACCTCCTAGAACACTGAGTCCAACCACATCCATAGCAAAAAAAAAACTAAAAAAAAAAAAACAAAAACCCTCCTAAATACCTAAATAGATCAGATATGACTTCAAAACCACAAAATAACCCCTTACATGCCTGCCACTAGAGCATGTCCTGAAGCACCAGGTCTACCAGTTTCTTAAATATCTCCACGGATGGTGACTCAACCACCTCCCTAGGAAGGCTGTTCCAGTGCCTCACCACTCTTTCCATAAAGAATTTCTTCCTAATATCCAATCTAAACCCCCCCTGACGCAACTTCACTTGGAGTATTGACTCCAAGGAGAAAAATACACATTCAGAGCCATGTCAATGGTACCTGCTGGAGTTTTTCTCACACCCTTAGGAAAGAAAATCATCAAAGCAAAGTTCCATCTGGATTAGTGAATACAATTGGATGGTTGTTAAATCATCTTGAAATAAAAAAAAAAATTATATCATCACAGAAAATTATTGTATCTCACAGTTCTGGAAATGTCATAATTAGTAGCTCACTGAGCATAATACAGCAGACAATTTTATTCCTATCAGTGATAAAAAGTTTAAATGACAAATTTATCCAAATGTACAAATTCTTCTTTCCAATGTGTCAAAACATTGATTTCCTTCTCACTATTAGTAAGTCTGCCTGCTTAACTCAAGGTCATCCATATATGCATCATTTTGTGTAGGGTTGTTTTGTTTGGTTCATTTTTGGTTTTGTTGTTGGGTTTGTTTTGTTGTTGTTTGTTTGTTTTGTGTTTGTTGTTTGTTTTTTTTTTTTTTTCATTTTAATCCTATCAATAGCAATGACAATTTAATCTCTGTTTTTAATTTTTTATGAATGACATTTCTTTCTTACCAGGAATGATATTTCCTCTAGCCAGAGGTGTTCAGCTTTTCCACTCAAGAAATCTAATTTGTTCATCCATATTCACACATATTAATTTCTGAAAATATGTACATATGCTTACACACATTCATACACAGACTAAACCAGAAAATTATATAGACAACACTTCATTTGAAAAAAAAAAATTGTACAACTTTTTAGTTTATTTTTTTTTGAGATTCTGATCAATCATTTATTAGATTGGTGTTTACACTGCAGATTTATTCTCTGTCTGAGTGGAAGGGGAAGGAATAAAGCTTCTCGGATCTCATCCTGATTCAGTCTGTGTGTTTTAGACTTACTCCAAGGTGAAGAGAGGATAATAGGAACAGCTGGCATATACAGCTAAAGATATTCCCATTAAAAAACACCACTCTTTTATTATACTGGTAAAGGAGATATGAAATTTTAGTCTTTAAACCAATAGATTAATGTCCATGAAGAATATGAGGTATTTTGATAGTCTAGATTCCTAAAGTGACCCTGTTAGCTATCCCCATCCAGGAAACCTTCACTTGATACCATGTTTTGGCTTTCATGTAGTGAATAAAGCAGTGTCCCTAGGACAAAATTTCTAAAATCAATTAAAGAAGCATAGATTTTAAAGGCAGTCAACTGTGCAAGGGTGAAAGACAAGGGGCAAGACAGAAGGTGAAATGTATCATTCCAATGAAAATTTCAGGGAGTTTCAGATCATGAGAATAGTAAAAAATCCATGCCAAACTGAATTATAGCTTTTCATCCCATTCTGGGCATATGCCAGCAATGAAGGAGATGGTGACCTGAATTTGGTTTTATTTGTACAATAAATTTTCTTTCCCCTGTTCCCAACTGATTTTATCAAATGAAAAAATGCTCAACTAAAACTAGTCTTCTAGCTCTGGGATAAGTCAATAAATGGAAACATGTACAGCCTATATTAATATAACCCTTTTTTGACCCAAATAAGTCAGTAGACTTATTTAATCCTATATTAAAGAAATTACTGGGGCAGAATAATATCAATAAACATTAAAGAAATAAACTCATGGAGTCTTGCACTGACTCAGTATTTAACATTGACACTGGGTTAAGAACGATGTCAAAGTCATTTATAATAACTTTCACTTTTGTATTGCTTAAGAGAAAACTTATAAATCTCGATATTTTGTAGTCTCCTCACATGACTGAATATTTTTATTAACAATCTCACTGAAATCCATGAAGACTATAAAGTTTTTCACTGAAGAGAAAAAACAAATTGGTGAAGTTGCAAAAGTTTAACTTCTGTCAAAACGAAGGAAATACTTCCTGTTCGAATAAGAAATATTTTGCACAGAGATAAGCAGTAGTGAACTCTTGGAAAAAGAAAACAAAACAAAACAACAAACCAGAATATCTCCAGTTTATTTCTTTATTATTGTATCATCTACGAATTATAGTAAAACTTTAAATATTTTTTTTTCTCAAAATTAAAGTTAATTTTCCTGTTCAAGCATTCTCTTCAACAAGTATCTATTTTTCTACAAAACCTGCAATTACATATAATGGAAATAGAATAAGAATGTCTGGAAGAGTCTCTGGTGCAGGAAATTTCATACTAATGATCGGAATTTCTTGATTAACCTGAAAGTCTATTATTCTCGTGGAGTTTAATGCTTTTGGACTCTTAAAGTAATTAATCTCATTGCTTTATGGCAGAAATAAAGGAGAGAAAATATGAACCGTTATGCTGCACAACGGTTAAAAAGATCTTACATAAATTCTTTCTTTCTTTCTGACCTCTGTGGAGATAAAGCCATCAGACAGCCCGGATTTGAGAAACACTTTCATTTTTAGGATGAATTTGTATTTGGCACATATCTGATATGTTTGACAAAAGTTCCTTTGAAGCATTTAGAATTTCAGATTCTTCTTTAAAAAACCCCATATGCGTATGTATACAGATGGCAGGACTGCAGATCTGAAAGGTATGTTGCAATGGCAAACATATCTGAAATATTTTCAGTCTTCCCATTTTAGAAATAAACTATCTTGTAATATTTTTAGTATCAGAAAAAAACATGTTTCTATGTCTTCCCACATCACCCATGAAAAAAAGACTTAAAAAAATGAATGTACAAACACTTCTGAACTGCAGAAGACCTAGTTTTACTGTAGAAGGAAAGTATATAATTGGGGCAGGCTTTCCTTTTTATTACATGTACATTATCAGATACAAGCGTTGAGAAGCTATCAAAGGCATGATAAACAGTGTCTGATAATGTATTGTAGGCACAATGCCTATTTCAAAATAAAGCCCTTTAATGCACCCTCAACCTTTAGTCACATGCCTAAAAATACAGTGCATAACGTATTTATTGTAGGTTAAAAAGCAATTATAAATTTATGATTGAACTTTCATGTAAGACTGTTCAGACAACCCCTGCCTCACACATGCACATCTGTGAGAATTAGGAAATCTCAGGACATTAATCTTGCAGTGTAATAGACTTTCTGTGGAAAACCAGGATGATAGCGTACAAGGCATGCTATTGGTTGCCAAGCTTTATGGACAGCTTTCCATAACTGCAAGCAGAACCTGGCCAGTATAATTTCAGATAAGAGGTGCTCTGTTTTCCACAACTCAACCCAATATTTACCTGAAGCAGAGAAATACCCAGAGGCTTAAGACCTTAGCTCATGTGTTCAAAGAATCCTACAGCAATGCAAATCCACAGTGTTCCCCTCCGGTGTGTGAGGAAGGGGAAGAACCTTGGTAACCTCATTATAATAAATCATGATGCTGTTTTGCATTTATTCTGTCACATAAACTGTGGAACTCACCATCTTTTCACCTCCCTTATTTTTTAACTTGTCAGAAACTGAAGTCTGAGAATCTGTAGCCTTTGAAGTTATGTTGTGAGGGATTGTTTATTAATATTTGTATAACATTTTTTTCAGTGAGTTATCTTTAAGGTATTTAGATTTATTTAACTCCAGTCTTTGTCAGGGCATTAACAATTGTACTAAATGAAAATGACACAGAATTATCAAAAAAGAAACAAATAGGAGGAAATCTGCCATCCTTAAATGTACAGTCTATTGTCCTTTTTTCTCCTCATGTTATGTAAGTACTGGACATAAAGGGGAATATTACCATGTGTTAGGTTGAAAAAGTTATTTTTTCCATCAATTTATTCACTGGTAGTGTGTTCTTCAGCAAATCAAAGCCAGTCAGCAGACATCAGGTCTTTCATCACTTTTACTTGTCAAATCCTTATGTTGAAAAAAACCCCACCCAACAAGATGGCATGTGCCTTATCCAATAAAATCATGTGATGTCCAGAAGATGAAATAAAAGTTTCTTAAAAAACCCCACAAATTGATATCTCAGGGTTTGGGTTTTTTTAAGTTGCTGTCCATTCATGTGATGATGTTCACTGCAGAAAAATGGACAAAATCCCTCCCCTTCTTATTTGCATTTTGGCTTTGTGGTGATTGCGTTGGTGTGTGTACAAGGTGTGTTGCAGAAAGCAAAAGGATGATAAAACATCAGAATCCTCCATTACCTTCCTCCTACCTTCCAGAAATCCTGCAGTAAGTATATTCCCTAATAACCTGAAATAAGGGTTTTCTGATTACTTTTTACAATGGGACAGTAGTTTTTTTATGTCTTACAAACAATAACACTGACAGGTTTCCTTTCTTCTCCATTTATATGACACCCATTATTGCTCTCTGTGTGATGCTACAGAAGCCGAACGTCTTTATTCTTAAGCAAGATGTCTTATATTTTATCCCTTTTTTAATAGCACTTAGTAATCCTGTCTTGTGGGTTATGAATTAAGCTTACAATTGATTTTAGCTTAAAAAGAAAAGTAAACAAAACATACTGCAATAAGTAATTTTATGAAGTTTACAGAGGAAGACTTATCCTCAGTTGAACCAGATGAAGCACATTCAGCACAGTAATGGATGGGGAAACAACCTGAACCAGCAGTCTATATCCCACAGAAATTGTCTCCTACCCAGATAGGTCTCCCAGCAAGCTGACAGTCTGAATACTGTTTATCTGACTTTTCTAAATGCAGGAACTGTTTTCAAAGAAACTCCAGCTGAGTTTATTTACAAATTATGCTTTTCCCTCCTCTGTTTGTGTTTCCAGAGATGCTGTGTATCCCCAAAATTAGGGATTGCTATTTCTTTTTCTTCGCTAATGATCATCATTGTTTTTTTAATCTATCAGAAATAATACATGTTCTCCTGCAGTATATACTACTAGATGCACATGGAGGTATGTTTGTGTATATGTATCCTTTAAATGAATTTGTCACCACAAAATTGTCAATCTTCCATGGGCACAGACATGCTGAACTTCCAGCAAAGAGCTCTGTTAAATATACTGTGTCAAATTCCAGTTGCTGTAGCTATCCACAGCTCTATTGAACTCACATCATCTCAAGCAATACATTTCTCACTGCAGTTAGTGCTGCAGGAGCTGCTGAGATCTCACTGCCAGCACACAACTCATTGATGTGTTGAGTCTACGTTGAATGTCAACAACAGGCACAATACTGCAGCTGCTCAAAGAAGGCACCATACCCTTTGTCTCAAACTTCAGTTTACAGGTTTTTTTGGTTTTGTTTAGGTATTATTATTGTTTGTTTGGTTTGGTTTTTTTTTTGGGGGGTTTTTTTTTTTGGTGGTTGTTTGTGTGAAGACTAGGGAATTACATCAGCGATTGCATCATGTTTTATTACCCGTGGTGCTGGAAATGAGAAAAAGTGTAAGAACTATTAGAGCTGAAGCACAGGCACAAGGATTGAGAGGGATACTAGACCCGATTTGTCTTCATACATACAGAAACTGACTTTACTGCTTCTTTGAAAGCTTAAATTAATGACTGGACCCTGTGGTCACTCCCTATTCTTTGTTTTCCCTAACTCACACAAAAAAATTTCACTCTGTTGCTGCATGGTACAGATAATTTGAAAATGAATGCATCACATTTGCATTTACCTTTTTGTCTGGATACATTACTCTTTACTTAATTCTCAGCTTCACTTCCTTTCTTACTATTGGCTTATGTTCAATTCAGGATAGATAAAGAAATCAGTTAGCAAAAGGAATGAGTCCTTCAAATACACAGTTCTCCTAATGAAGTAGGCCTATATAAAACCCATGAGAATCCTTCACGGCAACTCAACACCCTAAGAAAGTGATTGCTGAGTGCATCTGAGTATCACTATCTTGATACAATGGTGCCAGTCCACAGAGTAAATATTTGATTTAATGGAGAGTAAATTTAAAATGCCAAATGTCATTTCCCAGTCTTCCCAACAGTCCAAAGGTTGTTCACTGTAGTAAATTCTCCTTCCTGCTCAAATGTAGTGAAATATGAATCTTAAATAGAAAGTAACATTAAGAACAAGGTAGCTTAGATTATTTTCAACACAGGCACATTTGGCAATCAAGAATATAAATAAATTTAATCTACATGTACCCTTATGAAAAAGTAAAATTTTCAAGTATAATATATATTGAAATGTTTTAATGGTTGTTCATCCCAAGAGAAGATGCCTTTTGTTATCAAATAAAGGGAAAATGCAAAAAACAGATTAAACAGACAGGGAGGGAGGAATATGTAAAAATCTATGTATATTCAAACATACATATATATATGTATATAAACATTCATATATTTTTTCTTTTGTCTCAGTCTTGATTTGTGCCAGTCACTTTAAGTCAGTGATCAAAATTAGTCTTTTTTGATTTTTTTTATGAGGGAAAAAAAAGACTAAGAAAAAATATTTTAAACTGTTTATTTCCTCATTCAATGACTCTGAAGCATTGTAGCTAGTGTCCTTCCTCCTCTTTGTCCAAATTCTAATACTTTTTAAGAAAAATTGTGCACAACACTCAGTGTCTTTTTATATCAGAATATCTTCAAGATTTTTTAAATGTCTCTCAGGTTGGATTTTTTCTGTTTTTTACTTAGAAAAGCTGGCACCTTGATTCTCCAACTTCATGATACGAGTCATGCCATTCCTTAATTATTTAGCAATACAGCATTGTTTATTCTTTGACCTCACATTTCAAGACAAAGCTGATTTTTCCACATAAATTCTCAAGCATTTCCCTCAAGCAATATCCTGGACATAACAAATTATGTTCCAAAATTCCCAGTGCTGCAAGGTTTATAAAATGTCATTGAGAATGCTGATAGTACTTTAAGACAACTGAGCTGGAAAAGGAAAGGCTCTGAGCTGACAGCTCTGGCAGCTGCAAAAGGATATGTCTGGAAATGGGAGTGAGAAAAATTCTTCAAGGCAGAATACAGAAAGCAATTTTGAGCTTATTCTTAAATTATGCAAGCTTACATTTTCACCCTTAATTTGCTGTGTCTTCATCTTTGAGACACAATGCTTAAAATAACTTTTGTATTCTCTTCTGAACAGTTAAAACAGAAACAGGAAAGTGTTAGAGGCATCTGGATCTGCTGGATTTAGGGATGCAGGAATCCCTTCCTCAGTGCCCTGAGCAGCAGCCTGTCTATGTGTGACTCCCCTTTTTATCTCCTTTTCCCGCTGTTCTCCATACTTGTACCTTCCAGAACCCACCATGACCCCTCTTTTTTTTTCATATCATTAGTCCTTCTAAACACCCCAACATGTCATAAAGGAACCGAAAATATGTTTCTTCTAAGGAAATTATAAATTGAAGAGATGAGGGAGAGGTCACTTAGAAATCTGGCTCCAAAATGAAGTTAATAAAAAAAGCAATACATAGCTAAAGTTTGAATTATTCCTTTCTGCAGGTGGTTACAGAGAGTAATGAGAACTAAAACTTGTCTGATGAAAAATTAGATGATATCTAAATCTTCTGTTATGACCCTGAAGGTATGTGTATAGGTCACAGTGTTGGATCAAGAGCAGAGACTATTGAGTTCCCTGTGATACCAAAGTAATGACATAGTATGTGTCAAAAAGACATCATTGCTTGAGGGGTCATGAAGTCAGTTTATAGTAAATCTTTATTAAACCAAACCCTGAAACCAAAACACGGATTTTAGTCCTGAACCAACTGGGGACAATCAATACAAAGTAACTTAATCTCAATTTTAAGTGTATATTCTCTTCCCTGTAACAATGGGGTACTAGTTTTCTTGGCATTAGCCTGCTAGCACCCAATCCTGCACAAGATTTTAATAAACTTGATAACTCTTCTCTGTGTGTGGATTGGATTTTGCACACCAGGTAAAGAATCTATTTTAAGGAAAAGGTCGTGACATGTTGTAAAACAGCCTTTGGTTTCAGCAGTTTCTTTGGTACTTGGGGAAGAACTGGAAGATTGCCAGTCATTGTGGGTTTGAGGAGACAGTAGCAAGAGCAAATACATATCCAACATTTTATAATTAAAACACAGAAGAGTTCTTATTTATCTCTAAAATTCAAGTGTGAGCTATTTGAGGAGAATTAATATCTCTTCCATGAGGTATCTCTACCATGACACAGGTTAGATTTATCAGGATGGCTCAAGGATGGAACTATGTTTGAATGAACTTCAGCAAAAGGCAAGCTATGAGAATGCTTGTGTTAAAACCTGTAGGTTTTTAGTCTTGCTCAAATAATAAAGTCTTTGCTTAGAGTAATCAACTTCCATATTGAAGACACAAAGTTTTGATAGCTCTAACAGTTAAAATGACATAGACTTTCAGTGGTGTAAAATGATAAATCTTTCCTAGTAAAATTGTGTAAGTTCTCTAAAACAGGAAACATATGCATTTAACTACAGTTAGTGAATATCTTTCGTAAAAGTTCTGTGAAAAACAAAAGGAATTAATCTCATTTCCTGTAATTTTTCTTACTGATAAGCTACAAAATAACCAGTTTTGATAGCAGCTAAGACCCTAAGAGTGCATTCCCATTAGTCTTTTACTTCCAATTAAGAGTGTGTTTTCAAAATTAACATCCTTCTTCCCAATTTACTGGTTTACAGTTCATACTGTGGAGCATCGAAGATGGATTCTCTTCAGATGACAGGTAACCACAAGAATTTCTTTAGGGTGAAATGAAGGTGCTTTGCTAAGGCACATCTAGCTGACATCACCAGAATAAAGATGAACCAAACTAAAGACATTTTAGCATATACGTTTTAGAGAGGTAAAGTCCTCCCAATACAGCTGTTGTAGTATTAAAATCTGATCCTACTGATCTATGCTGCATAATTAGGTAAACAGCCCTGGAATTTCTGAACACCTCAATTTTGATGTTGTAAGTTATCTTTTAAAAGATAAAGACAAAGTAAATGCAATGCACAAGATCAGCAGAGCATACACATAAATATTAAAAGTCAGTAAATAGTTCCCCTTTTGCGTTGACAGAAAGGGACCTGCTTAAGAATGCTCTGTGAAACTACCACCAAATAAAAAAGCATATGTTCACATATCGATTAAACATTGTACTAATAGGCAGTAGATTTTCATGGGAAACTTTTAATGCTGATAGATAAATGATGAAAACTCTGTTGAAAGACAAACACCCAAATGAATGTGCTATGGTAATGAATCATTGCTTGTAAGAGGCCGTTCAATCTTGACATTAATGATATCAAATGAGCTGTAGAATGTATATGAATTAAATTAGACTATAATGACACATTCATATTTAGAGCTACATGACTAACTAAATTAAGAAGGAAGAGGGAAAAATGTCAATTTAGGCAGAAAAGGGGACAGCAAAAGACATAGAGATATGAATCACTTTCCTGCATAGGTCAGATCACCCATGAGATTTTAGTCAGTTAGGTAACACACCATCTATTTATAAAATGTGCTTCTATTTTAGCAAGGAATGTGTAAGGGTGGTGAGGATATGGCTCTTTCACTGAACTGTTCTGTCTACAGGTTTTGTAACATTATGATTTTCTTCACCGAGATATGGTTCACACTTCTACCAAATCTTTTCCAAACCTATATGAAACAGGGCTCTGTACTGGGACCTGTCTTGCTTAACATTTTTATCAATGGCATAGACAGCAGGATCGAGTGTACCATCAGCAAGTTCGTGAATGACACCAAGCTGAGTGGTGCTGTTGATACACCAGAGTGATGAGATGTCATCCAGAAGGACCTAGCACTGGAGCTCTCAGCACAGGAGGACCATGGACCTGATGGAGCAGGTCCTGAGGAGAGCCACAAGGATGATCAGGGGGCTGGAGCACCTCTCCTCCCATGCTGAAGGAACTGGGATTGTTCAGCCATGAGAAGAGAAGCCTCCAGGAAGCCACCTTCCCGTACCTGAGGGGAGCTTATAAAGAGACTGGAGAGGGCCTGTTTACAAAGGCCTGGAGTGAAAGAATGAGGGACAATGACTTTAAATTAGAAAAGATTGTATTTAAGTTGGATGTTAGGAAGAAGTTCGTTACTGTGAGGGTGGTGAAGCACTGGAACAGGTTGCCCAGGGAGGTGGTTGAGGCCCCATCCCTGAAGACATACAAAGTGAGGCTTGATGAGGCTCTGAGCAACTTGCTCTAGTTGAAGATGTCCCTGCTCTCAGCAGGGGGGTTGGACTAGATGACCTCTAGAGGTCCCTTCCAACCCAGACATTTCTATGATTCTGTGATTCTATGTTTCATCTCAACAGAAAGGGGATTAGAGGGTGGGCTTTGTTTTAGATAAACATCTATTAACGGTTGAGTGGATCAACTGATACTATAACTGTCTCCCTGAGTTCATTAAAAGAGTGCGAATGATTCCTTGAGTTAGGCAGAACAAGCACAAGGGGAGTGAATATATAGCTCAACCTAACCTAGAGTATAGAAACTAAACAACTAAAAGAATTTCAAAGAGAGCAAAGGGGCTTCAGCTGGCTTTAACCCTTGTATTCCTTCTGGGGGAGCAGGGTTGCCCAGTGTTGTGATAGTGAGCATAGGAAAGGCTGGGAGTAGGCATGACGTTGGTATTGTGTTTGAACTGTATGTTGAAAATGCTATATTTTGATAAGTGTCACTTGTATTGTATTTCCAGTACATTTTCTATCATTCTGCTAGATCAGAAAGCCCACATAACATCAAATGCCTTCAAAGAAATAAGTAGATTTTATATTAAATTATGTATTCCATGAGTTGAATATTTAAAAGAATCTGCTAAGACAGCATTGGACTCTGTCAATAGTGTCATTAGATACTAAAATTGGTGTCTGTGTGCAAAAAAGAAGGGAAAAATATTAAAAAAAAAATAGCTGTGGTCCTTTTATTTCATACTTTCACAGCATCCAGAACTTTTTATAAAGTATGATGGAGGGCACCTTTCTGCCTGATGTCCCTCTTATCTCTTTAAAGACCTGTTCATTAACAGAATCAGCAGCTTGAAAGATGGACAAGACACATCTGCTATTCCACCTTCGGTGGTAGGAAAATCCAGAATTTCATCAACTGTGAAATACGGGATTACTTTTATCTGTTTAAAACTGATCTCCTACTAATTTCAGTAAAAGACACCTTCTTCTAGTGCTGCAGGATTTGTTGAATAATACTGCTGTAGTCAGCCTAGGCATCCCTTCCATGTTTGTGTGATTTTTACTCTCTTCCAGACATCTCTTTTCCCTTATGAAGAGCTCCCAGCCCTACAGTCCATTCTTAAAAGCAGTTTGTAGGTGTGATTCAAACACCAGTTGTCTCTACTTAACCTTCAAGTCAGCACAAACCAAATAAATACTTTCCACAAAACAGTTTTAATCTTCATAATATTTCAAGTATCATGTTCATATTATATCCTCTAAGAACCTAATTTAAATGTCAGAAAATAGCTAGTGAGAGTTTACTCTGTCTATCCAGCAGCCATGCCTTAAGTGTATGAATGAATGAATGAAATTTTGGTAGCAAAATCTGGGAGAAAGCTGATAGAATCACATAACCCATGTCCATAGAGTTCGTAACTTTTATTTTTTTCTTTGGTGACTCATTTTGTTTATTCACATAGTGGAATTGGACACTAGATCCAATATTTATTTCATAAGTCATTTGAATGCTTAATAGAACATCTAAGGATACACAAACATTTCCAAATTATATCAAACTTACACTTTAAATTATAACAGCTTTGTTTATTTTTCCTAGAAATTAGGACACTTGGAAACTGGGTTCTTGTTACAAATATGAATTTTATATTGGGTGTCAGTAACTGAAAAGAGTAGAGTTTTATGGGCTCTCAGAGAATGAATCTTGCCACTATTAGTATCTATATGTACTGACATTGGATACATTTAAAGATTTGTCCTACTTGAGCGTGATTGTGAGGAACAGTTTTGATACCAGAAAAGTAGATTGCCTGGAAAGAGAATTTAGAGAAAAGGTTTGAACCTTTTCCCAAGTCTTTCTTTAGAAGTCAAGATTATAGCCATAGTTTGATGCTCATAGATATATTACATTTTAAGTACATGTAAGCACAACACTTAATTCAAAGTCTATTCAAGATGGAAAACATAAACTCAGTTAAAGTAAACTATTAGTTATTTGTTTCTTATTGTAAAAAGCTTTAATCACTATTCATTCAGTAGATTTTTACAGATCAAAACTGACAGCAGAGCTGAGGTCATAGCAATGGGATAAGGTAAAGTGCAAACGGTCACTGTATGTCAGTAGTGTTTCATATAGTAACACTTTTACCAAAGCACCACCAGCAGTGGATTTAGAGATGCATTATGAAATATTTTTACACTCGTGAAGAGTTAATGAGAATCATGCTTTCAAGTCCCCTAGGCAACATTGCAGTGGAATAGGCTGACAGTTCAGGTATGAAATGATCAACCGCTTGGTTACTACAGGAAAGTGAGCAGTAAGACTAGAGATGAAATAATAATGTTGTATCTGAGTTGAGCTCGATGAAAGGTTCACATCCTTGGGGATGAAGAGGGAGATGTCATTTGTCAGCTGATGACTTCTCAAAGGAAATTTCTGCAAGCATCCAGAATAGTTTTTTGCAGCCCTTTAAAAGCACTGCTGAAACCATCATCTGTAACAAGTGCAAAGTCTTACTTTGTGATAGTTCACAGACTGAGAGTCCATAGATCAGCTAGTCTATAGCCATGACAGCAAATTCATTCTGTATGAAAAAGATATTCTGCAAATCTCATGAACACTGAATTATAGTTGCTTCAAAATATATCTAATAAAAATTGTTCAATCACTTGGGTTTTTTTCAAAATCCGTTAGGATTCTTTGTACAGGTAGTAACCAGTGCAGAGGACTGAGGAAGTGAAGACTCCTTTCTTGCATTTATAACATTTCTAGCTAAATACAACACTTTACAAAGCATCACTACATGGAGACCAGGCTTCATATCAATCTTCAACCTTTAAGTGAGCCTGTACATATTGTCAAGAAATGCTTACCCCAAAGAAATTGAACCTAGAGCTTTCTCTCTCAGCAGTATGACAACAGGTTTCTTTAGCAACAAGTCCTGTCTATATATCATGCTCAGTGTCTGGTTTTTGATTCATTAATTACTGTCGGCCTAAATGTGATCATGATGATTTTATAACACCAATGTGCATTGGTTCATTAGATCACATGTGATAACCTGCAGCCAATCAAATTACTTTATGACACACTTAGTTTTCTGAATTATGCAATACAGTCATTTGCAGAGATTTTTAGGAACTATTTGTATATATGCATGAACAATATACTATTTCTGCCAATGGCTGTGTACCTTGATAAAATTCAGGTGAAGTCAAATGTCTCACAGGCAAAACACTCTTATGACACTGAAAAGTCAGAAGGCGATGACAGATTAATAGCAAGAGAAACACCACATGTAAGACTAAATGTTTTATAAAATATATGTGCGTGTTTCATTACATCACAGACAAAGGAACATTGGCAAATTCAAAAGGACTGTAAGACTCATGTATGTGAATACTGGACAGAGCTGATTTTCCTTTTCCACCTCAGGACCCAGTGGATGCTCAGAGGCTGTACTGGGCCTGACCTGCCCCCAGAGCACCTGCCTATGGCCCAGGACCCTACATCAGATCCCTCATGGTCCTCAGTCCTGCCTCAGTGAGGACATGCATCCCAGCCCCACACCACATTGCTGCATTGATCTCTGCTGAAACTAGGCCTGGGCTGTGGGCTGATAGCCTAGACTGACCTCAGTCTGTCCCCATCCCTATGGAGGTGCCCAGGCTGGGGCTGCCACACATCCCCCAGCTGCCCTGCTCCCTTTCTGGGTAGTGAGACATACATTGCCTGGACAGCCGGGCACAGATTTCCCTGGTTCCTAACACCTGGGGACCACCTGGCCTTCAATATGCCCTTACATAAACAGCATAAATATAGCAAAACTCGTTCCCCCAAGATGAGTTATGCATTAAGTTAGGATACTTAAACTATTAAGAAATGAAGCACAACTATCCAAGGGAAATTTTTCTACCACAGTGTGAATTACAATTCCATCTTCTCATCCAAAAAAACCAAACCCCAAGTATTGGAGGTCACTGTAGAAAAGAATACAGTAAATACTGGAATTACTTTAGGAGACCATGATAGCTGAGTATTTGTGCCATTAAAAAATTCTAAGGATTAGCCTACTTTAGTCTTGTGTATCAGTCTAATTAGATTTTGCATGGGCATTTATTTTCTTCTGTGTTTGTTTGCACGTCAACAAAGTTAGGTCAAGTGATCATTTATAATACTGATCAGTTGAAGAGCCTTTATAGTTTCCAAAGAGAATTTCCTGTGGTATAAATAGATGTTTAAGGCCAGGGAAAAAAACATTCTCATTTGTAATTAGGATTAACCTCATTCATAAGACTGTTAAAGAGACAAGAGATTTCACTCAGCAGTTTGAGTTAGGCACCCTGTTTAACATGTCCTTTTAAAGTATATAATTAAAATAAAGATGATGTTACAAAGCCAGATATGTCTATATGACCCTTATTAAAAAGCTCATACACTGAAAGTAGCTTTTAAAGACCAAACAAGCTGAAATCTCAGTACTGCCATACACTGTATGATGACTTTTTTAACCCGATGGAATTTTGAGATGGTGTCGGATGATGACACCAGAACATTTTAATTAATATTTAACCCTCTTGGTTTTGCAATTAAATTCTAGCATCTTGTGATAACTGACTTTGATATCAGATTAATTGTCTTCTGGAAGTTCTCTATCAAACTATTTCCTATAGCCAGATAATAAAATTTTCAAGTGCTTTATTTGAATATTCATTTGGAATGGAAAAAACCCTCCAACAATAAATACTGTACAAATCACCATTATATGCATGAAGTCTTATTTACAGTACTCCCTTCTCCACTCCTCTTCCCCCTCCACTTCCTAAAAGATATTGTGGAATGTAGTAGTTTCAGAAAGGAGGGATGAAAGCAGTTACTGTGAATAAATTCTTGTCATATAAATATAAATGGTAGAGAATTGGAAAATTATAGAGAATATAGTATCAAAAAAAGAAAAGAGGTTGGACAGCAATGAAATCTATCAAAAATTAGACAAGAAATAAATAACCTTTTACCAGGTTTTTCAGAAATACTGAAGTTCTTGTCAGAGAACTTGAAAGAGTGAAGCTCAACGATGACCAAAATATTCACCAAAATATTAATTGCGGGACTGCCATATACAGTAAATGAAGCAAGCATCTTATTAAATTTAACAGACTGGACACCAAAATGGCTGAAGAGAATATTATTCCCAAATTTGTAACCCCATTTTGTGTACTATATTTAACACCATGTTTTTTGTTTAAGTCTACCTCATTGTTGAAGGTCGCAATGAGGCTTAGGATGGCAGCCTGATTTTTGTATGTCTTCTTCTACCAGGACTTTACATGCCCTCGTGATCATTTGGGATTGTGCTTGGTCAATGGCAGGAGTCCAGCATAGGTCTGCAGTGCTATTACAACCTGTGTATAGGTTACTTTAACAATTTTTTCTACCCACATTCAACCACCTTACTCTGTTCTTCAGCTTTCCCTGTCACATAATCGCAGTCATGGTGGGAGGGTTGGATAGATGATCTTCAAAGTCCCTTCCAAACCAAACCATTCTATAAGGGCTCTGTGCTATTCTCCAAGGGCTGTCCAAGACTTCCACAACAAGTAATTGCAATCAGAGCAAATATTTATTGAGTTTTCCACATCTCGCTCACAGAGCAATCCCAGATGCTTTGTGATACTTATGCTTCACAAAGTCTAACAGTGGTCTATTTATCACTGAGATTTTCTATGCAGGATAAGCAAATATCTTTGCTTTATTGAAAATATGAAGAAAAACAATTGTCAATTTCAAAGCTCTGTTGCTCACAATCAATGGAATGCAGTTGTAGGAATAAGGAGTTTTGTCAGAATGTTCAGTAAGGCTGTTAGTAACTAGAAGAAATAAAAACTGAATTATTTGGAAAATGTTATAATAGCCCAGTAAGACATTGATTCTCTGTAAGCACTTGACATGCTTCCTGAAAATGTATTTCACACAGCATGTACACCCATCTGGAGAAAATTTACTAAAATCCCGAGATTGAAAATAGCTTCAAATAAGACATCTGAGGAGGCAAAACAGTTTTTCTGAGATTCCTTGTTTTTTTCAGAATTGCAAGTGTGATAACTGACTTACGCCCACAAGGCATTAAAAAAAAAGCTATAATTGCTTCAAAATCCATAGTGATATTAGTGTAACATGTAGCTCTGGATCTTCAGGCTAACACCTTGTTCAGGTTCAGCCTTGTTACTGAGTCACTTGTTTTGTGTCCTCTGGGCACCTGTCAAATTCATTTTTCGATGTTCAAAACCAGTAAGTTCCCACCTTATGCTTAATTTCCTGTGGAGCTAGTTTTTGGTTTTCTTTTCTTTTCTTTTCTTTTCTTTTCTTTTCTTTTCTTTTGGTTTTGTACTGTCGTAGAAGCTAGTTGACTTCACCTGGGGCTTCTTTTGATGCAAGGCAATGAATGGACTAAGAAGGAGACTCTTTCAAAGAAGGAAGAATTATTATTTTACAAAGAAGGCAGAGTTATTAAATGCCTTCTTTGTCTCTGTCTGTACTGCTGAAGACTGTCCTCAAGAGCTCCTGACACCCAAGGCACCAGAGGTTAGCATCACTAAGGAGTCAGCCCTGGTTGATGAAGACTGGGTTAAAGAACAGCTGAGTAAGCTGGACATCCATAAGTCCATGGGTCCTGACAGCATGC
>VWZY01011269.1:15254-55457 GCA_013399075.1 Chloroceryle aenea | reverse complement strand
TTTTTTTTTGTATTCATGTGTCAAAATGATTCTGCACCATTAACAGCATTCTTGATACAACCTAACCCATGGCAATAATCACGGAAATCAATTTTACATTACCAGGAAGAGTCATCTGGGTTTATTGATGAGTATAACTTCAGATAAGTTGTAGTGAAAATAAACAGTAAATGTGTATTTAGTCAAAAAATGTGTATACCAACACACAAGACTACACAATTTATTGACTTTAGAAAATTGGAAGCAGCTAAGAGTTTCAGATTTTCAAGTATATTCATAACTTCAAGAGTCCAGAGTTTTAGCAAGATTCCTAGCACAGATCATTTTCCTCATCCATCAAAGGATTTCTGTGATAGATCCTGTTACAATAGGGGTCATCTCAAGGACATTAAGCAACAGACTTGGTTACACTCTGCCTGAAACCAAATTTAATATCCTAATATGTAACAGAATTAGGAAAAAAATAATTGAATTGCTACACGTAACAAAAGAGACAGGTTAACTTTGACTCTTGTAGATACTCTACTGGATTAATTGTCTTGATAGCTAGCCTTCAGCTACTGCCTCATTTATTTTAGCTATATCCAAATACTCAGGACATTTTTTCCTATGCATTACTATTTGAGTATACATTTGGTGTTTAAAACAGTAAGTGTATATTTATTTCACCAAACCAGATCTGTTCAGTGTGATAAAACAGTACTGAAAAACCAACAGCTCACAGTGTCCAGAAAGGAATATCACCAGGTTTGTGATTTCCCCTCCCATATTTTCCATTCATAATTTCAGCAGAGACAAAAAAAACTTCTGATCCAAACAAAACGGTTACTGCTGCTAGAAAAGATGAAGAGAGCTTTCATTTTAAAAGCCATTTTACAAGTGCAACTCTATGTTTATCTAGGCAAACTCTTTAGTAATATTTATGTGTCATAGACAGACATCACTAGGTCTTTGGTCTTCTATTAGGCACAGATTTACCCAAGGTGGAGAGTGTCTGAATGAATTTTATGATTCTTTGCTGGATGCAACGTTGCCAGCAAGATGTTTGAAGAATACATTTACAACTGGGGTTGTGAAAGAGGAAGCAATAGAATGTAGGCAGCTAATCTTACCTCAGTACATAAACTACTCAGCTTAAGGAAGAGAAAAGAAAAAAGCCTTCACAAAGGAAGTGCTTTGCATAAATAAATAACTAGAAGAGTCCTTGTCACTAAAGCCCCATGAACAACAGCTATTTTCTACCATCAAAGACTGCACAGGTTTTGCAGGTGTTGTTCTGTGGTAATATGTCTGAAGGTGATAAAGCCCATTTGCACACCCATCAAGGAGCTCTGAGAGACAATAGCCCAAGGGGGATCCCCAGCCATGGGCTACCAGGTTACTCCAGAGCCTGCCCCAGGAGCCATCAGCCCATCAAGGGTCCATTCATCTGCACAAGCCCAGAGGAGCACAGGGATTCACAGTAGAGGCGGTGACCTAAAGCAAGGATTCCAATGGGACAAGCACATTGTAAACAGGGCTCTCCCAGCAAAGCCATCAGCCCCAACAGCACTTTCACCACCACAGACCATGGGCAATAGCTCTCCAGATCACGTCTTTCACTAAGGCATTGCTGCTGAGGAGTAGGCTACACGGGAAAAATAGTTTGGGATGGTGTCACAGGAAAAAAAGTCAGAGAATTCTGATATAGTAGTTTTCTGACTTCTACTCAGTAAATGTAGGTAAATGTAGCAAGTGCAGGTATGAAAATATTTAATGAATACATTAATTGGTGGTCAATACTCATATGTACGCCAAATATTTGCTTCAGAGCATTATTGACAATCCATTTTGTCTTCAGTTTATCAACCAAAATCAATCCCACTCCACCTTGGCAAAGTCTGCAAGGGTTCTTACCTGGTCTTTTATAGTGGACCTCAAGCCATTCACAGTGAACAGGACACCACTTTACACAGCTACTCATTTTAGCTTTTAAAGGTTACTGCTCCCAGGACTTGAGTGTCAGGTTCCCTTGGTGCTTCCCTTCGTCACAAGCTGGAGGAAACACTCCTTCCTGTGAAGCCCTTTTTAGCTATGCACTCCTTGATGCAAAGCTCTTGAACTGCGTGAAGTATTTTGAACTTCATCATTTACAGGATGAATGACAGTTATTCTCGGTTATTACTTTGAATTGCACATAGTATCTTTCTCAAAAAAGTTGCTCTAAAGTGCTTTTAACTGGAAAAAGTATCTGATGGGTTTACATAGTATTTCAGCAGTTGAATTGTTTACTGTAGCACCTTTCTAGAAAAGATAACATTTGCTGAACTTCTGCAAGCAAGACTTTTAGTAAAACTACTATATTAAACAATGCAAGTTAATCATGAACCCTGTTTAATCTGAATTAGAGGACAAACCCTGAAATTATAACACTCCAAAGAAAACGTGACATTAGCACTTCCTGCAGCCTAATAAAAAGCCATGGAAGATATTGTTTTAATGTATGTGAGGGAGATATGCATAGGGAGATACTAAACTATATTTTTGACAAGAAGATACTTTTCTTGCAGAAAAAGTCAAAATAAAAAATGGAATTGCTGTTGTTGATGTTGCAGTGGTGAACACTTTTAACACTGGATTTCAGTAATGTGCTTTGTTGCAGGGTTTTTGCATGTTTTAAAATGCCTATAACATGCTGTCCCTAGAAAACACATATCATAATGATAGGCAGCAGTCCCCACATAGCTGAAGAAAAGAGTCATTCCACTATGCAGTGTATAAAGAATTAGTCACACATTTTTAAGTATCCAAATCTCCACTTACTCATTTCCTTAAAAGGAAAACACACAGCTTCTTCCTGACAAGAATATGGTTACTGCAGCATGAGAAGCTGAATTAACCTATTAATAGGAAGAATAACAGGCTCTTCTGATGTGTAATATATTTTCTAAAAGAAAGCTCAATGAGTTAATGATTGTAACTCTTAATTCTTCAGCTGTGAACTCAAGACACCAAACTCTCCAGTGTAATTGCAGAGCCCTTTGCAGACCTTGAACATGCAAGAGGTGTAGTGAAAAATACCGGCAAAAATGCTTTAAACCAGTTAGGAAATTTCAGAAAGAAGTCCAGGATTTATTATGCCACAGTTGTCCAGTTCAGGCTCTTACAGAAAGTTCCTCAGTGCTGCTCAAACAAGCAGAAAAAGAGTCAAGTTGGCATAGTAATCTGGAAATTAAATCGCAAAAGCTGGAAGGGCAAACACTTCGGTCCACACATTTTAGATGTTTATATGTCAGCTGAAAAAAAGTATGATGATCTGAAGCTGAAATACAGTCCCCAGGCTGATGATGCTGATAAATTCTATATCAAGCCAGAGGAGAAAAATAGCAGCTCTTTCCTGGAAGGAAAGACAGGTAGTAAAAGACCTCTTAAAACACTTTATATGCATCATTCTCTGCTGTATCCTGTTCAGAACTTTGCAACTGCCTGTTTGTAGGCTCATCACTCTCAGACACCACTTAACAAGAGGCATGGATTCTTCCTACTCTAGATCTCATTGGAAAGGAATAAAAACACCTTAGAAATCAATGTCTTAGTACTTAGTTGACCCTGAATTTGCTGTTCAGTAATTTTATATTTTGTGTATTTTGTACATTTGCTCACAAATTAAAACCTTGACGATTATTAGAGGTTTTGAAAAGTTTTTTTCACCCTCAGTCACATAACTTCACAGTTAAAAACTCCTTCACTTTGGCACAACAAAGGTTTTCTACTTGACGAGCAGTTAATTATGGAATATGTTATGTAACTACAGTTAAGCATGGCTGAAATTTTCCTTCACAACTACAACTAAAGTTCTCAGTCCTCAAGTTTTTTGGGTTTTTTTCTTCTTTTAGATGCAAATCTACTCAAGAACCTTTTTACCATGATCTTGTTGGCTTCTCCATGTTGTACTATAATGTTTCTGAAAATACAGGTTCTTTTTTGAAACTGATATAGAAATCACAGAATGTGGAAGCACAATCCCACGCTCTTTTGCTCCAGTAGTACTTCCACTGACATTACCTGTAAATTTCCTTTTTTTTCCTTTTTTTTAATACATTATTTTAATGAAAATACATATATGAAACAACATCCGTTATAAACTCTTTCAAAACTGCATTCTCTTCCACCCACATCATTATAGAGTAGATGTTTTGCATGAATTGAATTGTTCTCCATTGACTTTTTGGAATCCAAGATGTGGCACAAAATTTTAAATTCACCCCATAAATTTAAACCACATTGATTACTGACTATTTTCTGTAATGTAATTAAACTTTCCCTTTTGCTGGGTCTGATTCATAGCTCATTTACCTGTATGTTTTTCAGATTAGACACCAGAATTCACCCTTTCTGTGGCATATGCTTGGGCTTGTCTTTCCTGTCAAAGGAGCATTTTCAGCTAATCATACTCCCTTTTTTAATTTAAAGTGACTATATTAAAAGAAATCTTGGAAAAAAACCCAAATTATAAGTAACAAAACTCTTGTATAAGAATAGTAGATGTGTAAACAGCATCAGTAAATTCTTCAGAGAGATGTCAAAACAACCTGTAAATGTCTAGAAAATCCACTAGTGATTTATTTGGCATTACTTGTAACATAATTTGTGCACAACTTCAAATCAATGAAAACATTTTCTATAATTCATAGTAATTTTGGATTTTCTCCTATTTAATAATCCATGTGGCATGTACATATGAGTTACACAGCAAACATAAAGAATATATCTAGTATCTTCATAAGAGTGAAGTGTATTAATTATTTGCCAAGCTGAGAACAGAGGAATTAAAAATTGAGTATTAACAAAGTTTAGCTACTTTATTTTAAATTTTAAGTGATATTCTTTACTTACATATGAACTGTACATCTGATTGAAAATTACATTTTGTCATATAGACAATCTATTCCCATGTAAACAGAGGACAAATCAGTTCCTTGGTTATATTCTTTGCAATTTTTTAGCTTCTAGAAAGAAAAAAGACTCTGATGCACCAAAGAACACACAAGGATATTCTTTGAGTCCAGTATTTTGAAGTTCCAGAAAATGCTATTTTTCTGTGCAAGTTATCTTCACATAAATAAATTAACTTAGCAACAAGATAATGGGGCTTAAGTATGCCTTTTTAATGCTTTTCTTTTTGTCATTTTCAACTCAGACAAATAAAAGTATTCTAACTACATATGGCTTCAGAAAACCATTGGAATCCGCCCCCCCCAGCAACTATCTTCCAGGCGCTACACCTCTGTCAGTCTGTATCCACCAAAACAGAAAGCAACATAAAGTTTCTGTGAAGCTGTCACCTTCGCATTTTATCTTAAAATGCAGGTTGATTCAAGGAGGAAACAGAAATTCAGATATTGCAGTGGTACATCATAGAAAATGAACATTTTCTAATTAGAATGTCAGGTTTGCATTATCATAAAATTAGAGGTATCTAGCCTGCAGGCCTTTTGCTAAAAATCCATTTGAGAACATTCTATTTTTTTATAGACCAGTATAATTAGAAACAGCAATAATATGGTTTAAAGTATGGCAAAAGAATCAGAAAGGAAAGAATACTTCAAAATAGACTCCTGGCACTAATAAATAGGTCAATCTTTTTATTTTAGCATTCAGGCTGCACATAGAGAATAACACCTTATTACAGACATTTTGATCAATATTTCAGTACGTATGAGCTCAGTTACTTGAGTAATATGTAGATTATGAAGTAAAATGAAAAAGGTTTGAGGGTTCTTTTTTTTTTTTCTAAATGACAAATATGACTGTAGTTGAAATTGTGTTTTATCTACCTGTGAAAAATTATATTAACTCAAGAAAGACACTTGCATTTCTACTGTTCACCATTAAAAGATATTTCCAGGAAATGTACACAGTCTTTTTTTTCTCCTGGAATGAAACCTGCATTTTTGAGCAGTCCTCTTTTGATAGTACTGGAAATAATTTATTAAAAGATATCCACAGAATGGAAGTAGCATGGGTGTAGCAGTAAAAGCAAAAGTGCATCTCATTTAATCCTGTCTTACTTTAACCATGTTTCACCTAAAATTCTGTATCTGAGAGTGGATTTAATGCCTATTACCAGTCTTTACTGTATTTATGTCATGAAGGTGTTCCAATGTGCAGTAATAAGAAAGGTACCTTCCAAATGCTGACATCCATCAAAAAGAATTCCAGTGAATCTACATTATTTAAAGATTTAATTTCTTAAATGTTACATTAATAGTACTGCAGTTATATCACACTTGCATTATCTCACTTATAATTTTTACCTCACTGTGTAGCTCCTTAATCATAATCAACATACTCTTCATTTTGCCAAATTAAAACAGTACATTTGACTGTAATGTAGAAATGAAGCAAAATATGGAAATTTGATAGTATGCACTAGGAAGTGGAAATTTTTGTTTGATACAGAATTTTGGAACATGTAATAAGAAAAAAAAAAGTTAAATAGGATATAGAGTTCACATCTTAACGTATTTTACTAGGTGTTGCTTCATCAGTAAGAAATATTTTTTGCTTTTCTGCATAAGTATGCAGAAGAATCACAACAGCAGAGAGTTTTCAAATTAAGATTCAAAACCCTACATCCAATATCTTCAGTTCAGTTTGGTTTTGTTTTTTTTTGAGCGAGTATGTTATGAAAAATGCATTTTATCTGCATACTTCTGTAAAGCTACAGGCTGATAAGTCCAGTGGACTATTTCCAGAATGAGGAAGACTGGAAATTTTCTTTCCAGCTCCCCTTCCTTCCCCCAAATTACATTTATAGCCTACAGTATGAATGAATGAATGAATTAATGAAAGAAGTCTTATCCATTACTGAATTTCAGCAACTGTGGTAAAGCTATGAACATTTTTGGCTTTCTACCTCCTTTTTTTCATACTGAGTTCATGCAATAATTAATTTCAAAAGTGATGAGGTGATGGAGTGTCATTCAAACAGCATTCAAAACAAGCAGAAATAGGAGAAAATTAAAAAGAAAAACAGCAAAAGCTCAGCAGTAGTAGGTTTGTGTGGAAGAGTGGCTTGCTGAGCTAGGCCATGGTACAGGCCTAGTGAACCAAAGTTATGAGGAATCCTTAGCATGAGTGTGCTACGTGACAAGCAGCTCGTCTCGCCTCCTTGCACATCCTTGAACCGGTGATAAGGAGGGATCTGGCAAGCCTCAGACTGTGAACAGGATGACGTATTCCTTCAAAAGTGAGAACATCAGAACCCAATTAACAGGTAGCCAGCAGCGCGTGGACAGCAATTAACCGCCAATCAACATATCGCTGGAGGCGCGTGGACAGTAGTTAACAACCAATGCTTGTTAGCTTAGGTAATGCTTAAGGCGCGTGGATAGTGTATTACTAGATAAAAGGAACACAAAGCCTGAATAAAGTTGAGCATTGGTGCTAATTCACATTGAATCGTCTCTTTGCTCCGCAAGCCCGCGCCTCCGCAGGTTTGTTCATCAGAACAACGTAAATATACAGCAACATCCAAGGTTTTAAAACATTGTGTGGCAGCCTAAACAAAAGAATATGTAGGTAGTAGTTCTGCCAAATCAGGGATAAACACGTAAGAGAGAAGCTTGTTTCTCTAGCAATGAAAGACATCACTTAATGGGATAGTCAGTATAACAGGGGAATAACGTGCTATTGTGAAGATTCTTGAGGAACAGAGATCATAGTTAAAGGCCAAGAATAAGTCAATAGAAATTGCTAATGAGCAAAAAAAATAAAAAAAGAGTCAATTACATCTGCATAAGGGAAGGCCCCTGACTCACCCTAATATCTCACAAGATAGCTCTTCTTTGTCATGGATTCATCTTACAAACCTCCAGCACAAGATTTTCCATAGTCTTGTGTTCAACTTGAGTTTCCCCATCCTAGGACTTAGAAGGATTTTGCTAATGTCAATCAGGTTATCCTTAGCTGCAATGTAAATGAGATGTGCACCAAGATATTATCATATTAGTGTAGAACCAATGCCAGAGAAAGAAGGATTATGTTTTAGAAGATTAAGAGGATACTACACAGGCACCAATCATACATAATCTCTGGATAAGGGTATAAATTATGGTACAGGTGACAGTGTGTCTCTAGCTTGGTCAGTGGCGTGGCAGCTGATTCTGGACAGACCCAGAGCACTCATGTTGACAGCCATGATCTAGGGCATCAGGAGCAGATTTGGCAGGCACCTAGGGTAGACTTTGCAGAGCACCATCCCTCACACCTACACATGTATTTATACTTCACTCAGTTAACGGAACAGAATAATGGTGCCAATGTGTATACTTGTACATATAAAAGCTGCAGACATACATGTGACCACAACAGAGATGTATGATTCAGTGTCAAACTTTTGGAAGACTCTTGACTTAAACAAGTGAAGTAGACAATTTGTAGGCAAATAAATTTGCTTTTATTGAAAAGATGACCTACAGTTCAGACTTAATTATCAATCCCATCTCAGAGATTTCCTATTTTGTTTTCCAATAACAGCAATTTAGTTTTAAAATCCACAAGGACACCAAGAAATAACTGTGCCATTCATAGACTGTATTTAGACTTATAATGAGCTTCTGTTGTGAGGATCTTGAAAATGTTGTTCCTTTATTTCTGCATTTGTTATTCCATCAGGAGCTCACAGTTCTCTTCATTATGTCACAGGTAATAAAAAAAAAAAAATGTGAACAAGATTTCAGTATTTCCTGTCAACTCAAAATAATGTGAAATGCAATTAAGAGGGAAGGTATAATAAAAGAAAAAAAAAAAAAATTACCATCTGCCTGAATGACATACGAAATAGTGAAAGGAACAACATGAAAGGTGTTTCTTTGGTTTGTTTTCTTGTTTGTTTGTTTGTGTTTTGGGTTTTTTTTTCAGAATATCTGAAACATAAGTATCTGTTGAATGCTACAGACATCAATGGAGATAATGTGTTCCTTATTATTTTGCTGACAGTATTTCAATTTGTTTTGAAATAATCATTCAGCTCTCCTTTATAGTGGCTTGATTTGTCTTTGCAATACCTGTGTAGTTTGGAAATATCTAATTGTTGTCTACATGACAGGAAAATATAGAAGAAAAATACTACCTTTCTGTGCCTTTGTAAGGAAGAACCATTGATTAGGATCCAGATGCTTGTACTTCTGTAGTTCTTACTCAACCATGGGGCTCAGGAAGATAGACATTCTGAAAGTAACCAGTACAAGTTAGGGTTGACTTGCTGGAAAGCTTTGTGGAAAAGGACCTGGAACTACTGGTGGAGAACAGGTTCACCATGATCCAGCAGTGTGCCCTCATGTCCAAGACCACCAAGGGTCTCCTGGGGTGCATGAAGAAGAGTGTGGCCAGCAGATTGAGGGAGGCTCTTCTCCCTCTACTCTGCCCTAGTGAGGCTACATCTGGAGTATTGTGTCCAGTTCTGGACTCCCCAGTTCAACAGAGACAGGGAGAGAGTCCAGTGGAGGCCACAAATAAGCTGAGGGGACTGCACCATCTACATAACAAGTAAAGGCTAAGGGGCTGTTGAACCTGGAGAAGAGAAGGCTGAGAGGGGATGTGATCAATGCTTATCAACAGCTAAAGGGTGGGGTTCAAGAAGATGTGGCCAGACTCTCATCAGTGGTTCCCAGTGACAGGACAAGGGGCAACAGGCACTGACTGGAACCCAGTCCACTGGGAACCACTGACTGGTTCCACCTGAAGAGAAGGAAAAAATTCTTTCTCGTGAAGGTGGCAGAACCTGGCTCAGGGTGCCCAGAATGGTTTCAGAGTCTCTTTCTCTGAAGAGATTGCAAACCTGCCAGATCCTAAGCCCCCTGATCTGAATGACTCTGCTGGAGCAGGGTTGTTGGATGAGATGATCTCCAGTGGTCCTATCCAACCCCTACCATGCTGTGATTCTGTGATTCTATGACAATCAAGAAGAAAAACACAGTATTGAGAAAATAAATATGTCTTTCGAAGGCTTTAAATCCCTTGCTGTTGCATGACTCTGGTAATAGTGTACATTTATTCCATCTCCTCAGGAGGTGATGCACATGCTAGTGTTTATCCCAGCAGACCTGACAGCATCTCTTCTGTTAACATCTGTACAGGCATTAAATTCTAAATAATTTGGTGTAAACTTGTTTGTGCCTGTAGAAGGGTGCATATTATATCAAAGAGTGGAAAGCTTATTTAAGTATAATCATAATTGACAGATGAAAATTAATATAAAAATTGGAATGATTCGAACAGGTTCACATTACATAGAAGAATATTCAGTGTTTCATATTTCCTGTTTCTTGTACTTAAAAATATATTTTTTCATATCTTTGGTGAAAATTGCATTTTTCACCTCATCCATACACTCGAATTTCCTCGAGAGAAAACACTACCTCTTAACTTCCTGGTCTTAGAAGAATGATAATCATATCTTAAACAACACAGCTTACCTCTCATTGCTCTTCAACCTTCCCATTCCCTGGAATTTTCACTGCATGATAATCTCTGCTGGTTTTTGTATTAGTCCAGAAAATTAGTCACAAGGGCAAGCAGAAAACATTATTTTATCACTGAATGAGACATGCAGCAAGTTGACTATGCTGAAAAAAAACATCTATATATCTTCTCAAAAATAGCATTGAGCAGTGAAGAGTAAATTGTGACAAAATATTTCAAAGTTCCTTTTATCATATTTTAAGGCTTTAAATATATGTTTCCTCTATTCATTAAGATCAGGATCATATAAGAACATTTACTTGTGAATTTGTTTATAGTATTGAAAAGAAATCTTCATATTAGTCTATCTGTTGATGCATTAATATTCATTATATTAATGATTAATTTAATTCTATTGTTATCAGAACATGGATATAAATAACTGTAATTCACAGCTTTTAATGTAAGCAACTATAAACAAACTGATGTTCAGTTGGAAAATATGTACCACAAGGAATAGTTACAGTTTTACCTGTTATTTGTACACAATTACAGTCTAAAATTGTTTCAAAAAATGTCAAAGAAACTCACAACTCATTATTACTCAATCCTTTCTTTTTCTAAGTGCATTAAAGTGGAATCATTCTGTTTATATTGGAAGTATTTGTAGCTGGACTATTGTCAGACCTATACTTGTCCAGAATAGACAAAGCTTTCAGAGTTTCTCAGGGTCACAGTGCAGATGGAAAAGACAGAATGTTGCATTTGGATCTGGCTGAAGTCTCTCACTGAGAGCTGCTTGGACTTAGTGTGAGTTTGAAATGAAGAAAGCAGATGTAATCAGGATGTGAAGATGAGAAAGATCAGGATGTTACGGTGAGAAAGATGAGTTGAAGATAATCACACATTCCTCTACAGCTAGAAGACATTTTCTCTCATCCCTGTAGTTCACATGCTCAGGACAGGATTGTATAGATGGTCCAAACAGCAGTGAAGCTGTCACTTTGAGTTACATTGTGCATGAAGAAATCTTCAGATGATCTTGGCACTTCTTCAGGATAAAAAAAAAAAATAAAAAATTGATGAGACAATCAGCTTCTAGGAGCTTAGGTTACAGGATCATATGGCTAGGTCTGAACCAACATAATTCTGTAAGCTGGGAATGTATATGATGATTAAAGATGATGATCATGTTAGTGATTAAGAGCAGAAGGTTTTGACCATGGAAAAACAACTCCAGTCAAGATTATTTCATGTAAAATAACCAGAAAACCTGATCACTTCCATTCTTGACCACAGCAGGTCCTCTGTCTGTTCTGTTCTTCTTCATGCTGCCCCATAACAACTGAAGCAACAGAGGGTAAAGGTGATGAGATGATTTTATAGGTCACCTTAAGGCAGCTGGGCATGAGAACAAAGAAGATGAGTCAGAAGTCCTGACAGTGATTCAAAGAACAGGCATCATCAACTGCTGATAGGATTGGTGCAAACAACAGATTATTCAATGTAATGAGAAAACAACAGTTTCAATAATATATGTTGAAAATAAATTGTATTCTTTTGGTGATTAAAATCCAGTTTATATCAAATGAGTTTGTAGAAATTCTAGTGAGACATTATGTCAATGTTACAATAAGGACACTGATTTTTTTTTTTTTTTTTTTTTTTTTTTTTTTTTCTGTGCTATTAGGAAGACAATTTGGTGAATTCAATACAAATTAGTAAATAGTTTCTTCCATCTGAAATGACATTTTTGACAAGAGTCTATGTACATAAAAATAAAGATCTAGATTTTCAATAGAAGTGTGAAGGAAAAACATACAATTTATATTATGCCTTTTGAATATGTGTGAAGTCTGACATCTCAAGAAAAGAAGGAGAGGTTTTATCTCTATATTTAGTTGTTAACCTTTATAAAAGGTGTATCTTCACAATATTACTACACAGAAGGCACAAGGATAGTTTCTGAGCTCCTCAGGGAAAGATGTTTCATTCATTTATAACAAAGCATTTTTCATTTAAATTGTACTGGTCAATGCTGCAGAAAAGAACTTGCTAATGTGGCAAACACTTTGGAATTTGCGTCTTGCAATAAAGGTATAGATGAGAAATGCAAATTTTAAGATACATGGAAAGTTATGGAAAAAATGCTTAAAAGTAATATACTTTTCACTTTTTTTTAATATAAATATTTTCATACCGATCCACTTAAAGATAAAAGAATCCTGAATTCATCAGTATCTATCCATTCCTTTGACTTAATTGTTTTCAGCAGAATATTTCTCATTGCCACTTATCTACAGCTAAATGTGAAAAAGATGTGGAAAGAACAAAGGGAGAGAGAAAATTATCTGCTCAGTCTTCTCACTGAATTAATTAATTACTTGCACTAGTACTTTCAGCACATTTGTCACTTAAATAATCAATAATTTATTAATTTTTATTCTCAAAGTCTTTTCTTTTATTAAGTATTTGGTGTTACACACTTTTTTTTAATTCTCTTCTTCCTTCCCTGACACTTGATCCTCCATCCATTATGGAACACACAAAGTGTCTTGGGACTGAAGCCTGTTCATGGTCCTATATTAGAAAAATAGGAAAACATAAGCTACATACTTATTGATTCTACAATTTCCATACACCCCATTAATCAACATCTGCTTTGTTTGCAAATGGAAATGCAAGTAAATCTTTGTTATGTTCTAAAATCTCAAAAGTTAGTTTCTACTTTCCAAATTAAACTCCAGAGAAACATAAGATTGAGTTTGCTGATGTTTTCTAAAGCAAATTCATAGAATCATAGAATCAGCATAGTCTGGGTTGCAAGAGACCTTAAAGAACACCTAGTTCATCAAACTGTTCTTTGTCATGGAATAACAAAGAAGGATCAGGGAATGCAGACTGATGCTCTAAGGCCTTCGAATACTCGAATACTTGCACTGCACATCACAGTTTAAATTTAGACACGATAAAAATGTAACTCAGTAATACAGAGTAAGGTCTGTACTTCATCAATAATGATTACAACATCAGTCTAAGGCTTCCAACCAGTGCGTGATCACATCACAGACATGGTCTTTGTGTGCAAGGGATCTTTCTTCCCCATGTGTTTTTGTAGCTGTTCAGACTTCGGCATGTAGGACTCTAGAATCAGATATCCTTCCTTTTCTGGATGAAGGCTTGACCAAAAAGGTATTCTTTATGCCCTTTTTTCTTGTGAAATAGTGGACTAGAGGGGGGTCTGCTGGGTAGTCTTAATGCCTCATCATTCTGAACTTTTAAAAAGAACATCAGTTAATAGAAGCATTTTTAGCATTTTGATTTCTCTTAAAAGATATTGAGAATTTAGAAGCATAAATACATGTCATTTTTGCTCTTCCTCCCCAGCCTTTCTTCCTCGTGACACCTCAGGATTTGACATGTGTTCCTCTATGTCACAGTGAAAAATTCTGCTGCTTACCATGTGTACTGTACTTTGTGGTTATTTTTCCTCATGTTTTCTTCTTCAGTACCTTCTCTGGTTGTTTTTCACCGGCTGCAGATACATACAAATCTCTTCATTGTGTCAGCTGAGCAATCTGTAGCAATTTTGGCATCCTGTGTATGATTTTGCCCCTTAAATGATTTTCCTTATCCTGCACTGGTCTTTTTCTTTTGTTCCACAGCTATTCCCATGCTCCTCTTTTCCAGAGACTGTTATAATTTTAACAGTCTTTTCTATTACTACTTAACCACACTGGTATCTAATGCCCTTTTTAACTACTCACACTTAATAGGATTAATTTCCCTTGTGTTCTGAGTAGTGGTTTATTAGGTATTAACTACTTTACCGCAGCAGAGGGCATATGAAATTCATCGTAGAATTTCTCTTAATATTTCTGCAGGAATTCTTCATTCCATAAAAATACTTTGCAACATTAAAAACAGGGAAAGGAAAGAAAGAGTAATTTTGAAATCTTCCTTCCCTGACAGAAAATCCTCTCACTGAAGCCTTTTCCATTCCCATGCCAGACAGTACCCTTGGAAAGGTTGAAGGGTTCAGAACTGGTTGGAGGGAGCAGTATTCCTCCAAGAAACATCTATTATTTTGGGTTGTTTAGCCTGGAGAAGAGAAGGCTCCAGAAAGACCTTATTGAAGGGGGCCTACAAGAAAGCTGTGGAGGGACTTTTTACAAGGGCTTGTAATGAAAGAATGGAACTTCAAACTGCAAGTGGGTAGATTTAGATTACAAATTATGAATAAATTCTTCACACACTGGAATGAGGTGTCCAGGGGAACTGTGGATGCTCCATCACTGGATGTGCTTAAGATCAGGCTGGATGGGGCTCTGAGCAACCTGGTCTAGTGAGACGTGTCCCTGTCCATGACAGGGTGGTTGGAACTAGGTGAGGTCCCTTCTAAGGTCCCTTCCAACCTAAACCACTCCGTGTTTCTATGATTCTGTGGTTATTGATAATAATTGTTGATATCATACACATTTTAGAAATTACTGGATAGGAACAAATCACACCACTCCGTGCTGCTCACACCATTGAAATGCAGTTCCCAAAAGGACTCAGACACAGAAGTTATGAAGATATCACAAAGTTCATTAAACAAATAAGCAGAAAGTATCTCCCAGTTCTTTCTCAGTCACAATGTGACTGATATGCCTGACTGACAGGAAAGGATGCTATTTTACGTTTTGACTACCTTCCATCATTAAAGGTTCTGCCGTGATTTTTTTCAAGAGGAAGAGTTGTAAGCTTAGGTTTTAGCCATATTCCTTTTCATGTAGTGATATTTGGCTTATTTAGAATGTCCTAATTCCTTTGAACGAGGCATGCTTATTCTCTTTCTGTCTGTGTTTGGTGTCAGACCATGTCTTTAAAAAGATTCCATAATCTATTTTAGGGGTGAGGTGATTTCTTTATGTAGCATATTGGGATCTTTATGAACGGAAGTTTCTTGATACTGTAAATTTAAGTTATGCCGCTGTTCTGAAAACATGAGTTAAAGACAGCTAGTGAAATGTTATCTTTTCTCAGAGCCTCCTGCCAGGAGGGTTTGCATGGCCTTGCAGATGGCTGAGAGTGGTATTATAATGAATTATCTCTTACCTAGAGAAGCTACAAAACTATTCACATTTCCAAGAGCTGTTCCTAGGCTTATATCTGTCTATAATTTCAAAAATGACCAAACATCTAAGGTCTGTGGACAGAAGATCAGAAAGTATCTTAAAAGAAGGACTTATGGAAGTTATTTGCAACAGACACATTCTGTATCTGAACTATCAGTGAAGTCAGTTGCAGATGTCCCTGACCTTTAAAAGTACCTTCCAACCCAAACCATTCTATGATTCTGTGAACAGGTACTGTTTAGAATTAATGATGCAAATCCAGTGATCTGAGTACAGCTCAGTATGGGTTTTCCAAGGGCTGGGACTGCAAAATTAAACTATCTTGGTGAGTTCACTTGGATTTAGAATAGGAATAAATTTGATCCACACCACTTAAATTGTGATTGTTTATTTTGAAGTAATCACCATCAATATATAGCACTCAAATTGGTAAATACTTAGCACCTGGACAGTGTCAATAAGGACATGGAATTGTGTCTGAGGAAACTGCTGAGTGGCTTGTGCAAGAACATCTTCCTTGAGAACCAATGTCTTCAACATGATAAAGATCAAACTGTAAATGAAACTCAGCCATGCTTGGAATGCTGCTAATCTGTGCAGTCTTTATGCTTTTACATTATGTAATCCTGTTATAAATCAATAAATTTTCCATGAGCCTGATTGACTGAGCTGTGACATTTGATCTGTTTGCAGCTCAGACAGAATCCTGGGATCTTCAGCAACTCTCCTGACCACACTTACAAAATTTATTTCTCCATTTAGGCAAAATATCTTGGGTATGTGTACTTCTGGAGAAATGTATCTTCCTTAGCATCCTTCCAGCTGTTCAGCCAAGACATCAGTGACCTCACTGGCATTTAGGGGAAAGTGTATTTGGGTTTAATTCCTAGTGTTCTCTTTGTTTTACTGTAGAAAAATTTGTGTCAAAAGTGCATTACATATTACATGTAGATGTTAATATGCAGATGTTCACATACACAGTTCATTTCCTAAGAAGTTAATATATATGATTCTGAGTAAAAGAATTTCAGAGTTTTATTGCTATTGTAATCACTTATTTACAAAATATGAATAAAAATTACAGAAGAAGAGTAAGTGAAATATGATAATCTAATACTATGGTTTTTTGGGGGTTTATTTACTTCTGCAATATGCCATGAAAAAAAAAAAGAAATTATTTTCAGTTCCTTCAAGATTTTCTCACAGTACCAATTCACTTTTATTCTAAATTCTTCCTACTTTACAAAACACAAGATCTTTTCTCATCATAGAAAGGGAAATATGCAACTCTCAATTGCATGATTAACATCTAAGGCAGGATTTTAATATTCTGAAAATATCATTGATAATTATATACAGCAAGGTTACATTTGCAGTTTCTACATTACGGGTTTTATTTGGTTGTTTGTTTTTTTTTTTTTCTTAAAACATACAGGATTAGATCACGTATTTGCCTAGAATAATACATTGTGATTGATATTATCCAGTAGTATGTATCAGTGAAGTGTAAAATGAAAAGAGGGAGCACATAAGGATGAACATTTTACAAGAGAACATATATTCTCTGGTATAACATCTGTACTGGTAATCTATAAACATACATTCTGTTATAAATGCTATTATCAGGTTTGTTGCTTTTGAGGGTTAGGGGGCAGGGGGGAGGAGAAAGAGTTTGTCCCACCCCTCATCCACCTAACCCCATCTCTCAGTCTATTTTCACTAAGCCTTTAGGTTTTAGATTCCTAAAAGAATCACTTTTATTCCACTAAAACCAAAGAATTATTTTGCTTAAATGGAAACCTTATGCCTGAGACAGTTAAATAAAAGACTTCTTTGGAGTCTATCATTATAACATTCCTGTTCTTTAAGCATCTATTTATTGGTACATAGATTCTTCCTTACATATTTTACATAATTTTCTTGTATATTATGGCATAAATTTTTGCTCAATTTAATTTATGCTGTAGCCTAGTATATTGAACTGTCTTACAAGTATGATTTTAGAATGCAGTTACTACCTTTATGTTCTTCAGTGCAAAAGCTGATTTTAATGATGGGGCTTACTTTTTTTTTGTTCAAGTCAGTCACTTTTTTCAACTGGTTGATGGAAAATCAAACTAGGTAATATCCTGGTTCTTTTCATATTTATCTTGAAAATTGTATTACGTTATAATCTTTTTAGTTTAAAAGAAACACTGTCAGGTGGCACTTTAATTAAATTATTAAGTATTAATAAAAAACGGTGTATCACATCAACTAAACCTTTATTAAACAATAAGAAGCTCTGTCTTATGAAGACATCGGGGGCATACTCCAATAGAGCATTCCCTCATAGAATTAGCCTCCATCATAAAGTGAAATAGTTTATATGAATAACTTCTTTAACACTAATAAATTTGCACAAATAAATAGTCACTGCTGTCTTTGTCACTTGTCTTCTTACAGGATGAATTAACCTGGATATTTTTTATTGTTTATTTATTTGGTTCTTGTACACACAGTGTCCTTTGCAAGGTGCAGTGGGTACAGGAACTCAACACCCATGCTGGACAGACATGGGAAGAAAAACATAATTTCATCTTGTCTGCTCCAGAAGTGACTGCCCTTAGAAATTAAAACAATCTATGACAGCAAGCAAATATTTTCTTTAACTTGACTTCTCCAGCAACAGTTAGTTGTTTGATAAGTTATTTGGGACAGAAATGAAAGTTTGCCCTGGATTGAGCTAGAACAGAACTAATTCTGTTCAGTGATTTCACTTTCCAGCTCAGTCTCTTCTCAATCACTGCACTGTCTGAAGTTCACAGTAGATTTTTGCAGTCTCTGCTTCCGTCAGTGATGACGCTCCCTGTTTAGAGTCACTACCAAGGGTTGGGGTGTGCTGAAAGGCTCTTGCTGATCCTTGCTCCTGTGCAGACCAAGGTCACTGCTCAATCTTGTGCCCCACATTGGGGTGCAGTAAGTAACCCCAATTGGGGTGACCCCAAACTGACCAAGGGATCCCATACCATGTACAGCATGTTTGGTATAAAGGAACACAATCACAAGGGTCAAGCCTCTTCTTCAATTGCTGCTGTCCAAGGAAGAATCCGTCCATTCTGCCTTCGATCCTGATCTGTGCGTTCCTGAATCAATTTCCAGAATCCAGCTCCTGAGTCCGATTCCTATCTGGGACTGGGACAAAGCTCCAGTATGGGACTTCCCCGGCACCTGCTCCACTGCATCAGTGGTGACGGTGATGTAATTGCCATCGGGGTAGTTGGGTTTGATATTGGTATTGTGTATATTTGCATATATCTCATTTATTTGTTAAAGCTGTTTTAGTTTTCTTTTCCAGTTCATAAATCTCTTTCCCTTATTGCCTTTTTCTTCCCCTTTGGGATTAACAGAGGACATCTGTCATTTGTCTAGTGGCCTGTCCAGCCCTAACTCTTGACAAAATTCTTAAAAGTAACTCTAAAAAATTCTGAGTAAACTCATTACTCTATTTTTCTACCTCATAGTAGAATAATCAAATTTCATTATTCTACTATGTACATATAGAATGCAAAATACTAAACTTTCATTATCTTCACTACTTGTCCAATCTATAGATGATATATATGGTTGATACAATGTTTTTTACAGTAACCTTTATCCCCAAAATTTATACACAACAATGTGCTCTATTACTTAGTAATTTTAACAACTGATTTGCATTTAATTTAATCTAATCTTTAACTGCACAATGTGGTATATTCATTACACTTTTTAATTTCTTGTGTTTTCTGCAATTTAGATTTTAATATTACAGAATGTACTCCATAATGAGTTTTTATTATTTTTTCTGCAAAGATAATAAGTAATGAAAATCTACGAGATGTTTTTTTAACTCTAGACCTCAGTCCAGCAAAGCCTGGGAAGTTATTAACTTCTTGTATGTAACACCACAGCACTTTCAAAACAATCTCAAGTTTTCTTTGGAGTATCTCTGAGCATCCCAGGTAGATTTCATTTGCCACTATAATGGTATAGATTTTTCAAAGATTTCCAATTAAATTTGCCACCAAATAGCAGCAATGAATGAGTGTGTGAAGTTGAATGGCCTCAATGGTTGTGTGGGTCATAAAATAGCATCCTGTTGCTCAAATATTTTCTCTGATGTTTATCAAAATTGTACCTAAGGAGTAACAACAGTATATAGAACATGATTCCACCAGCCACATAGGTTAACGAACTTATTGCAGGGGGTTTCTGCCTGTCACATGGTCTACGTTACATTTTCTCATTCATTTTGGTGAAAACATGGTCTTGAATGTTATTACCAGCGTCCTAGCAAAACACTGACCTTTTGAGTTCACATTAACACAATGCAATTTCTGCAACAGGGAGCTTTTAGATTGTATTCCTACTTTATAATTTATTGTGCTACTCCTGAGAATTTGTTGTTTCAGTCACTGGGTTTGGGTTATAAGGAAACATATGCTATGAAGAATTTTTGGATGAATGTATTTTATTGTAAGTATATCATGTATATTCTTTGTAATAGATGAATCTACCAACTAACTGCTCTTTTTATCTCTGACTGCAGCCAACCAAATAGTACATAATGGAGTATACAACTAAACTGGGTACTGCTAGACCAAAACATTTACTTCTAAAGGTTTCATTAAATGGGATGTTCCAGCCCTGGAAATATCAGGCAGAGGCATATTACAAACTGTATCCCTGTAAAGGTGTAGCAAAGGTTGGTGAATCCTTACTGAATTCATCTCACTGCCTTCTGTCCATCCTTTCCTTATCTTAAGTAACACATTTGTTGTATTGATAAAAGAGCATAGTTTTATCACCTGCCTTTTCACAGAGGATGTTGCTTTTGAGAGTCCAGCAGCCAGTAATGCTTAAAAGAGACTCTTACAGCTTCTCAGTACACTTGCTTGCTTCAGAAATCAGTAATCTGTTCTAGAAATCCATCTTCTGATATCCATGTTGAGTTTGAGGTCCTGTGGATACCTTTCTATACTTACATTAGTTTATAATAATACCCTAAGAAAAACAATATATCTATGTTCACCAGATTCAGTCAAGGTCCCTGTGGACACCAGACAAAAACAAAGTATTATTTATGTAAATTAATCTTTCTGATGTTCTTTCTGAGTTGTAATCTAAACCCTTGAATGGAATTAACTGAAGGAAGATCTTCACCAGCACTGGTCCACCTCCAAGACAGGACTTTTTGGAGGTGTTTTTTTCACAGATATTATTTTGTATATCTCAGCTTATAATATTTTGCAAACTCTATTTCATAGATTGTAAATCTATCTACTAGATAGAGTAATCTATTGGGTAGTAGCCTTTATAGACACCATACATATTGTATAATTTACTTCAACTGTCCCCAGTTTTCTAAAAACTGATAGTTTTAAGGATCACTGCATTGTGTCTAGTCAGCAATTACTCCTGTGGATTTCAGGGTCAATGGGTAGCATAAATTAATGAGGCTGATTGAAGTATTTATTGAAAATTGATTACTGTCAGAAGACATGAGACAAAACACACTTTATGTGTTATATATTTCCACGGGACTTAGGGAAGTAAAATTAATGAAATAAAAATTATCTTCAGAAAATACACACAGTACTCTTGCCTTTTATTAGGAATAATCCAGAAAAGTACTGGAAAACTTGCCAAAGTATGAAAAACAGGGAGCATGAGTACTTGTCACTTGACTCTTCTAAAATAGTGCCTATTTTTTCACTTTCACAAAGAAAATCAGTGGTTTATAGACTGCATCCTTCAAGTTATTCTGATCACCTGTTTGTGATTGATAGTAAAAAAGTAAATATATAAACCAACCTGAAAACTTGCTGAGATTATTTTTGAGTCAGAGAAACACAGGAAGTGAAAAGATTGAAATATGCATTACAACCTTGATCATTTACAGAAAGAGGTTGTCCTCTTGCTTGGAATTGTAGATTAAGATGCAGATTTTCTTGGCAATATTTGCTAGATGAAACACTGCATGACAAAATGGACTACTATAATTCATCAGAGATGAAAGCTTGGAAATCGGTAATTTGCTTTCCTAACTTCTACAATCTGACTTATAATTGTTCATTTTTGTTTAGGGGGACAACACAGTACATACAGCTCCATAATAAACTTTTTTGTAAAAATAATGAGACCTAGTTTTATAATGTGTATCTTATGATTCTGCAGAGGAGTAATGACAACTAAGAATTTTATTTTATCTTTACATGACCCCTTGTATCTTTCATGTGGTTGTGAAGACACAATGAGTAGCTAAATACTATCTTTTGGGTTTTTCTTCCAATAAGATAGCCATAAGAAAGAATACAGACTAGGCAGAAGCCTGGATTTCCCACTCTGTATGCACTAACTGCAATACCAGATACACCAAAATTTCCCTCTGTTATTGCCAAATTCTGTCAATTTCTAAAGTAAAAAGAAGTATGGCTCAAAACATCCTTAATAATTCCTCCAGGTACTGAAATGCACCATCATGAAGTTTATAGATGATATAAAACTGAGGAGACCAGTTGGTAACTTGAGGGCAGGATTTCTTCCCAAGGGGACCTAGTCAAACTGGAGAAACGGGATGAACAGAAACTGATAAAGTTCAACAGGGACAAATTCAAAGCCCTGCCCTGGGCATGCAGAGGCCCAGCAGTGATCCAGGCCAAGGAGCAATGCAGGAAAGTATCTGGAGCCTGGAGGCAGCACTGAGGGCAGCACTTCATGGCTGACATGAAGAAGGGCATGGCCAGGAGACTGGGGCATGGCCAGGAGACCAAAGGGGAATTAGGTCCCTCTGCTCTGCACTTGTTAGATCATATATCTAGCTACCACATTGACAAACTGGGGTGAGTTCAATGAGGCTGGAGCACTTGTCCTGTGAGAGAGGCCATTGGGACAGAACTTGATCAGCCTGGGGCAGGTAGGCTTTGGAGGTACCCAGAGCAGCCACCCTGTCTGCAGGGAAGGGATGCAGAAGATGGAGCCAAGATCTTTGAATCTCAGAGGTACATGATGAGAGACAGACAATAAATGTGAATCAAAACAGAGGTTTCTGCTCTATACAAAGTGAGAAGAAAGGCAAGGCCAGGCCTTGGAGGGGTTTTGATTCTTGGAAATATTTCTGCTTAGAAAGTACATAATGTATTTATAAAGAAAGGATATAAAGAAATGTAAAACAGAGGCTTATAATTCTCCTAAGATCAGATGGGATTTTTCCTAATAACTCTGGATTTTGCCAAACAGGCTGCAATGGTGTGATATAACACAAAGCAGATGCTTCTAATATGCCAAAGTACTGCCAGCAAATTCTATTGCTGAGCTTCACCATTTGTGGCACTTTTTAGCACAAATGTGTCATTGAGCGGGGCTGCAGTTATTTTTTTATATATATATTTATTTTCTTTTGCCTGCAATGTTGTTACTGCTATAAATTTTCTCTTTCCTTCAAAAGAACATAGTTTGGTTAAATATTTTCCAATTGAAAAATGTTGATCAGTCCAAATGTAAATGTTCAGAATGTGTCAACATATTTGGAAATTTTCAAATCTGACAAAACACCAGCAGGAACCAAAATGACTCCTGATGTAGATATTTATGTATGACATGTTATGAAAATGACAAGATTATCCAACAAACTACCCAAACTACCCATTCCTTTATCTTCCAGAAAGGCAACATTAATTTTCAAGTTTACCACTTTTCAAAATAAGAAATGAACTTCATACTCTGATACTTCAGGAGTAAGCAGCATGGTACAGAGGACATCATGATACAGTTGGGAAGGCTGTCTTAAGTGAGCTGTGGTGATGTCAGGACTGAACTTGAAGGACAGGAATCACTTCAGAGACCTGCTTCCTTCTGGGCTTAGTTATGATCCCAGACAATACAGCAAAGTTATGAAATGGAAACATCTAATTGTGGGGTCACCTTGAGATCTGTCCTTCTACTGAGGGTTCACAGACACTACATGGATGGAAAGGAAAGAAGGTAAGGAGGAACTTTGCTTCTCAGGAAACAATGATTTCAGCAAACCCCCTGCAGCTATGGGATGTGCTGAGAGGATGAGAGTAATTCTGGGACTTGAAATGACACCAGGACACATTTTTGTATCTATCCTGCTTTGCTTCAGCCTGAATGACAGGTTCTTAGTGCACTCATTGAGTTGTATGAGGCATCTCACATGAATCAAGACTATCTGATAGAAACAGGGAAGTTTTCATGTTAACATGTAATTTGAATTTCTGCAATTTATATTCTCTTTTAATGCATAAATAGCTTTGTTTTGTTTTTATTTTGCATACTAAGGGTTAAAATTTAATTAGAACTTAATTTCTGGTGGATTTTTTCCTTAGAAAATTTCTCAAACTAATCAAATGTGATCAAAACTTCACAGGGAAAGGGTTTTTCTTATATGCTTGCTGTAAACAGTCCTGAATTTATTTTCCTAGATAACTAGGATTAGCCATCCTAAATAAACTTTTTTAAAAAAAACAAACAAACAATCAAACAACACACACACACAAAAAAAAAGGCAAAGCAAAACCAAACCAAAACAAAAAATCTGAAACCTAACAATTCTACAAATCTGTAAAATTTCTTCTCCAAAAGGGCTTGAACAGGCTGCCCAGGGAAGTGGTTGAATCACCATCCCTGGATGTGTTTTACGTCAAGTAGATGTGCTCCTGAGACACTTTTCATCAGAGGACTTGGTAGACTTAGGTTAATGGTTGAACACAATGATCTTGAAGGTCATTTCCAAACTAAACAGTCCACAGGTATCACAGGGTGTCAGGGGTTGGAAGGGACCTTGAAGATCTTTGAGTCCAACCCCCAGTTCTATGATTCTAATTAAATAATTAAGGATTTAATTTGCTAGCCCAATATGTATTAGTAGGATGAAGAATTTAACAGAATAAACTATTCTGCATCAAGTGATTTCTTACAGGTACTTTCCTTCCTTGGTAAGCAAATTCTACACAAACCATAAACATGTACCTGGTATGCACGTCCGTAGGTGGCAGAATTTAGAATGAGTACATATAGTGTGTCAATTATTGCATTTTAAGTGTGGCTATCTTTTATGACAGATTAGAATTAATGTGCCCTTCTGATTAGCCTTCAAAGGGCTCATGAAAGGGCTTGTGAACTCTAAAAGCACAGCAGCAAATAACAAATAACCAAACTGTTACTCAGGGTTGCAAACTGAGGCTATTTGCACTGTGACTAAAAAGCAATATGCCTGCAATCTCACTCATGTCCCTGCAGGGGAGAATACTGCTTCTCACATTCTAGAAAAGAAAAAAGATGATTACAGCTTTCTTGTTTGTTTAGAAAGCTAAGAACTGCCTCCCTTTTGTGTGCCTTATGTAACTGTGAGGAACCTCAGCAGACAAAGCAGAGGCCTATTACACCCATAAAACAGAAGCAGCCTGAGCAAGATACAATTAATATTTGCTTGTCTTGTACATAAACATAAGAACACTAAAATACTGTAACTGGTCACAGTGTGTAAGACTTTTGTAGCATTGTAACACCAGTAACAGCATAAACAGACAAGCTTATTTTTAACACACCTAAGCATAATGTATGATATGTAACCACAAAGGTGCAAACTAAATTATGTTGGAGTTGCATAGACAGGGTGCAGGAAATAAAATATAATTAGTAAACAAGGGATGTAGAAAAAAAACAGGTAAATTGTCTGGTAGAACCAGAATAACCCAGATAACACCAAGTTGGACGGGTGTGTTGATCTGCTTGATGGTAGAAAGGCTCTGCAGAGAGATCTGGACAGGCTGAATCAATGGACTGAGGCAAGTGGGATCAAGTTCAGCAAGGCCACTTGCCAGGTTCTGCAACAACCCCCTGCTACACTACAAGCTTGGGGCACAGTGGATGGAAACTGCCTGGCAGAAAAGGACCTGGAGGTGCTGATCAACAGCCAGCTGAAGATGAGCCAGCATACGCCCTGGTGGCCAAGAAAGCCACCAGCATTCTGGCTCGTACCAGCACTAGTGTGGCCAGCAGGACTAGGGCAGGGTTCATCCTCCTGGGCTGGACAACGGAGAGGCTGGACCTCAAATCCTGGATTCAGGTTTGGCTCCCTCACATCAGGAAGGACATTGACGTACTAGAGCATGTCCAGAAAAGAGCAATGAAGCTGGGGAAGGATCTAGAGCACAAGTCTTGTGAGGAGAGGCTGAGGGACCTGGGGTTGTTCAGACTGAAGAAAAGAAGGCTCATGGGAGACCACCTCACTTTCAACAACTCCCTGAAAGGAGGTTGGAGCAAGGAGGAGTCAGTCTCTTCTCTGAAGGAATGAGTGATAGGACAAGAGGAAATGGCCTGAAGTTGAACCAGGGGAGGTTTAGGTTGAACATTAGGAAAAATTTCTTTCCCAAAGTCTGTCCAGGGCAGTAGTGGAGTCAATATGTGAATGCAATAGAAAGATTTTTATTAATATTCCTTAAACTACTAAAAAATACCAAAGTGTTATAAATGCCTAATGTGTGATGCTAGATGGTTCTGAAATGTACTTGTATAGTGTATTAACTGGACTGGAAGTAAGATAATGATGAAAAGACGACTGTTTGACCCTTCCCAGTTGCTTTCAGAATGAATTCTTGTCTCTAGAGAAAAGAAAATTATAATCCTTTGAAGATGAAACACGTCTATTCAGAATACACATTTGTCAGAGACGGTGACAGAGACTGTGTGTTGTATGTTTCAACATTGCTGCACCAGTGTGGGCACACTTCAAACCACAAACTGGGTGATGACTGGATCACAAGTTATAAGTTTCTGTTTATTTATGAGCTCGAATACAACATTAACTCTGGAAACTGCTACCTCAGCCCTACGCATGTGCTCAAACCCAGGGTCTGAAGACCCCTCAGAGACAGTATTTGGCATGCGTGCCATCAACAGGTGGTGGGTGCAGTTAAGTAAAACAGTTAAGGATCAATATTCAACAGGACAACCTGATAAAAGAGCAGAAGCAACCAACATCAGACAGAACGTTCTCCCACTGGACTTGGAAACAAACTGGACTGACAGGATGTCGCAGGGTCATAGCTATCACAACTGACCCTTCCTTTTTTTCCTTTCTCTCTCTCTCTTCGCTTTGTGAACTTGTTTTCAGGCCAACAAAGTCACTTTGTGCTTGACTCTGTTTTGAATCTTAATTCTGTTCCCGAGAATACGATCAAAACCTCGCTCTGGTCTATGACTGGCACGTGACATTTTAATTGGCATCACGGATTCTCAGAGAAACAGAAAGTTCCCAGGTGCTTTATGTGTAACTCTTGTGAGCTTCTGAGTGAGATGTACATTGGTACGAAGCAAGTGCGGAGTCTGCAAGTAAAACAGACGGAGAAGGACAAAGCAACATAACTGAGTAAAAGCTGAGTCTCCAGGAATTTTTTTTTTAAGGTGTAACCTCCTGAGAGCAACAGGGGGGATAGTGGTATTTACAGTGAGGCCCTTTCAGGATGAAATAACCCCCTCTTTGGTGAAATGAGTGCCCGCACACTTACAGGTGCTTATGATTATTCCCCCATGAATTTTATTGAATGGGGATTTAGATAAACTGGATGATTTTGGGGAATATATCACTCCTCTCCATCTCCCCAAGGGCGAGAATGGGTGAAAGATCATTGGTTCCAACTACAGAATATAGTCGATAGGATAATGATATTACAGAAGGAGGCTAAAGGAAGGGAAAATACATAATTTGTGCAGTTTTGGGAGCAAGTCTGGCAGCAGCCATGGAAGATAGAAGACCGAGATTGTGTCAAAATAATGCTGTCATAGCCTCTCTGAAAATGGCAATTAAATCTCTATGAGAGTGATTTAAGAAGACACCAAGCAAACATTAGAGGAAGAAAGAAACCGGAATGTTTTATTTAAGGAAGCACTGAGAGAAGAACTGTGGAAGGACAGTGACTTGTTTGTGGAGGTGGAGGTGAAGTTGGAAGAGAGAGGGTTTAGGCAAATCTATCCCCAGGGGACTTACAGAACGCAAAAGAGAAAGTAGAAAACCTCCTCATATGTATCCCCTGGTTAAGACTGAGTATGTGTATGAGGCAGAGGATGATCATCCCCAGGTTGTTACTAAAGATGTTCTGTATAAGTTAGCAAAATTAAAGAACGATTTTGCAAGGACTTCAAAGGAATCTGAAACAGAGTAAGCCTGAAGAGTATTGTTGTCAGGGGGAGATGGAATCTTGTTGTCAGAGAAGGAAGCAGAAGGATATTGGAGACCAGATGTATTTCTAACTACTGGCAATCATCAGGCCCCATGGTCTTTAACACAGAGAGAAGCATACTGGGATGGGAGACTGAACCCTTTGGAGAGGAGACACCCTCTAGCTATAATAGGTACGGTGGATCAACTGGTAGAAAGTGTGCAAAAAGGCAGGTTGTTTGCAAATGATGTATAATAGGGAGCTTAAATCTAACCAGGAATCTCCGATGATGATGATGCCTATGACCCAGAATAGATGACTCCCCTAATCCAAGGGCTCCCTGATTCTCTAAAACCCATCACGATCCAGCTACAGGGGAAGATATAAAATACCCCTGTAGCAGACAGTTACAGCTGCTTTAGAAGGAGCAATAACTCCTGATCACCAAGATCAAGAAGGAAAGTGTGGTTGTGGAGGGAAGTAGCCCAAGAACTGATTAACTTTAGGGGGTGTGGTCCTATAGGTGGATCCTGGCAGAAACTTGGAACTAGAGCTGTACAAGCATCAGGAAAAGGTGATGGATGGCCAGCACTGGTCAAAAGGAGTCAGGATCAGAAACTCATCCATTGTACTGATCCTGGAAGAGGGACATCCCTAAGTTGCCAGGGATGGTGGCAACTGGGACTCCAGAGAGGCATTTGTTGAGATCTAATAGATGGGCTTCCAACCCAGAAACTGGAGAAACTTGAGCAAAGATGGTTGGAGAGAAAAGTTACATTTGAACCAACCCCTTGTGCCCCACCATTGATAGACCCTGGTGAAGAGGCAGATAAAGAAAAGAAGGTTTTGGTAAACTAGACCCTCAGTTTCCTGGAGGTGAGGGGGGAAACAGAGGACGGATATTTATAAGACAACTCACCTTAAATGTGAAAGGGGATTTATCGCTTACAGTGGCTGTAGGACCAAGGAATCAAACAGGAGGTCAGTTTTCATATTGCAAGCTGATAACTGTTGGTACCTGTGCTTTTCAGCATATTCATAAACAAATGAGTGGAGAATGAATGATGTGGTGACAGGCTGAGGGAAACAGTTGCCTCTTGCCGGTTTGCAGGTTTCATTGTTAATGAAACTAAGGAGGTGTCCTAGACTCCCACACACAGACACACAAACAGGGGACACCTATACGATACCTGTAGTTTCCCAATAGCCCATCAGAGTGGCTGATGAGGTTTGTTTTTTTGTCACTGTGTCCATGATTGTTTTGTTGGGTCTACATCTCTGTATAACTTGATTCTGTTTCCCACTTTTTCACCTAGTTGACAATGTCTCTGATCAGAGAACCTCACTAGAACAAACACTCTCACACCCTCACACACCTCATCAATTAGTGAGACTTGCTAAGCTTTGTTCTGCCTCCCTTATCATTTGTCTCATGTTTCTGTCTTTGGCATGTTCTTGTTTATGACTTTTTTTTTTCTTATCATCCCTTTTTGCATTGAAAAAGGTCCTTGACCAGATGTCCTTAAAGGATATGATACTTTCCTTCCACATAACTTTGCAGTCCTCTTTTGGCTCAAGAATCTGAGGGTGCCCTCAGTAGAACCTTACTGGAACGCACACTTTTAACTTCCTCAGTCATTCATTTTGGTCACTGCGGAAGACCAGATCCAGGAGGGATGTAACTTTGATTTTTGATCCAGTGTGTCAATTTTTATGATGACCTTGTAGAAAATAATAAAATCAGGAGTTCTTAGCAGGAAAGCAGAATTCAATTCCTTTACTGTCTGATCTGAAACAAGTGTCTGAGCCAACATAGGAAAATACTTATCTTGTGGTTTAAGATTTTGTGCTGATGTGTACAGTTTGTTCCCCTTGTTCTGACAAAAATGTAAAATGCTGTTTCTTGGCTCATCTTTAAAATCTATTTAAGAAAGCTGGTGTCTAAATCTTTCTCTGATGACAATAGCTTGACGTTTACTTTCTAGACAGCATTTTTCTTCCATGCCCTCCTCTCAGTTTGTTATTTCTTCCATTTTCTAAACAAACAACAGTCAACTAATTTTTATAAAGTCCTCTGAATAAATCTCACATTTGAAAATTAAATGTTGTGTTTACAAATCTCTGAGTAACTAAACTAAGAGAGAAGCTTATTAAATTTTTATCTCAAAACACAATGGATGGTATTATTACTAGATGATAATTCTGTTATTACTAAAATCTCTCCTCTATTCTACACAACTGCCTCAAATGAGGAAGGTGTCTTGCTCTACAGTAGATAAATTCTAGATTTTGACTGATTAGTAAGTGTTGCCTCACACAGAGAACTATAGAACCTAATATGCCTGAATGCCATTTATGCTTTAATTCCAGCTCAAAAAATTGGAATGATTCACAGTGTTATGTGAAGTAATTAGAAATACTAACCCTTTGAGGTAAGTAATGACCATAAATAAACTTTTCATGGAAAAAAAAAGGTTACTCCTCCCAAACTGAGGAGCACCAGCATTACCTGCAAATAACTTGGACCAATTCTTTGATAAATCGAGTCTTGATAAAATAATTATAAACTGGTGATGGGTGAAATAGGACAAACTGGATATTAAGAAAATAATTTCTGAGGCCTATGGAGCACTAAAAGACTCTTCTGTTCTCTAGCTGGTGATCTGTTTAAAGACTAATTGTTTTCCAGTCTCCCTTCCATTGACCTTTGCTGTGATAAATCCATCAGAATTTCCCAAGAGGCTACATGAGAATAAAATAATCCAGATTCTCCAAAATCAGTTCATTGAGTGAAAGAAATCCATCAGAATTTCCCAAGAGGCTACATGAGAATAAAATAATCCAGATTCTCCAAAATCAGTTCATTGAGTGAAAGAAGTATATTTTTGACAGGCAAAGGAGGTAGTCCTGCCTACATATGGTTGGAATCCTTGTTATCCCTGGATTTTAGTTATCCTGTTATAACTTTTTTTTTTTTTTTTTCCCCTAGATTGCNTTTTTTTTTCCCCTAAAGTGCTGGTAATGAGTATCAGCATATTCAGAATTGGATAAAACAACATAAAAAGGAGGCTACAGAAACAAAAATGGAAAATGAAATTACTTTAGCTTATAAATAGTCGGGGAACAAATTCAATAGGACAAAACAATAACATGAAAAACCAAAGAATGCCTGAAGCTAAAATCAAAAGAGATTTTTAATTCTTCATGTGTAACGTTTTCCTTGGAAAATAATCTACATGAAAATTGACAGTTGAATGGCACTCTTTTTATGTCAGAAAACAAGGAGCATCTTTTGTACAAGCAAGAATATTCAGAGGGTTAGCAAATTAAAGAACAGTCAGAAGTTTTGCATTCATGTACATTGTGTACTTCAGCACTGAATCCTTTTGTCTCTCTACCTTTATTCCTTCACATAAAAATAGCATTTTGCACAGCTTATTTTGATAGATTATACAAAATCCTGTTACATTTTGCACACTGAAAAAAAAAAAAAATACACCTTTATAAGGGAAGCATATATTCTATTTTACTCAAACCTCCATGGGAATTATTACCAGGAAATAAAGAACATTTATAGCTCTTTTTCTTCTCCTTCCCCAACCCATCTCATCTACTAAACAACCAACTAACAAAAGAATTGTGCTGCAGCTCTTTGATTTCTACAAGAACATGCAATTGCTCATTGATCTTCAGTGTCATCACTTAAGGAGTAAAATGGGGGAGATATTTGAAACCTACACAGGTTTTTGCTGTGCTTCACAGAGCAGAAGGAGAAGCCATCCATCTGTCAGCAAAGGTGGAATGTTGTTGCCCTGGATGATCCAGTTTCATTGTCATAGAGTTTATTAGAAAATTTGTTACAAATAAAGTTAATACAGTTTTTAACTTGTTTTCAAAAAGAAAACAACTCAAAGACTCAGTAGCTGCCAGGGCACATATGCCTGAGCTCCTGTGCATCCCCCGAATTACTGCTACATTTTTAATACTTTGTCCAAATTAGGAAAAAAAAAAAGATTAATTACACAAACATACAAATAAAACCAAAACTAACCAAAGAAGCAAAACACAAATAAACAAAAAAAACCAAAACTAAACAAGCAAAAACCAACCAAACAAACAAAAAACAACCAACAAAAAAAGAAAAAAAAAAAAAAAAAGAAAAAAAAAGAAACCCTCTGGTAATACATTACTAGAGGCTTCAAACAGAAAGACCCTGTTTTGGCATTAAGACGACACCACGGCCTCTGTCCTTATTAGACCCTACTAGACCCTGCAGAATTGAGGCATACCTAGAAAATTTTTCTTAGTGAACTAAGTACTATTTACTTGATATTAATGAGATAAAGAGGGCATTGCTAAAGACAAAACAATCAGTCAGGTCATTTGTTAAAGTTCAATCCCAGTTTGTACTCTGTCTTTGAAAATACCATCCATCTCCAGGCTGTATTATTTTAAAGTTGTATTCATTTTGAAATAATTAATTTTAATATTTCATATGAAAAGTAGGAAACATCTCCTTAATGAAGGAAAGGAATTTGCAAGAGATAACACTGCCATTAATGAAGTCTAATTAGAGATTAATTTAAAAAATAATCTCCTGTGCTAATTTATCATGGAAAGCTAATAGAGTTCTAACTTGAGACAAAAATAGTTCTTTGGAATTTTATAAATGCTCTTGTCTAAGTTAACTATTTCTATTATTCACAAAAATTAAATTATTGTGTTAGAAACCTGAGTATTAGATAAAGAAAATCATTGTATGCCATACATCTAGTCTTGTCAAGATATTTTTGTGAGGGAGTTGTTGTATTTTTTCTTCACTGTAGGTTTTGAAAGATTTTTTTTTTTTTTCAGTTTTTAGACACACCATTATTCTCCCTTAATTTCTATTGATTTTAAAAGATTCTGTATTTCTTCATAGATGACAAGGATTAGCCTCACAATGTATAATGCCAATTTAACTTTATTCACAGTGTTTCATCCTCAATGTTAGCTCACAATGTTTAGTCAAACAAAACATCATTTTATTCTCCAAAAGGTTCTTAAAGAAAGCATTATTGAGGTGAAGGGCCACTAGTTAGTGCATGTGATGGAAGACTAATATTCCTAACACATAAAAGCCGTAAAATAAGAAAAATTAGGACTAGTGGGAGAATGCTATTGGGATCCTAACCAGTGAAAAACGGCACTCCCTGACTGATCTGCTTGCAGGGTAGGGCTGGATTAGCCCATCCAAGGAGAGGGATTCCTCCCAGAGGAGACAGGAGATAAACTCTCCACCTAAGCACCTGAAATCTGAAGTAACATGTGATCTACAGGGTATGGGAATTAGAAGATGCGAGAGAAGAACATCTCAGGAGTGTGTAAAACTCACCATGGGGTTGTAGAGATTTGTGGGATTTAATATGCAGAAGGACCACCTCAGCCTCACCTCCATCCCTGGAAAGGTGATGAAGCAGTTGTATCCAGGCTTACTAGAGATGCCCCTGGGTGTCATAGCCCAGCATCTGTGGGGCAGTTTGCCAGCATTTTTGAGAACCAGAAAGCCTTCCACCTCTCAAGGGTGAAAATCATGCGCTCAACTCTCTGAGATGCTTATATACAAGTGCATACAGCATGGGGAATAAGCAGGAGGAATTGGAGATCTGTGTTCAGTCCCAGGGCCATGATCTTATTGCAGTTACTGAGATATGGTGGGATAGCCTGCATGACTGGAATGTTGTCATGGACAGCTATGTACGGTTTAGGAAAGATAGATCAACAAGGTGAGGGGTGGAGTTGCTTATGTGCGAGACCAACTGGAATGCATTGAGCTCTACCCAGGGCGGGTTAAGAACATGTTGAAAGCTTATGGGTAAGAATGAAGAGTCACACAAATATCAGTGAAACTGCTGTGGGTGTCCACTACAGACCCCCAAACCAGGAAGATGATACTGATGAGGCCTTCTACAGACATATGGAAGTAGCCTCAAGATCACATGCCCTGGTACTCTATTTGACTTCGATCACCCTGATATTAGTTGGAAAGGCCACAGAGTCAGGCATACTCAGTTTAGAAGACTCTTGCAGTGCATTGATGGTAACTTTCTGATGCAGGTGGTAGAAGAACCAATGAGGTGTGCTGATGGGCCTTTTGTTAATAAACAAAGAAGTTCTGGTCAGCACATGAAGGCTGGGGGCAGACTTGGTGGTAGTGATCCTGACATGGTAGAGTTTAGTATTATACAAGGAAGAACAGGGCAGTAAGTAAGATTGCAGGCCTGGACTACAGGAGGGCTAACTTTGTCGTCTTCGAAGACCTAGTTGGAGGAACCTNCAGGTGGTAGAAGAACCAATGAGGTGTGCTGATGGGCCTTTTGTTAATAAACAAAGAAGTTCTGGTCAGCACATGAAGGCTGGGGGCAGACTTGGTGGTAGTGATCCTGACATGGTAGAGTTTAGTATTATACAAGGAAGAACAGGGCAGTAAGTAAGATTGCAGGCCTGGACTACAGGAGGGCTAACTTTGTCGTCTTCGAAGACCTAGTTGGAGGAACCTCTTGGGCTAAGACTTTAGAAGGTAGAGGGGACCAAGAGACCTGGCTGATATTCAAATATGACTTCCTCCAAGCTCAAGATAGGTGCATTCCTTTGAGTAAAAATGTCAAGTAGAGAAGATAGAAGACTAGCATTGATAAGCAAGGAGCTGCTGGACAAACTCATGTGGAAGAAGTTCACAGTATGTGAAAAAAGGGATGGTCAATTGGGAGAATTGCAGGAATGTTGTCAGGGTAAGTAGGGATGGAACAAGGCCAGGACCCTTTTAGAATTAACTCTGGCCAAGGAAGTAAAAGAGAACAAGAAGGGCTTCTTCAAATACATCAAGGGTAAAAGGGAGAATAAGGAAAATGTAGGCCCAATGCTGAAGGAGGTGGGATCCCTGGGGACAGATGCAGACATGGTGGAGTTACTGAATGTCTTCTTTGCTTCTGTCTTCACTGATAAGACCAGCCCTCAGGAATGCCAGGCCATGGAAGTAAGAGAGAAAGCTTGGAAGGAGGAAGACTCTCCACTGGTCAATGAAGATTGGGTTAGAAATCACTTGGGTAAACTGAACATGCATAAACCCCGATGGGATGCACCCATGAGTGCCGAGAGAGCTGGCTGATGTTGTTCCTCTACCACTCTTCATCATTTTTGAAAGATTAAGGAGAATGGGAGATGCNTGATAAGACCAGCCCTCAGGAATGCCAGGCCATGGAAGTAAGAGAGAAAGCTTGGAAGGAGGAAGACTCTCCACTGGTCAATGAAGATTGGGTTAGAAATCACTTGGGTAAACTGAACATGCATAAACCCCGATGGGATGCACCCATGAGTGCCGAGAGAGCTGGCTGATGTTGTTCCTCTACCACTCTTCATCATTTTTGAAAGATTAAGGAGAATGGGAGATGCTCTGGAGGACTGGAGGAAAGCCAGTGTCACCCCAGTCTTCAAAAAGGGCAAGAAGGAAGATCCTCACCTGTGAAAAGTTAATGGAGCATGTCGTTCTAGAGATCATCTCTAAGCACATGGAAGAAAAGGAGGTTATCAAGTGTAGCCAGCATAGATTTACTAAAGGGAAGTCATATCTGAAAGCGTTCTGTTACGGTGTGACTGAATAGGTAGATGCAGGGATAGCAGTGGATGTTGTCTACCTTGACTTCAGCAAGGTTTTTGACACTCTCTCCCATAACATTCTCATAGGTAAGCTCAAGAAGTGGGGGTTAGAGGAGGCGGCGGTGAGATGGGTTGAGACCTAGCTAAACAATAGAACTCAAAGGGTTGTGAGCAGTGGCGCAGTGTCAACATTTCGATAGAGGTTTTCCCCAGGAGTCAGTACTGGGTCCAGCCTTGTTCAGCATCTTCATCAATGACCTGGACAAAGGGATAGAGAGTACTCTCAGCAAGAATGCTAATGATACAAAATTGGGAGCAATGATACACCAGAAGGCTCTGCTGCCATCCAGAGAGAACATCTGGACAGTCCGGAGAGCTGGGCAAAGGCAAACCTAGTGAAGTTCACTGAGGGCACGTGCAGAGTGCTATACCTGGAGAGGAATAACACCATGCAGCAGTTACAGGTTAGGGTTAGACCTGCTGGAAAGCAGCTCCATGGAGAATGACACTGGACTTCTGGTGCACAATAAGCTATCCACAGGACAGCAATGTGCCCTTGTAGCCAGCAAGGCCAATGATGTGCTAGGGTGCATAAAGTAGAGTGTGTCCCGCAGGGACACAGGGTAGGAGGTTCTCCTCCCCCTCTACTCTGCCCTAGTGAGACCACATCTGGAGCACTGTGTCCAGTTCTGGTCTCCCCAGTTCAAGAGGGAAAGGGAAATACTAGAGAGACTCTCACGAAAGATACAAGGATGATTAAGGGACCGGAACATCTCTCTTATGAGGAAAGATTGAGAGACCTGTGGCTGTTTATTCTGAAGAAGACTGAGAGGGTATCTTATTAGTGTTTACAAATATCTGAAGGATGGGTGTCAAGTAGAAGGGGTCAGTCTCTTTTCAGTGGCGCCCTGTGATAGGATGAGGGGCAATGGACACAAACTGGAACACAGAAGCTTCCTTCTCAACATGAGGAAAAACTTCTCCACTGTGAGAGTGACAGAGCACTGGAACAGGCTGCCCAGAGAGGTTGTGGAGTCTCTTTCTCTAAAGACTTTCAAAACCTACCTGAATCTGTTCCTGTGTGGCCTGCCCTGGCGATCCTGTGTTGAATGGGGTGTTGTACTCAATGATCTCCAGAGGTCCCTTCCAACCTCTACCATTCTATGATTCTGTGATTCTATGACTAAGGGTGAGGGTCTGAGTGTATGCTGGCAAACCTCAAGCTGAACTAACCAACAAACAGAAGTCTGACACCCAGAAAGTGGAGTGGGACCATGAACATCTGCAGATGTAGATGTAGCAAGAACAGGGGATCTTGGACAAGCTATCGGAAGGACCTCTAATGAGCCTACACAAAAATACTCACACATGCATATATAATATTTTCACTAGCAGATTAAAATTCTGTTCAGCTCAATAATAAGAACAGGAGTTGGCCTTCTGTTCTATTCATCTGAGTGCTGTGTGTTTAGGTGGATGCTGGTAAAGGGACCATTTTCTGAATGGAAATGTATGTCTGGTCATATGTATATACTGTGTACGGTATGTATGTGTGAGTCTACCGGGAACACATACAGCTCAGCTGAACTGGAGAAAGGGAGCCCCAGTGCTCTTGTGTCTATCAGTTAACTGCTGGGCTCAGCAATGGCTCAGAAGCCTTTTTTGATGTGACTGTGATTATAATATAGACCTACTCAGCCTAGATGATATTTTCTGAAACTATCAGCTTTACCATAATTTCCATAATAATTCTGTCTGGCAAGCAAAGGGAAAACAAACAAACAAACAAACAAAAAGCCAACCAAACAAAAAACAACCACACTTCAATATTCTATTGATTAATTCTGGCTGAGCTGAGTTGTCTTCTCTAATGGACCCTAGGATTCTTTGTGATGTTAGAGATTTGGGATATGATTAGCACATTATAAAGAAAAGAAAATTTATAAGCAGCCTTCTACAGAACAGAAAATTAATTTCATGGTGCATCAATATCGTCACTCAAAGTAATTTTGCAGGTGAATAATTTTGATGTAGTGTGAAGAAAATGGAGAAAACCATGTCCCCTAGAACCACACTGCATTGATATCTAAATGCAAATGTGTGATCTGTAGATATGTGTGGTTTTATTTATAGATCCACATATGTATGTGGATTTTCACATAAATTCATTACATAGGATAAATTAAACCTTTAAGCAGAAAAAATATTCCATATTTGTATACTTTCTTTTTAGTCAGGTAATCTAACAGGCACATTTTATTAAAATGGATTTTCCTGAAAGGGAACTCACTTATTAAATACTGGCCTATAGCTAATGTTACATGAAAAAAGGAGATCTTGTTTCTATATGGCATCTACAGGATGGATCTAACTCTTCTGCCACACAACTGAGTTACTTTAGAAGTTGGTCAGTGTCATGGTTTAGGGTCATTTGATCTATAACATACACTCTCTGTTAACACCTCTTCCTTCCCAAAGGGGAAGAGAAAGGAAATAAGACTTATGGATTGGAAAAATAAAACAGCTTTAATGACAATAATAACAAGAAAATTAAATACATAAAAATACATACAAAACCAGTATTGAACCCATTCCCTCTGATGGCAATTAGATCACCATCACTACAGATGCTGTGGAGGAGACACTGGGGAAGTCCCAGTCTGGACTCAGCAGCAAATGGGAACTGGATTAAGGAGCTCAATTTTGGAACTGGATTCAGGAATACAGGGATTGGAATCAAAAGAGAACAAAAAGTCATCCTCAGACACTGGCCATCGAAGAAAAGATTTGACCGTTGTGTTCAATTTATACTGAAAATGCCGTACGTGGGTCACGTCCTATAATTCTCCCTTGTTGGTCAGTTCGGGGTCACCTGTCCTGGCTGCTTCTCTCTGCAGGTGCCACCTCTTACTTAAATGGGGCACAAGTTTGATCAGTGACCTTGGTCTGCAGTGGAGCAAAGGTTAGCAAGAGCCTTTCTGCACACACGTATCTAATATTGTGCCAAGTAGCAGTTGGGTCTTAAGACTTGGGTAATCCAAGATTTGGACCAAACTTAACACAAGTTTTCAAATGGATAATTCTGCTGTAACACTTTGTCCATGTAGAACCAAACTATTTCACTATGGTCAGAAACAGGCATTTCCATGGGCAGACTAGAAAATGTGCAAGACCCCCCAGCCATTCATACAAATAAAATTCAGTAAACACTTTGCTGCCCTAGGCAATGGCCTGCTCTACTTAGAAGAGAGCGGTCAGCTTCTGATGCTTCATTAGAAAAGCACTGAGCGAAATCAACTCAGTACTGCACTTGCTTTTTAAGAGGGGAGAAAAACAATGTTTCAAAGTAGTGTGTTTGGGCTTATTTGACTTTGATATTTTTTTTAGCAGAAGAAAACAGATCAATACTGTAACTGCAAGTATGACAAAAAGTCTTTTTTTCTCCCCTCCAGCCCCCTCCATTTAGTTTTTGGATGTTCAAGAACAAGTTTTAGAAGCAAACTGAAAACTTACAATTGCAATAAGCTGATTAACATAAATTTAAATTACAGATGTACATGGTAGCAATTGTTTGGATAAATTATGAGAGTGCAGTCCTCTCAAATATGGAAAGATATTCTGAAGGGCTGATATTTTACAGACCACCTGAAAAAAAATGATTACATGCTAAATATTATTCACTATTTTTTTTCCTTGAAGTCATGCTAAGATGCATGTACAACAGAATTTCTAGGACTAACCCTTAGAAACTTATTTTATCTTTATTAGATGAGGGAAAATGAGATGCTAGCATCTCTAGGTGAGGAATAAAAGCTGAATGCTTTTTTGGAAGGGATTTCTGGAGATCCTCTACTGGTCCCTTCCAGTCCCCACCATTTGGTGATCTGCATTTCATCCTCCTCCAGGAAAAGCTGCCTAAATGTCAGGTGTGTACCCTACTGCCCAACTAGACCAGGTCCCTTCTGGATGGCTGAGGACAGAAATGGCAGGGTGTTTCTGTGAAATCATGGTGAGGACAAAAATGTCATTTTCTATGAAATTATGAGAATTTAAAGGAGTAAAAGACTGGCTTTGTTCCTCTGACTGGATTATTCTCAATTCCTAAAAGTGATGTTCAGTGAAAGCTGCTTTTCTCACAAATATTAATAATTTTTCTAATACCAATCAAAGCAAGTGAAATACCTTCAATGACAGATTTTATGTATGCACATGGAGTACTTTGTCTTCATTTCTATGAGAAAAAAAAAACAAAACACCCAAATAACTTCTTAATATTGCTTTTGTTATTTCCTTTATGATGTTCATAATTGCATTGCTGATTTTTAATTAAAGATGTATTTTGTGAAATATGTCACATAAATAATCCTACTGAGCCACGCTTTTAATAACTTTTCATTATTCATTTCGTAGGTACAAAGGGCAGAGGAAACAATTACTGAAATGTGCTTATACAAGGCAGAGCAGAACACAGGAGACTTTACAGAGCATCTCATCATCTGATTAAATCCATTGATGGGTTTACAATAGGCCCTATTTTAACAGATAAGACAAATTTACTGTTGTCTCCTCCTTTGTTATTAAAAACAATATCCTAATTATTCCTGGCACGTTATTTCTTAGACATTACTTTGGCTGTTCATAAGCTAAATATTTATATCCTCCCTTTCTTTTTTCTTTCTTTGAGACTGGGCGGGGCGGCCGAGGCGTTGGTCAGGCGCGGAGGGAGGAAGCCGCGGCCCGTCGGTGACCCGCGTGCGGCGCTGGCTGTCCGGCAGGCGCTACGCACGGCGGCAGGCGGG
>VWZY01011269.1:0-10461 GCA_013399075.1 Chloroceryle aenea | reverse complement strand
TTTTTTTTTTTCTTGGCTTTTAATCTTGTTCCTAGCACCTGCTAATTTTGCATCCTGTCACAACCATACCTAAACATCTGACAGCTTTCCTCTATGTCCTACCATATAAAAGTCTCCAAATTATTTTGAAAACTTTCTCTCAATCTTCCTTTTATTCCAGGCTCCTTACAGCTAAGGTAGAATCCATTTTCATAACACAGATGTCAGACTTCAAAAACATTGGGATAGATGGCCCAATTCTAGACCTATGTACATCATGTATATGTTAAAAATAAGGTTTCATTCAGATTTAGAAATTTGGTCCACAATGTAAATAAAAAAGCAATTTAGTTATGAATTCTGCTTAGTCAACTAAACTAGCTAATTTAGGTTAAAGTAGAATGAAGATCAGGGTATTAAATAAATTTGACTTTGAAAATCAAAAGTAGCTGAATCTCATTATACTTTGAACACTTGACCAGATACCAGGCTAGTTTTAGAGCATGATTATGTATGAAACTTAAATTCCAAAGTGACAGCCAGACAGGAGTTCCCCAGCTACCTAGACATCAGTAGAGAGTGACCTGAAGGTCTCAGGAATCTATCCTAGTTCCATCGTCATTTCTACATTCAGAATAAACCCTTTCTCTCCTTTTTGTAGAAATTTCACGTGCTTGAAGATTACAGTGTTCCTTTTTTTTTTTTTTTTTTCCCCCTCCATCTGTGTTTAGCAATCCAAAAATAACGCCAATAGGACCAAGGGCATCTCTTCACCGAGGAAGGAGAGGAGATGGTCTGCTGGTTTTTCTACTCACAAACAAGGAAGAACTTCACTTTAGACAGATTGATGACATTGCTGGCCAGAGTAATCATGTGACTGTGAGAGAAGTGTGCAAGACAAAGAGCAAAATTCACTGGGAAAAGCCACCACTAATTGACCAACCTGGCAGTGGAAGATTGCCTGGAATGCCAGACACAAAGGGTAATTTTCAAAATTTTCTTACCATGTCTAATCACCAGTGAGGTCCCTCTGAGATTAAGACTGTGGTCAATAATCTTTAGTGTCTTTATTACCTGGATGATGAGATAAAGTGTTATCTTACAAGTTCACTTCTCACACCTAACTGGTTAAGAGTATTCAATATATTCCTGTAGCTTCAAGTCCTTAATAGATTGATCACTGTCAGTGACCTTATGATATTCAATAAAGATAAAAATGCAGAGCTTATGCAACCTCATACTCTGGGGGCTGTGTGGTCATAAAAAAAGTTTTAAAGAAAAGGAGCTGAGGGTACTGAAGGACAAACTGAATGTGAGTCAGCAGAGTGTCCTTGTGGCAAAGAGGACCAGCAGCCTCCTGGGCTTTATTATAAAAAATGTAACCAACATGCCCAGAGAAGAGATCATTCCTCTCTAATCAGTAGTTGTGAGACCAAATTGTGAGTGCTACTTCTGGCTTTTGTGTCCCCAGTAGAAGTGACTCCAGAAGTGAGCTACCAAGATGGTGTAGGTGCTGGACCCTGTGATATACAAGGAGACGCTGAAAGAGCAAAGCCATTTTACACTAAAATCATAAAGGCAAAGAGGAGGGAGACCTTAATTGCTCTCTACAGCCTCTTCATTGGAGGAAATAGAGAAGATGGACCCAGACTACTCTTGAAGGTTCATAGTGACAGCATAAGGGGAAACAGTCACAATTTTGAACAATTTTAGTTAGATATAAGGAAATTGGTTTTCCCAAGATGATCAAATATGGATTAGGTTGTACAGATGCCCTGGAGATATTCAAAAGTCTGCTGGAGGTGGTCCTGAGTAATTTCATTTAACTGGACCTACCCGCAGCACAGAATTAATTGGATTAGGTGACTCCCTGAGGTCCTTTCAAAACTTTACTGTGATTCTGTAGATGTTTGTAACAGGCTTACCATAGTAATACAATTCATATGAAACAGAAACCCCAAAACATTTGAGTAACGTAAGTGGAAATTTATTATATTTTAGGTCGCTTCTTTCATTTCACAACACATTGAGATACTTTTAGGCAAATCTACATATTTTGCTTATTGTTTAATCGCTAATTTTTTTTTTCAGCTCTTGTATTGCTTAACTCTTACTTCAGCATTGGATAAGGATGAGAAGACCAAATAATAATCTATAAAATTTTCCCACTTTTTACATACAAAGATAACAGTTAAACAGGGTCAGACTCATAAAAAGCTGTGTTTTCTCTTGGTTTGGTTTGTTTGTTTGTTTTTAATGAAAATGTGCTATTTGCTGTAACAGCTTAAATCTAACATTGTTGTCTAGGAAGAACTGAAATAACATATTTATTTTCCCTGTTAGAATTAATTTTCAAAAAAGTAGGTTGACTTTAAGAGTCATTAGAACTTATAGAAAAAATGCAAATTGAAGTAGAATATTTTTTTGGTAAGCAGCCAAAGAAGATTTGGAGATGGTATCATATGTTTTGAAGAAACATATTTGTAGGCTAGGGAGCAGTGAATTGAGCAAAGATTTAAACTGAATTAAATGTGGAAATGGTGGGGATGGGGGAAGCAATAGAGGAATTTGCACCACTTCTGGAGCCTCCTGTTCTAGTGTCCCCAGATGCCATGATGCTCAGGGCATTAATGTTACACGATATTTATAATGTAAAATTCAGCTCCCCTTTAATTCAGTGGAGATTTTACTGTTAAATTATGAATTAGGGAAATGTGTAAGTGCACTAGTGGAATCAAAACCTCATTGACATAGCCCACTGAGTTCTTGGTGCTACAGCCTTACCGTTGGTATGGACTTTGAGGCAATGTTTGTGGAGAGGTGAGGGTTTTTCACAGTGGTTATCAGGGAAGGAAAAAAAAAAGTCACATAAAACTGAATACTAAATCTCTGATGTTCTCTTTACATTTTATAAAAAATGTCTAGTAATTGCACTAGCTATATAATGTCTAATTCTTGTTCTCTTTATCCTGCTCTAAATTAGCTAAACTATATAAAAGATAATTATATAAACATAAGTCAAATATCATGGGAAAAAAACAGCAACTTCCATCTATTTATAGTTTAATAATTCATCTTTTGTTGTTGTTGTTCTCTTTTCTTGATATAAAGCCAATACTTCTTGATCTAGAACTTGAAGGAGACTTAGTAAAATAGCTTTGACCAACTTTGGTGACATATTTTTCCAGTGAAAACAAGAATCTGTCTGAGGCTTTGCTCAGTTATGAAACAGCGAGTTGCTTTCTGAATGGATTATCTTCCTTAGATGAACTAGTGCTCTAAAACACACAGGTACTTCATCTCTGAATGTATCCTTCTATCAGTGAAAGTTAAATGTATTCATGTGCCATACTAGCAAGAGCAATATTCCCATTTCTTTATCATTTGTGAGATTTTACATGAAAAGTAGCATCCAGATATGGGTCTTCTGTTCTACAAGGGAGGTTTTCCCATCTGGGGAAGGTCAAGTCATTAGGTGGGAGCATGTATTAATATATGAGGAAGTGCTGAAGGAGCTTGCTTTCATTAACCTGGTTTAACCTGAGTGAGGATACTCTAATTACCATCCTTGATTGTATAACAGAAGGTCCTAGAAAAGACAGAATCAGGCAAACTGTGAAAGGACAAGAGGGAACAGGCACAAGCTGCAGGAAGGGAATTTTTGATTAAATATAAGAAGCATTACCAAGTACTGTGACATATTACTAAAAGAGATGTACTTACCACTCTTGGAGACTTTAAAAAATCAGTTGGGCTTGGTGGGATGGCAACCTGATCAGATCAACCCCACAGTGATTGGGGACACTGACTTTCTTATTACCCCACAGACTCACATTTTTACTCCAGCTGTGCCCTAATAGCAATGTTTAAATTACATCAGACATTACTGTCCTTTGCTACTGAAAGATAGGATGTGTTTACTTCAGGAAAAAGTCTCAATCATTAACATTTAAATTAATAATGGAAGTTGGGATAAAAGGTAACTTGACCTGCTGTCATGAGGAGGACCCAAACTGCAACAACAAAAATCACATTTTACAGAAAGTGGCAAAAGAAGTTGCAGAGTTGATTCTCTACTGAAGGACTGAAGCCATTTTCTACACATCTTCCATTTTATGTCTTATAACATGGATATTCCTGACTGAATCCTACCAATGTATGACTCTTCCGATCCTAGTTGAAACCACATAATTGATCAGAAACAAAAGACAGTGAGAGAAAGTGTAAGATATTACCTGAAATGAGTAACTGTTAAAAAAAATGGCATTTGTTTGGTTTTGTTGATTTTTTTTGTTTGTTTGCTTTGTTTTGTTTGGTTCGGTTTTCATTTTGTTTTTGGTTTTAATGGGTAAATACTCATAGAAATAATTAATTACAAGAAATGAGAATGGAAGTATTAACAGCAGAGGAAGCTACTAATGATAATCTTCCTCAGATGTGGATGGCTTTCCAGATCAGCTGAGAAGAAATCCCAGTTAAAAAAAGGTTTTCCTATTCCAATGAGAATAGTTATCTCTGTCACTGGTTAGTGTGTAGGATTTTAAGGATTCATGGGAAAAGATGCTTCATGGGACATTTTGGTTGACTAGCCAACTTTGCTTGAAATAATCCATAGATGGACTGTGTGATATCCTCTAATGCAGTGGTGTGCAACTAAATGGAGAATAGCTTAGAAAATATGACACACTGGAGTGCTACAAGATAAGCTAATTTGTGGCATAGGTTGTAGAAAAAAAAAGCGACATGTGTTGTTCGTTTCTTGCAGGATAGGGGCTAGTTAAAATAGAGAGGCAATTTATACCTCCAAAAGCTGGCATTAAAAAGAAAATGTCCTTTAAATGTCTTGGAAATAACAATCATCAGTTTTATTTAAAATAAATAGGAAAAAAAACCTTCAGATTTGCAATCATCTGAGATGAAGCTGGGGCAGGTTTTTTTGTAAGCTCCATTTTACTTATTGGGTAAAGGCAAGAACTGATGTACTGAGTATTAAAAGTTCATTTGGAATTGATTATTTTATATTTTAATATTTATGAAGCTTCCTATGAGATTTTTAAAAGAAAATTAATTTTGCAGTTTTCTTTAAAAATAGAAAACTGAGAATTTTTAATACATTGTTAATTTTAAAACTGGCGGGAACTGGTTAGATTCTCGCTTACCATCAGTGGAAAAGCTGACCTATGTTTTAAATGCTAATGATGCTACTGACATTTGGAAGAATTTTATTCCAAAAGTTAAAGAAAATACATGGCTTAGTCTAGTGCTAATTTTTTATTCTCTATAATGCTAAGCTTCATTTATGCTTTTCAACTTCATTAAAAATAACTGCATGCCATATTATTTGAAATGGTTTCTCTGATCAAAGAATTTCTCTTTCTTTTTTTGCCCAGTATAATTCTCCTTTCCTTGTATTAAGGACTTTCTATTGATTTTTTAGTGTCACTTTGCATGTAATGTTATTTTTTCTTAAATCATGGATTATGATGGTTTTGGGGTTTGATTTTATTTTATTTCTGACATATCTATTGTAAGCACAAAATCTGACTATATGGAAGAGAATAACATGGAGACTGTCCATGTTATACTTACATGCTGCAGAAATTACTGTAGAAATTATCTTCTGTGTAAAGTACAATTAATGCACAATTACTAGATTCAGCCTGTGTTTGCCTCTTGCACCAAGAAGTTTCCTTTGGCTGTTCTGAGCTGAGGAATGAGCATTTCTAACAGACCTTACTGTGTGACTCTCACCAAGATTTTTTACATCTATAAAAGGCTAGCACACTCTCACCATACTTTAATCTTAAAGTATTATGTGACCTTTAGGAAAAATATTATTATACCTCTTAAAAGACTGAAACTTTTTCATCTTTTTTTCCAGTTCTCTGTATATTCAATTTGTGACAGTATCAAATGGTTCATTAAAGGTTCCAGATAGGGAAAAAGGGAAACATGGCTAATGAATATCCATGATCAAAATACATGACAAATTAAGGTCATTTAAAAACACTCAAATGACTTGCCAGCTAACTCAGTTCAGTCGTTCACTTTTTAATCTGGTATGTATGTTTAAATTCCTCAATAATTGTAATTTTTTTTCTAATACAACAATTATTTTTTAAAAAAATGTTTTGCCAGACCTATTTGAAATGAAAAATGATGGACAAGGGTCTTTTGTCCCTCTTTATCCAAAACAGTAGACATGGTTACAACATACCACCCTATTTACAATTTGTCTTCTATGTTACAATTTAGCAGGAATGAAAATAAGTCTGGAAAATGTAATAAAATGGAGCTTCATTAGATAAATAAAAAAGGTAATCCAAATGCAGAACGAAGTCAGTGAAATCTGACAGTCTAAAACAGTTCTTTTCAAGGGTTTCTGATATACAGAAAAGAACTGATTTTTATGCATGAAAATCATCCTCAGCTTCCTAAACTTTCAAAAATCACCTCAGGGGTATGCAACAATAATCGTACATTTGACCTTTTCTTTCTAGAGAATGTTTTCTTTAATTATTACTGAGTAACATGAGATGCTGATGTTGGAGATATTCTTGAACTACTATATAGTTCTGTTGTCTCAAAATGCATTTAAAATAATAGATGTATTAAAAAAATAGCCCAAATTTCAAACTGCTACATTGCAGACCCTTCCCTGGGGGATATGTGGTGGCTTAGTGATTTTTAGGCTACTACAGTCACGTAAACAGATTAATTGCCAATTACTGAAGTCTTTCAATGTTTTTGTCTGATTTTAGGTAAGTCTTACAGCTGAGTGAAACTGGCCCATTAAAAGAACTGTTTTATGAAAAAGAATAACATTCTTTTGCAAAAGTACTTAGGCTGAGATGTGTGAAAGTAAGTTACAAACAAAACAGCAAAAGAGGGAATAGCTGCGCTTTGTTGTTTTGTTTGTAATCTGTATTTTCAGTGTTTTTCTGGGCTTGCCTTGATAGGAGGCAATAAATTTGGTTCTCTGAGGTCTCACTTTTTTTTTATTCTCTCTTGTCATGTATACTCTAGTCTCACAACTAAAATAATCTATTGATAACCTGCCTTTCCTTTAGTTACAGTGTTGCCAAGCTGCCTAAGTAATTAGATGAGAACAGGCAAAATAATACACAGCAGGCCTGTAATAGACATAATGAGAAAATCAGTAAAAAAATAGAAAAATTGGAATATTTTATTCAATTCCTGACTATAAACAGTTAACTTGAGAAAGAAGTATGTTTTAAAAACATATAAAGGCTGATCTCTGCTGAAATACTTTCTGCTTTTGTTTCCAGTTTAATAATTCTGGGAAAGCATCATTTCTAAAACATTATCAGCACTGTGCTTTCAAGTCTCATTTCAGAAGATAACTCAAAGTTACTGTGGAATAGAAAATGAAAATATTACAGAGTTTCCTAACTTTCAGCAATGTTTTTATTCCCTTAAAGTGGTCAAGAGGGACTGAAGCTATGGGTTTTTATTCCACCCCCTGCCCCTTACACTAGTATTTTAACACTTTGTTGCCTTATCTAAACTGATCCACAATAATAAAATAGTCATTCTCAAGCAGTTTTCACTTCAGAAAATTCCTGTTTATTCTCATGTTTTCATTCAGTTCATATCGATTTCATATTTTGGAATGAAAGCTGTAGTTATTTAATACAAATACAATAGGAATAAATATCCTGAGGTTTATTAGCTTCCTAAATGAATTAATGCTCAATATCCATAAGTAATATCCATTTTTATATTAGGAATGACATTAAAAGGAATCACAAAGTAAATTAGCTTTTTCTTAAAGCTTAAGGCTCGACTGGATTGTATTCTTAACATGCTAGGCTGACGATAGCTACTTTGACTTCTCTGGAATTACCTGTGCCTTTTCACAAAGGTAATAAATGGTAAACATTTGAATGGCAGCTCTAAATAGTTATTACAGTATATTGATTAAATTATCCTCTGAAAAATAGTTTTATTTGATGAGAGAAAATTAACAGAATGCAGGACCTGAAGTTGAAAATTTATTGCAGTATATTTTTTTCTAAGAAAATTCATTATAGCATAACTGTTTGTAGAGTTCTTTCTTGTGTTCATGATGCAGATCAGAAACTGAAAGAGAATTCTAAAATGAATATTTGGAATTAAACTGATTAATTTCAACAAATGAGTTGTCTTCCTGAAAATAAGATTTTCTGAATAGTTTTGTATACACGTGGAAAGAAATGGAACACCTCAAAATCATCAGTGAAGTTGAATATGATCACAGACATCTCTTCTGAAATGTGGCCTGTAACTGTTACTTTAACATGGAAACTGAAAAATATTGATAAAATGTCTGAATGCCAGAAGGCATAAACCTTTGGATGTAGTTTTGTTTCAAGCTGGTGTGATACAACATGGAAGTCCCCAATTTAGATGTATGGTCTAGTCTATCCTACCCAATAGTACAGTGAGATAGGAAGAGATCTGCACAGAAAAGTAGTGCAGGTTGATAATACACACTCAGAATTTTGAGGATTTTGATTTAGATTGGTTCTAATCAGGTACAGTGGACTGAATGCCTGTTAGTGCCTGGAGTACCTTAGATATACTTGTGGAGACCATTTTCTGGTTTAGATTTTTTCTAAAAGCAATTGAATCCCATATTCACAAAACATGAACTGAATTGCTAAGTGGGGATGATGAAGAGTTATTTCAAAAGTATTGTCCTGCTCAAACTCAAAGACGGCATATACTTCATGAAAACCATCCAGCAATAAGAAATAAGAGTTTTTGACTCAAGAGCTATTCCTCATAATTTAAGGCTACCAGAACCTAGTCATTAAGCACTATGTAGTACGGTAAAAGTGAAATTGTAACTACAAGCAAAGTAAAGCCATATTGCAGAATCACAGAATACATTTGGTTGGAAGAGACCTTCAAGATCACCTAGTCCAACCTTCAACCCAACACTGCAAGATCACCACTAAACCATGTCCCTAAGCACCAGGTCCACACACCATTTAAATGCCTCCAGTGATGGCGACTCCACCAATGTCCTGGGCAGACCCTTCCTATGTTTGATAACCATTTCAGTGAAGAAATGTTTCCTAACATCCAGCCTAAACCTCCCCTGGTGCATCTTGCATCCATTCCCTCTGATCCTGTCACATGTCACCAGGGAGAAGAGGCTGTCCCCCTCCTCACTTCAACCTCCTTCCTTTCAGGTGGTTGTTTGTAGAGAGCAATCAGGTCTCCCCTCAGCCTGCTTTTCTCCAGACTACACAAGCCCAGCTCCCTCAGCTGCTCCTTATAGGACTTCTGCTCTAAGCCTTTCACAAGCTTCATTGTCCTTTTCTGGACCCACTCCAGAACACACCCAATATTAACACTGAACATCAGCTACTACTTTTGTAAAATTTGATCTGAAGAAATTCTCAGAATCATCTGTAGCAACTTCTTTCTTGGATTGGGATCATACAGTACATCTAAATCTTTTTATATTGAAGACTTAATATCTACTGTCAAAGAACATTGCACAGAATGACAATAGATAGTGTGTGCAAAAGAGCCCACAGGCATACACTGAACAGGCAAGAAAAAGTAATTACAGGCACTTCAGGAAGAACTAATAAACGTTTCCCAAATCAATTTTAAAGGAAATTGGAAAAGAACTTTGTCAGCATTCAGATGTACCTCCAGGAGAATACAGCCTCTGACATTTTCCTTGAACCTCCTTTCCCCATTCCTGGGTTACCTTCAGGACAAGGGAGTTTTTAGAACTGTTTAAGTCAAAGTGTTGAAGATGACTCATCACTATTTCAGAAATGTAGTTTCTGAGAACTCTTTTGCCATAAATGTTTCTCCTAAAATGAAGAAAATTCTTCAAAAAATTGGAACGGTCTGTAGAATAGAAAGTGTAGTTCCCGTCAAGTTAGAAATATGATAATATCATCAGTTATTCAGGAATGAACTACATTGATGCTATATTTTGTTTCCCAGATCTCTGCTGGTTGAAGTGGAAATACTACCTACCAGAGTAAAAGCTTGCAATGGTTCTAACAGAGCTTTTTAAGAAAAGTGCATAAAGTGTGTTTGAAGTGCTATTACTGTTCAAGATATTACTAGTTCTATTTACTGCTGGATTACCTATGGGGAACAATCAGATCTCAGCCTGTAACTTGGACTCTGCATCCTTCTGAACTAAACACAGTTACTATGATGTCAGTTAATAGAGCAAAAACCTTTTGATTCTGTTACTATGGTGCTGAGCAGTAGGGAATAATTTTCATTTACTATTTCATGTATCGTGCATTAATTAATGTTCTTAGCACCATAGGATCACAGTCTGTGGCCAGCAGGACTAGAGCAGGGATCGTCTACTTCTACTGGTAAGTCTGCACCTCAAATACTGAGTTTAGTTTTGGAGCCCTCACTCCATGAAGGACATTGAGAGGCTGGAGTATATCCAGAGAAGGGCAATGAGGATGGGGAAGGGTCTAGAGCACA